>OX421981.1:0-600000 GCA_949128135.1 Parasteatoda lunata | reverse complement strand
AAAAAGTTTGATATACATTCAGCGATATAAAAATTATGGCATCTATTTTTTACTCATTGAAGCTTTTCTTGTGAATATACTAGAACAGGTAAAATTTTTTGTATTTATAATTTTCACATGTTTTTTCAAAGTAAAATAGAAAATACATAAAAAGTAAATCATTATAAGTCGTTTTTTTTTTTTTTTTTGTATGAATATATTTATGAATGAGTTGCATATATTTTCAAAAAAACATTTCTGATACTTCTTGTCAATTACTATATTTAAATATTAATAATAATATATAATAAATATTAATCCCCCTTTTATAAAAGATATTTTGATGACAGTTTTGCCTTGTTAGATGAAAATAATTGTAATTTAGACCAAATTCTTAATGTTATGATCAGCATTGATTCTTGCATTCAATTCACCTTTGAATTAAAGACTGATCAAAAACTTCCTTTCTTAGATGTTCTTGTGACTCGGAATGACAATCCATTCCATACTACTGTCTTTCGTAAACCTTTTGCTGTTTCTCTTCCCCCTCATTGCAAATCCTCCCAACCAAAAACTTGCCTCTTTTCGGTCTTTTGTCTACCGTGCTGTTAATATTTGTTCTAACATTGATTTTCTTGATGCAGAATTAAATTACATCAAAGCCATTGCTCATGACAGAGGTTATTCTCCTAACATTATTGATAATATTTATAAAAACTTAACTAAACAATCGCCTACCGATAAACCTTCCAAAGGATTTTCTAACAATTTAGTCATTTTACCCTATTTTCCTAAAATAAGTAGGCAAGTTGCTAATATCCTAAAGAAGTTTGATTTTAATATTATTTTCAGTCCCATTAATAAGATAAAATTTTCTAATCTCAAACAGCCCATTGACAGTCAAAATACCAAATTAATTGCCAATGTGGCCTTTCCTATATTGGCCAAACTAAGCGTGCCTTAAAGTGTTGTGTCAAGGAACATGAAGCTTATGTCAAAAAAACAAGAATTTAAACGCTCATCTATTGCTCAACATTGTTGGGACTCTAATCATAATTTTAATTCTTCTTCTTCTAAAGTCATTCAAAGTTGTTCTTCAATTTTTGATTTAGATTTTTACGAGTCTTATCATATTTTCAAAAATTCCAAACTGTTGGTCAATGACCTATCCAGCGTTCCTTACCTTTCTCCTGTTTGGAAATCGCTGATTAAGCCTAACTAACCACCTTTTGTTTCCTTGCTTCCTATTCGTCGTCATCCATTCACCCTTCCCTCCTATTAGCCGTTGCTCTAAACCCTCTGGTGACGTCACCTTTCTTCTTATATTTACCCCGTTTTCTCTCATTCCTTTCTGTTGCACTGATGAAGGTTGCCTTTTGAGCATCCGAAAGCTGCCTGTATTTTATATATATTTCTGTGCTCTTTAACGTTGTTTGCCTTAGTTTGTATTTTAGCACAAAGGTCGCCCACCTGTGTATTTATCTTTACTTATTACTTGCTTTTTTTGTGGAGAACATCTATTCATCTGTTTAAATTCAGCTCATTACGTCATAGCCCTATCTCTCGTAACCACTTATCTAAACTGGAAATTGTATTGGAGATCATCTTTTCATCTGTTTAAAGAAAATTTTAGCTCATCATGTTTTAACTTTTGTAAAATGTAAACTGGAGGGCATCTATTCATCTGTTTAAATTCAACTCATTACGTCATAGGCCTATCTCTTGTAACCACTTGTCTAAACTGGAAAATGTATTGGAGATCATCTTTTCATCTGTATTAAGAAAATTTTAGCTCATCATGTTATAACTTTATATACTATTTTCCTATAAATTTTCAATTTGTTATTCACCATGTAAATTCTTTTATATATTTTTATTACTTGTATCTATTTATTATTACTTTAATACTTAATCTTAACGATGTGATTTTAAAATCACTAATTGCCTTTTATCTGTATTCAATCTTATCATTATGTGCAAATTGTTAACTATGTTCACTCACCCGTGTCCCAGGAAAAGGGGATCCTGGTAGTTGAGGGGTATCTTGGTACCCCAATACACTGCTTTGGCCCGTGCTTCAGGTAAACGGAAGGTGCATATTGGCCTGTATGCATCAACCGGCTAGCCACGAACGTCATCTGTTGGCCAGAGTCAAGCCTGCGGTTATTTACTTGGCACCTCGTTAAGGGTGAAGGCTGCTTCAGGGGAGACTCACGGGCATATAACTATCAGTCAGCATCGGTGTTTAAGTAGCGGATTGGTGTCAGAACCAATTTATTATTTGCACCCCCTTAGTTGGACTCCGTGGTGGGTGGTGCCGCTGATAGTTGAAATGATTAATATTTTCTATGGCTGAAAATAGTAAGGTGTTCAGTTCTGCATACCAAAGCAAAAACAGCGGAACAACTCCCTCACCATTTGATAACGCTCGATATTATGTCATAAAACATATAAATCCTGAAGTACCAAACATTTCATTTTTATAAGTGTCACCTTTTTTAAATCATAAAGCCCTCATGTCCTCATTTGGAGAGGTAGCTTCCGTGAAAAAGTTACGTTCCAGATACCTTTTAATTCAAATTTCAACTGAAAAACAAGCGACATTTCTAAAAACGTGTACAACCATATGCTTATTTGAAGTCCTTATCACACCCCATAGATCACTGAACACATGTCGCGGTGTTATATCTGAACATGAATTTATTAATGACTCAGAAGAAATGTTAACAGAAAATTTACAAGATCAGAATGTCATTGTTGTCCGTAGAATAAAGATTCGTTGGGACGGTAAACTTATCCCGACCAAACATCTTATTCTCACGTTCAGCACGATAAACTTACAATCTTCCATAAAAATGGCTTATCACAACTGCCCAGTTCGTCCTAATGTCCCAAACCCTTTGAGGTGCTTCCAATGTCAAAGGTTTGGGCATTCCAAATCATCTTGTCGCGGTCGAGCTGTCTGTGCTCGTTGTTCTGGTACTGACCATGAAGACAACGCCTGTGAGTTGCCACGCCTGTGAGTTGCCACCCCTATACATTAACTGCAAGGGGGTTTATGCTGTGCACTCCAGGAGTTGTTCCAAATGGTCCCAAGAAAAGAAGATACAATCTGTAAAAGTCAATCAAAATCTAAGTTTTGATGAAGCTCGTAAAATAGTCACTGCCCATACTCCACGTCCGGGCATATCCTATTCCGCGGTTACGAAGACTTCCCTACGTACAGTCAGCACACAAACAGATACTCCACAGCAAACAAACAAGAAACCACTGTTTAATTTCATTGCACCTACCACTCGATCCATATCCATATCTCCACCACCACAAGGAGCACCAAGAACAACTTCGTCTGAAAGATCGCGGCCTGCTCATAAGCAATGCTCCAACTTAAAACTCCCCCCTAGTCAAATACCAGAAATTTCTCGAAAGAAAAAAGACTCGAAATTTAATCAACTTTCAAAAAAACTTACTACCAACAATTTTCAACCCATAGAAGATTAAATAAGTTTGCATCCATCGGAGGATGAGTCACTATTTGATGACCCTCCGATTGTTGTAGCTTCAACATCTGAAACATAATGCCAATTTCATTTGTATCATGGAATTGTCGTAGTACACGCAATAAGATGTCTGACATCAGAGACATCATTTTTAAATATCATCCTACATGTTTTATGCTTCAAGAAATTCATTTATCACCATCTCACAGTTTTAACATTCGTAATTATACTTGTCATCGAAATGATTTCGTTGATGGTAATCGTCCTACACCTTAATATTTTGATTACAGTCTGTTCAGTATATTTACCTCCACATACTTCCATTGCTCAAGCCGATTTAAATTCACTAATTCTTCAACTGCCTATTCCATTAATTTTGGTTGGGGGTTTTAATGGTCATAGTGAGCTATGGGGTAGTTCTGACTCTAATGCTCGAGGGCGACAAATAGAAAGACTTATTCTGGACAATAATCAATGTTTGTTAAACCAGGGTGAAGACACGTATTTTTATGCACCCACGCGGACATTTCATTGCATTGATTTGGCCTTCTGTTCATCCACATTATTACCTTTCTCCCAATTTACTGTTGACGAAGATCTTCATAACAGCGATCATTTCCCAATTATCATTTCGTATTCATCGAGTGTTCCTATCACTATCAGACCCTCAGTCTTTTTTATCTATCATCGTGCGGATTGGAATTTATTCTCGCTACTTGCTGGCATCACTGAAGATATGGTGACTGACAACAATATTGACGCTGCGGTTGAAAAAGTAACTTCGGTGATTATGCATGCTGTCGAAACCAGCATACCAAAAGCTACCACATCTCTCTCTTGTCATCGTAAGCCGTGATGGAATGTTGAATGCGCAGCTGCTCATAAAAAGCAGAAACGTTTGTGGAGCATATTCCGTCGTTCTCCTACGACTGCTAACATTTTAGCTTTCAAACATGCTAAAGCAATTGCGCGTAAAGTGAGGCGCAAAAATCAGAAAGACTCCTGGTGCCGTTATGTCTCTTCTATTACAGCTACGACATCGCCCAGACAAGTCTGGTCGAGAGTCAAGTGAGCTAATGGTATTTACCGTGAACTTCATCTTCCAGTATTTGAGAAAAACGGTGCCATATACTCGTTTCCTCCTGATATTTGTAATATTCTTGCGAGGCATTTGCATCGGTTTCTAGATCTTATAACTACAGTTTAGCATTTTAAAACTACTAGCAGAATGCCGAACGGACTACAATTAACTTTAATACGCGTCGCAACTTTCATTATAACTGTGATTTTAACTTTACAGAATTGCAGAAAGCACTGTTTCGAACTAGTAACACAAGTCCCGGTCCTAATGGCATCACATATCACATGCTTCACCCCTTAGATCGGACGTCTTTGTCAAATGTCCTTATACTATTTAATAGAATACCCAACAAGCACACGACTTTTGGGCTAGTGAAGGGAGAATGTCGGCTCACCGAAAGTGCCATTACGGCGGGCTTTTCATTGCCGTATCGGTTCCGTTAATAAAGTGAAATCTGGGCCAGTGCATGGCATTTCAGGTAAACTTCAGGCAATCGTTAAAGGACCGGAACTACTTTGTTGCCTCTGGATTGCTTTGCCATTTTTGCCTGTTAAATACCGGGAAATTTTTTTTATTTCACAGAATAAAGAGAAAATTGCCGTAAAGGCTTTTATTGTACCTTTATGATGCCTTTCTATAAAAAGCTGAATACGTTCACTGGCACACGTCGTTGCCTCGCTTGCCGTTAAGGCACCTTAACTGTAGGCTGATTAGAAAACGTCTGTGCCGTTTTCGCCCGTATCGCACCTTTATTTCAGGTGCTTAGGCGAACTTCTTTGCCTTATTTACCGATGTACCACCCTTAACTCACCTCGAACTCGGTTCAATAGAAAGTTTTAATGCCGTCCTTGCCGGTATCACACCTTTATTTTAGGTGTCTCGGCATTTTTTTTATTGTTAGTTACTTGCCTTTATTAGAACTTATCGTAGTTTTTAATTTCAAAGGCTTTCTGCTGCATGTCGTTAACAATTCTTATTTAGGGAACATAAATTGTCACGAGTGTTTGTCTTACTCTGCTGATATAAGTAATTTATTGACTTTTAGCTTTTTATATTGTAATAAAACAACAACTGTCATTATATGCATACTTTTTTATGCCAATATAAAAAACAAATGGTGTAAAACAATTGTTTAATTTATAATCAAATATCATCCAATGAATCTTCTTACTATAAAGTAGACTTTTTTTTTTAAATTTCATTTTAATCAATTATAAACGCAATCACTTAAAGTAGAAGCATATAAAAAATATTTTTGAATTGAGTGTTTAAATTTTTTTAAGCATTATGAGATATATGAAATTAAGTACAAATTTTTATTCTAAAATAAAACATAATGCAACTCAATAAATAAGTTATTTAAGTTTTGAAAATAATGCTTATATATTTTAAACCTACAACTAGCTTTTATTGATAGAAACTTACACACAAAAGTTTCTTTATCCTATAATTTTGTGTCCATTCAACAAGTCATTAATTTTATTAAATATTAGATAAACAATATATATCATAAATAGTTTTAAGAAAAAAATTTTTTGTACCAGTAAATAACACACCAATTTAATACAATTTAAAATATATAAAAGCAGGAATTTTAACAACAATAAAAGGCTTAAAATAAACCATGAAAGAGTTTTATTTCCTTGTAACAAATCAATACATCAGAATGTACACTATTTATATATGGGCAAATATAGTTTCTTTATCCCATTCCAGAAGCTTCGTTTCAATCAGCCTAGTTTTCCTGCAAAAAATAAAGCAATTTATTTTACTATAGATATATTAAATGATGTTCACAGAAAAAAAAAATTGATTTAGACAAGCTGATTATTTTTACAAAAAATTATTAATTTAATTATAAAAATATGATATTGAATTTAATTAATAAATACATTCTTTAAGTTGCATTTAAAAAAAAAAAAAAAAAAAAACTAAAATCTGATTTCAGAGATAATGATGGTATTTCACTAAGAAATAATAAAAGAGATGTGTATGTAAATTATTATAGTCATGCATCCCTTTAATAATTATCCTCAAGAAAAGTATTGATTTAAATAAATAGATTCGGAAAAAATCAATTACTTAAATAAACTGATCATTTAACTATTATAAGTATAAATACTAATAAAAATATTATTTAGAGTATGTTTAGTTCAAGTCTTTTTTTTTTTTTTTTTTTTTTTTTCATTAATAAGGTTATTTACTAAGAAATGGTGAAAGGGATATGCAAGCAAATTATTATTTTTTAAAATAGATCAACTGCCAAAGAAAGATATTAAAATTATTCACATTTAATTTTTTAATTATTTAAATTCAGTTCATGTATATAGCTCATAGATATCAAGACTTATTCTACCCAAAGTATCTTAAAAAATTTTTTTTAACACTGTAGTCTGATCTAAACTAATTTAATCTGCTTTAGATATCTAATTGAAAAATAGTATCACAAACTTTAACATTCATTAGCAAGTTGAGAAGGAAAAACATAATTATGATTCTATTTATTCAATTAGTTTTGTAATAATTAAATAATTTTAACCTTCTTCGTTAGAAAGGTTAACTATTGTGGCTATAATAATATTTTAAAGTAATGTTAAGTATAATAAAAACAATTTTTTATAATACTAGAAAATTTTTATAATATTTAATAACTAGAATTTTTTATAATACTAGTAGAAAAAAAAATTTTTTTAAATGATTTTCTTATACCCTAAAATTTATAAACAATATTCACATTATATTTCATTTTATTTCATGCGACATTACATTAATAACCAAATTGCTGGTACATTATACATTTATCAGTTAACTGTAAAAAATAATAATAATAATAATAACAAAAAAGTATAATTTGCTCTAAATATAAATTTTTTTAATTCCCGAAACAAAGCTTGAATAAATTTTTCATTCTATTAATGAGCAATTCGTAACAGTTTGAGATCGATAATTAGGAAATGTTAATAGTACTTCTGTATTAAAAATAACCAGCATCAATTATTTAATATTATTTTATACTAATATGAATATTTATTTAAAATCTGCAATTAAATTCCTGACATCTTTAATAAATTACTTTTAAGTGGGGTTTCAATAATTTTGAAAGGAAGGCAAAGTAAGTATATGTGTCTTAGCATTTATATTCAAAAATAATTTTCTGCATCAACTATTCATTAAAATAAAAAAATAATAAAAAATGATAAATAAATAAATATATATATATATATATAACATTGGAAATACAAATTTTTTGATTATTCAAACTGATAGTTTTAGGAACTGCATTAGTATTTGTAGAATATGTGATGTTCTGAGCACAGACATATCAGAAATCAGAGCAAAAAGCTAAAAAAAATATGAGAATAAAGTTTTTTTTATTTTTATCCGGAATTCAGAAATTTCTGGACTATGAACTCGAATATTATTTAACTTATTAAATAAACTATTATGCTAATATAAATGGGGAAAAAATTTATACTTTATTTATTATTAAACCTTTAGTATAAAAACTTACTTTCACTATATCTTTCCTAATCAATTTTCTACCGTTTTATCAAATTATAATGCACCATATAAGATTTAATTATCATTCATATAAAATATATATGATATATTGCCTTAAATATATAAAAAATTTTATTATGTTAATGGATTAAAAAATAATTATGTTCCATAAAATTTAATTACATACTAATATCATAAATTATACACAGCTAAATAATAACATTAATTAAACAATATTGAAATATAGCATTTCTATATTACGGGCAAGCGAGGGAGAGAATCATTCTTTATGGTATCACTAAAATCAAATTTAATGCTGAATGTTTATTTTGCTTGCTTATACTTAAAGTATTCAGTTCTTTCCTTTTTTATTAGATATTTTGTTAACATATTTAAAGAAAAGAGTGGATATTTTTTAGTTGTTTATTGAAAATATTAATTAATTGTTAAAGGAAGAGTTAAATGCCATGAAAGACTTTGAATTGGTTCGGTTAATTTCAATTGGCTTAAAATATTGTCCCACATATTGTTTTAAAAGAACACAAAAACCCCAGTTTAAAAATAAAAAAAAAATGGTTTCTTTCCAACCATGTGGTAACCTAAGGTAAAATATAAATTTATTTCTTACCATCCTTTTTGCTGATTTTTAAACTTTGAGTTTTATCTTCATTGTTGATCTTCCATTCTGACTCGCTATGAAAGAAAGAAAAAATTATAATTAGAATATGATAGTTGTAAAATCAGTTAAAGCAAAAACAACAAAATCAAAACATTTAAAAAAAAACTGTTTCTAAAATCAAATATGAAGATTAATGTAAGTATTTTTATATCAGTTATGGTATATGACAATAAGTTTATTGTTTATCATTTATCTTGTTTATACTCTAAGCACGTGGTGTGTTAGAGGAGCTAAATGTGAATTAGTAAATTCAATAAAACTTAGCACAAGCTTGTAGGGAAATACTTTAAGCCTTTCAGCCCAAATTCAATGTGGGCATTAAAGTTTTTAATTTTTTTCATGTATATTTTTAAGTAAAAAATATTTGCTAAAATAACTGCTTTAACACGAATATTATATGCTGGTGAAACTTATGGAAAAATGAAATGTTATGTAATATTATCATTTTAAATAAAATAACGAAAAATATTTCGTTATTCATTTATAACCTTATGTAGTTATTTTAACTGTAAAAATAATTTCTTTTAAAATTTTGTTTTCTAACAAGTTAAAAAAATAGAATGATAAAAAAATTTTATAACAGGAATGTAATGAAAACAGAGAAAACAAATACTAAAATATCATAATGATGTAAAATTGTCAGCACATCTTTTCACCTAATTTATACATTCATAAAGTGCCTTTTCCACTTAATACAAAACCTTATTAAGAAATTACTAAATAAGAATATTACAAAAATATCAATATAAAAGCTTATATGAGTAATAAAAACACTTGTTATTAATAAAGACTGTGTTAGAGAAATACATAAAGTGAACTTAATTTTGATAAGCACAATTATTATTTCAAAAAATCAAAATTCTTTTGCAAATCAAAAATATGTGATTTAATTTTAAAAAATATTAATATTTTAAAAAAATATGTTTCCTTAAAATTATAAGCCATTAATTATTAATTATTTTAAATTACACAAATTATTAAAAATGTATTCTGTACAAATGCAATATAAAGGAATAAGATTTTTTAATTTTATAATGAATTTATTAAATATATTTCCCAAAATATGGGATATAAAATGTCACTGAGACAAAATAATGCTTCACTTACCTTATTTTCTGTTGATGGCTGTTGATTGTTGGATTAGCATTTCTTGGATCTTTCGTCCTGTCTTTCCATAAAAGAAAAGGAATTAATTAAAATATGATCGTCATAAAAACAGTTAAAAATCAACAAAATCTGTTTCTAACTAATTATATTTTATAATTTTTATTAAAAACAATTTTTCGATTTAAATGATATTAATTTTGATTTAAACGAAAGAGAAGGATAATATATTAAAATTACGGCAAATATTTTCATTTTTGGTAACTGACAATAAATTGAATGTTTACCACCTGTCTTTTTTATGCTCAATGCATATTGTATTTTAGCATAAACTACTGATCTTGCTTAAAAATAATTATCATTGGAAAAGACTATAAAATTTAGTTCGGAATTGTAGAAGAACATTTAGAGGACAGGTCTGAATCTAAAGTAAATAATTAGACTAGAAATTTTAATTTATCATGCATCGTTTTTGGAAGTTGGATAAAATATATGAATTATAAAATGTTTAATAATATTTTTAATAAAATTACAAAATAATAATAATAATAAGTTAAATATTTTTCTAACATAATGAAGTAGTTTTTTAAAGTGAAAAATTTAATCCTAAAATTTTTTTAATTCTAATTTAGAAAAAGAATAAGTATGTATGGGACCATGGGTGGTGCGGAAGACATGGGAGCCAATTAGAATTAAAGTAAATAGATAAATTAGAATTAAAATAAATAGATAAATTCTAAATAAAGCTTTTGTTAGTCAGGGCTCCCTCTCAATTTTAGAAATAAAATTTCCTGAATTTAATGACATGAGAATAAAGTTTTTTTTATTTTTATCCGGAATTCAGAAATTTCTGGACTATGAACTCGGATATTATTTAACTTATTAAATAAACTATTATGCTAATATAAATGGGGAAAAAATTTATACTTTATTTATTATTAAACCATTAGTATAAAAACTTACTTTCACTATATCTTTCCTAATCAATTTTCTACCGTTTTATCAAATTATAATGCACCATATAAGATTTAATTATCATTCATATAAAATATATATGATATATTGCCTTAAATATATAAAAATTTTTATTATGTTAATGGATTAAAAAATAATTATGTTCCATAAAATTTAATTACATACTAATATCATAAATTATACACAGCTAAATAATAACATTAATTAAACAATATTGAAATATAGCATTTCTATATTACGGGCAAGCGAGGGAGAGAATCATTCTTTATGGTATCACTAAAATCAAATTTAATGCTGAATGTTTATTTTGCTTGCTTATACTTAAAGTATTCAGTTCTTTCCTTTTTTATTAGATATTTTGTTAACATATTTAAAGAAAAGAGTGGATATTTTTTAGTTGTTTATTGAAAATATTAATTAATTGTTAAAGGAAGAGTTAAATGCTATGAAAGACTTTGAATTGGTTCGGGTAATTTCAATTGGCTTAAAATATTGTCCCACATATTGTTTTAAAAGAACACAAAAACCCCAGTTTAAAAAAAAAAAAAATGGTTTCTTTCCAACCATGTGGTAACCTAAGGTAAAATATAAATTTATTTCTTACCATCCTTTTTGCTGATTTTTAAACTTATCTTCATTGTTGATCTTCCATTCTGACTCGCTATGAAAGAAAGAAAAAATTATAATTAGAATATGATAGTTGTAAAATCAGTTAAAGCAAAAACAACAGAATCAAAACATTTAAAAAAAACTGTTTCTAAAATCAAATATGAAGATTAATGTAAGTATTTTTATATCAGTTATGGTATATGACAATAAGTTCATTGTTTATCATTTATCTTGTTTATACTCTAAGCACGTGGTGTGTTAGAGGAGCTAAATGTGAATTAGTAAATTCAATAAAACTTAGCACAAGCTTGTAGGGAAATACTTTTAGCCTTTCAGCCCAAATTCAATGTGGGCATTAAAGTTTTTAATTTTTTTCATGTATATTTTTAAGTAAAAAATATTTGCTAAAATAACTGCTTTAACACGAATATTATATGCTGGTGTAACTTATGGAAAAATGAAATGTTATGTAATATTATCATTTTAAATAAAATAACGAAAAATATTTCGTTATTCATTTATAACCTTATGTAGTTATTTTAACTGTAAAAACAATTTCTTTTAAAATTTTGTTTTCTAACTAGTTAAAAAAATAGAATGATAAAAAAATTTTATAACAGGCATGTAATGAAAACAGAGAAGACAAATACTAAAATATCATAATGATGTAAAATTGTCAGCACATCTTTTCACCTAATTTATACATTCATAAAGTGCCTTTTCCACTCAATACAAAACCTTATTAAGAAATTACTAAATAAGAATATTGCAAAAATATCAATATAAAAGCTTATATGAGTAATAAAAACACTTGTTATTAATAAAGACTGTGTTAGAGAAATACATAAAGTGAACTTAATTTTGATAAGCACAATTATTATTTCAAAAAATCAAAATTCTTTTGCAAATCAAAAACATGTGATTTAATTTTAAAAAATATTAATATTTAAAAAAAATATGTTTCCTTAAAATTATAAGCCATTAATTATTAATTATTTTAAATTACAGAAATTATTAAAAATGTATTCTGTACAAATGCAATATAAAGGAATAAGATTTTTTAATTTTATAATGAATTTATTAAATATATTTCCCAAAATATGGGATATAAAATGTCACTGAGACAAAATAATGCTTCACTTACCTTATTTTCTGTTGATGGCTGTCGATTGTTGGATTAGCATTTCTTGGATCTTTCGTCCTGTCTTTCCATAAAAGAAAAGGAATTAATTAAAATATGATCGTCATAAAAACAGTTAAAAATCAACAAAATCTATTTCTAACTAATTATATTTTATAATTTTTATTAAAAACAATTTTTCGATTTAAATGATATTAATTTTGATTTAAACGAAAGAGAAGGATAATATATTAAAATTACGGCAAATATTTTCATTTTTGGTAACTGACAATAAATTGAATGTTTACCACCTGTCTTTTTTATGCTCAATGCATATTGTATTTTAGCATAAACTACTGATCTTGCTTAAAAATAATTATCATTGGAAAAGACTATAAAATTTAGTTCGGAATTGTAGAAGAACATTTAGAGGACAGGTCTGAATCTAAAGTAAATAATTAGACTAGAAATTTTAACTTATTATGCATCGTTTTTGGAAGTTGGATAAAATATATGAATTATTAAATGTTTAATAATATTTTTAATAAAATTACAAAATAATAATAATAATAAGTTAAATATTTTTATAACATACAGTAGTATTTTTTAAAGTGAAAAATTTAATCCTAAAATTTTTTTGATTCTAATTTAGAAAAAGAATAAGTATGTATGGGACCATGGGTGGTGCGGAAGACATGGGAGCCAATTAGAATTAAAGTAAATAGATAAATTAGAATTAAAATAAATAGATAAATTCTAAATAAAGCTTTTGTTAGTCAGGGCTCCCTCTCAATTATAGAAATAAAATTTCCTGAATTTTTGAGGAAAGTTTCCAACAATTTCTGGATTATATATTTCCCCTACTAAGTTATCATCATAAATTAAATTTTAATTAAACAATTAATTAAAGTTACTTTTTTGTAGAAAATAAGTTAAGTATATACTTTCTGAAATACAAAATTGTCCAAGGTGAAGGCTGAACAGGTATATTTTAGAATTAAAAACCATATAAAAACTCAAAATAGTAAATTAAGTAAAAGATAAATTAGATGAGATAAATTATAGATTTGAACTGGAAAAAAAGATTTAGTAATCGTCATTATAGATTTTATTTTTCATTGAGGGCCAACAATATTTAATACAAAAAGCTTTATTTCATGAAAAAAAAAATTATTATACTGAAAATACTTATAAATAAATTTTAAAAATAATAATATTCTAATTATTCCATGAAATAATATTGTAATTTCAATTCAAAAAAATTTAACCTAATTTTAAATTTAATTAGTTTTATAACAAATTTAATTTTACAACATAAAAATAATTTTATAACAAATTAATTCATTTTAAAACAAATTTAATCGTAAAATTAAACTTAATATAAAGATTTTAAACGTTCTTATACCTTTACAGCAATTCATTAAATGCAAAGGAAGGATAAAAACAACAAAATAAAAATTAGAAATACTGTCCTTCTATTTAATATGTCCTTTTGTTATTTATTTATTTAAAACAAAAAATATATTATATTGAGTATCAAAACAAATAAATTGCTTATAAATATATATTGTTGTTGTTTTTTTAAAAATCACATTTTTATTAATTTTTTAAAAAAAATAATATTGAATGATTTGTTTGCCAAACAATCAAAATCTTTTTACCCTTATTAAGAAAACGCATTACTTGAAGACATTATTCTGAAAATGCTCAAAAAAAGCTTAAAAGTGGAAGTGTTTAGTGAAACAATTTTTAGCATGTTTACCAACGTTATTTTTTTTAATTTAAAAAAGTCAAATCAGAAAAATATCAATATTAAAGTATAATTAAAATATAAATTAACTAAGTAGAGATGAGAAAATTTAAACTCTACTATTTATTTATTTATTTTATGGTGGTTCAAAAAATATTTCAAATTACTTCTTTTATCTAATCAAAAGTATTATTTGAAACAATAAGTGACACCCGCGGTTTAGATAATTCAAATAATGTTTTTTTTACAGTCCTTCAAAGAAAAAAAATGGCTACCGAAATGAAGTAAATTATTAAATTAATCAATGCTTCTGAAAAATGAAAGAGGCATTTGTTATTAATGACTAAGAAATTATAAATTCTTCTTTTTCTAGATAGAGTTAATTGAACTTTTATTTATTAAAAAAATCGTCTAATTCATTTTAAAACTAAACTAGCAGCTTACAGGAGAGCATGAAATAGCCAACTAAAATATTATAGTTTTAAAACATAATTTCTAAAAACTTAGCAAATAAAATCAAAACGAATTAAACTAGTTATAAAAAGCTATTTAATTAATAAGTAAAATAAACTTCTAAAAATACATGAGCTGAAGAGAAAAAACTTGTTACTTACTTGTTCGTTTGAAGTTGAACCATTTCTATTTTTACAAGAAAGATAGGAGACCCCTTCAGAGACTAGGGGCTATGTTTATCGCCCTTTTTTTACACCTTTTTCGCCAGATGAATCTTTTGGCTTGTACTATACATATACAAGTAATCACCGACCACCTACTGAGCAGCTTTTCTGTACTTGAAAGGAATGTTTCTTAGAATTGGGGGTAGGGGACAAAATGTGCTCCTTTCCTCTTCTCCCCCTCATTCTCCCTTTTACTAACTAGGCCACGAAAAAGTTTTGCTTAAATTACCTCATTCTATGATAATAACATTTTTTCAAAACAAAACCATAACTCTGTTAATAAAACCAAGTATTTAAACCATTTATTTGATAATTTTTTTGTTAAAATGATAGCAGTTTACTGGATACTCTAGCTTTCAAAATTATAGCTCTTATAACCTCAAATTTAGTAAAAAATATAAAACTGAATAGTAAATTTTTCTGAACAAATGGATTTTATACAGTGCTCTAAACTATCATGGTAAAATTACGAAAATTTACCACGTTTATCGCATTTCAACTCATATTATAAAATCTAAATTTTTTGTTATTTTTTCCGAAAACATTACTAAACCACTACGTTAAAAAATACTGAGCTTTTTGGTGTTCCAAGCCAGAAATAAAGTAAGTTTTAGAATATTTTGGTAGTTTTGATTAAATTTTCTTTACTAGCAAACATATCAACCAATCGTAGTCTTTTTTATTAACAATTAATAACTTTCAAGTTAACTATCGAAATCGAAATTTTCTCTACAACTCATCATAATTTCAAATGATAAATCATGTCGTTTTTGCACAGTAAAACAAAATGAATATAACGTGAAAAGAAAAAGAAGGGGAAAAAAAAGGTGCGTAAAAGGCAATAATAAAATTACAATTAATTTTCGAACATATTTGAATACCGTTATTAAGTTCATGAACAAAATTAGCCTTTACAGAGCGTAAAATTTCAAATTAGTATTTGCATTTCTGTGTTCTGCAGAGCAGCTAGTACAGTATTTTTTTACACCAGATTTTGCAGATAACAATTTCCAAACTAATAATAGAATAGTCATTTTTCTATTTCATCGTCCTCCCAGACCATTTTTCTGTAATCCTTCGTAATTTTATTTTATAACTGTCATTGAACAGCCGACCCGAATTTGAGCTTACGACTATCAATGCTCAAATTTGCATCCTTGTAATTTTGAATCTAATCCAAAAAATAAGAGAACTCCTGTACAAAAGTATAGGGAGCGAATTAACTTCGTGGAGAACTTTTTCATGGTGAGGAAAACCACGAAAACCTCCCACGGTTAGCAGGACGAATATGGGACTCTAATAATCCACGATGCGTCTATCACTTGGAATATTTTATTTCAGCCGGGTACGAAATTCGTATCAGCCAGTAATTCTTAGGATTCAAATCCTCAAAACTCATTAGTAGGCTAGCGTTCTTTCCCCTGAGCCACCACCGCCTACCCTTCGTAATTTGAAGTTTCTAAATCTTATACATTTTGTACAGCAAAGCAAAATGTAAAGTTAAAATAAGCATCGAAAAATAGCGGAGGGGACTTCGCTGCTTAGGGCTTTTTTATTTAGAGGGAAACGTATTATAGTAAATATTTCTTTCAGGATTCGGCTCAATAATTTAGTAGTTTCCTCCCGCTGTTTATGAATTTTTTCATTTAAAAAATTAAATAAAAATACAATATATTAATAATT
Organism: Parasteatoda lunata; assembly: GCA_949128135.1. Taxonomy (NCBI): domain Eukaryota; kingdom Metazoa; phylum Arthropoda; class Arachnida; order Araneae; family Theridiidae; genus Parasteatoda; species Parasteatoda lunata. The sequence continues at coordinate 583,342 of OX421981.1, read as the reverse complement.
TTTTTTTTCAGAATATTTTTCTAATTAAAAAGATGAAATCCAGTTTAGAAGTATCTGAGTTAACACCTCAAAGTAAATATACTAAAAAATAGACATTTAAATGCATAAATTATAAAAGATCCAACATTTTACGCATTTATGTCTAGATGGAATATTTAAATTAAACTAATTTTTGAAGTTGCGAAATAAGAAGACTTAACAATTTTATTACCATTAATTTTCTTCCTTTTTTTAATAATTTATTTACAGTGTCTTACTTCTGTCTGAAAAAAAAATTATTAAACATTTCTTTACTTAGTAAAAAAAAATTTAACAAAAAATTTTGAAATAATCCTAGTTATTACTATAATGAGAAAAAAATACTATGATGCTTCTTCAGAGTTTTATAATAGTTAAACATCTGTTTACGTATTTGTTTAAGAAATATAATGTGCTTACGTTGTAAAAAATCAAGATCAAGGTTCAAGAAATATCGCAGTGATGCATGAACAAGAAGCTTATTACAAATTTATTAGATAAATTACTCAAATTTCTGAGGGTTTAAAGAATCTAATTTCTTGTTTTTTAATGTTCTTTTTTTTACCTGCACACAAATATATCTGTTTATATTTGAAGCATTTGAAGAAACTTGATTAATTTGAGTCATTGCGTACTAAACGTACAATTATCTCAATAGTTGTGAAAGACTCAAATAGTCGTTCGCTATGATTTAAATAATTTACAAACTTTCTACAAAGAGCTGAAAGATAAAGAAAAGATTGGAAAATGATGTTGTGTGGCCTCGATCGTTATGTCCTTTTATTAACTGCAAAAAATAATAAGCTAGAGTGGTACTAATTTGAACAGTACATACTTATAAATGGTTTACATAAAGCATAAAAGTGAAGCTCTTTCCATTTTGAAGTCCTCCTCATCAAGTAAAGTTGTCTTACTAATCAAAAATTAGATATTAATAGTAAACCTAAAATTATTTTTTTGAAATTTAGAGTTTATTTATGTACTTATTTTTTTATTTACTTTTGTAGTTTTCCATATCCGGTAGAAGCACTTCTGTTTGATATTTTTTAAATTGCATTTTGAGCTGTAAAAGATTTTTACTCTGTATTACTTACGTTAAAACTGTTTTATGAGTAAACTACAAAATATGAGAATTTTGTGTTGGTAGAGTTTTTATTTTTTCATTTATTTACTTTTTTGAAGGAAAATAAGTAGTTTAATGGAAAACTAATCACAAACGATTTAAAAAAAAGTAATTTCATTAAAATGTTAACTAATAATAATGATCAGCATCATTAGCAAAGAAGTAAAAAATGAAATGGATGTTTAGCGGAGCTTCATTCAAAGTGAAGTACTATAAGAAAATGAAACAAAGTGCCGAAAAAGCCCAAGGCTTCTCAAGAACTGCCACCAACAGGGAGAGATGAAAAACGCATAACCGGACATCATTAATTTTCCTTTTTACCCTACAGAAAGGGGATCTACAGCTGCTCCCCATCAACAGCTCATCCCTATTAAAAAAAAAAAAAAAAAAAAAAAAGAAAGAAAGAAAGAACTGCAACTTCTTATTCTAAAACAAACGTATGTACTTCTTCCAGTAATCAATATTTAAATATCATGAAGGACACACTAATATACATACAAAATTTTTTTATTCCTAAAATTACATTGCGTAAAATTTATCCTTATGATTCTCATTTTGACATTACATTATAATCATACATACTGATTAATACATATTGATACATAAAAAACTTAAAATTTTCAGATGTGCAGAAAAAGAGTTCTAGTTCTTACCACTACAAATTACTAATTCTAGAGCATTCATTCCTAAAAATATTTAAATTATTATAATATTATCGTGCACCGTTTTAACGAGGAGACAGTGGGTAAAATTTGTATCTGTTTTTGTATAAATAATTCGAAATAATATTTTCATTCAAGTTTTTTGAACAATCTATGATTTACCAGACTTTTCAATGAAAACACCAATAAAAATGCATCATTAAAGCTTGCAAACATTCTCATCAATAACAATGTTCTTTGTTTTACAGCAATTGTTTAAGAGTTAACTTAAATATGTTTCCTAGGAAGTCACTAAATTCTTTTCCTTCTTCAGTATTCATATTTATATAAGAAATGATGCCAAGACAAAGGACAGTAATCATGTATAAATTAACCATACAGGAATATAAAAACACTTTAAGGTAATTTCATGTAAAAATATTAAAACCACTCCCTGATGAAAAGAAAAAGAAAAAAAATTCAGCTTGGGAAACAATCAACTCCAAGTATAAGAAGATCAAAAATTATTTATAGCCTGTTTTGATCTTTTTGTGCTGCTTTTTTATTAATGCTTATGTTAGCCCGATTTTTTTATTATATTATTTATTTATTTATTACTCTTGCAGATTTTTTCTTGAGACTATAGTGTTGAAGTTGATCTAATCGATTAAGTTGCTCCAGTCGAAAAGAGTGCAAACCTGGAACAACACCATTTTCGTAAAGAATAACATTTCCTCTGACCAATCCTAAAAATTTCCTTTCATATAAACTTGGAAAAAGGAAAAAAAAAAAAAAAAAGGCTGCAGTGCTTACCGAACTTGATACTTGCTTTTTCTCAATATCAAATAAATTTTTATTAATTTTTTTTCTATATCAGAAAATTGAAAGGGACACCGCTTGTTTTAGGAGTTTAACTTAACGTTTGCTATTCATTTTGCATTTCTGCTCACTTAGAACTTTAAATTACTAAGGTGTGTAGAAAACTAACAGGGAAAACTAAGAAGGGTTTATGTCCACTGCAGCAGGTTCTGAGAAGAAAAAAAAAAAATGTGCACGGACAGAAACTGCATCTTTATTGTGTAATAACTCTCTGGGAGAACCAATTTTTTTCCTTGTTTTTTATTTGTTAAACTAAGTAATCTTCAAAATACAACTAATGGCAATACAATAGTAATTTTATAAAAGAAAGGGGGACATAAACAGTTCTCCTCTTTTGATCTACAATCATGAATGACAAGCAACTACTGGGGCTGATGAGCGAAGCGAACAGGCAACGGAGCCTCCCAGTAGAAAAACAAAAGGATACTTAAAAATAATCTATGACGAAAAACTAATATTTGTGAGTTTATGATGCACATTTAGAATCATTCTAAAAGTCGACTGTGGAGGCTGATGAACTGTAGGCAAATCATTTGCTGCAGTCAAGGTATAAATCATGTCACAATCTAAAAATCATTTTATTAGTGAAATATGTGCATAATGTGTAATTTATCTACTAACGCGTGTTTTTAAAAAAATTATTAGCATTATTTATTATTATCCGAATTCTACTTAACAAATTTTAAAAGAGTTCCACTAATTAAAAGGGAGGTATGAAAATGATTTTCTTTTGTAGCATGAAAATTGCCATTTATAGGCAGCAAGAAATACCGCTTTATTTTTCATCTGTTCATGATTTAATAACCTCCCCTAATAAGTCCTAATTACAAAATAATTTTATTTCATCTAAACAATTATGCCTTTTCTGAAATATTGAGATTCAGTATCTTCAACTATAAATTGGAAATTATACTAATATTTCAACTGGAAAAAGGTCAAAATTTCGTTACTCTTAACGTTCGTTTTATATTTCAAACAGGGTTCGCCTACTAACTCCTGAGATTTAAAACATTTTACACAGACTTATAGTTGTTAACTCCCCCCAAAAACTAGTTGCAAGAAATCTTTTAATGCATGCATAGGAAACATTTTTTCCAAATCAGCTTTGAAAATGATTAAATGTGTGTTTATTATTTTGTGTTGCCACTGCAAGTTATGTTTCTTTCATTATTCAATAGTTACTGGGAAAGGAGTAATTTTTCAATTCCATATTCAAATCATCAATTTCATATTCAAATCATAAGACATACTTCTATATGTCTTATGATTGAATATTTAGTAACAGAAAAATTTTTTAACTTTTTTTAAACTATGCTATGACTCTTGTATTAATTTTCGCTTTAATTCGAGTGCTATGCAAGTCTTGAATTAAATTCTATGATAAATTTAACTATAAAGCAAAATTGAAAGGGAGAAATTTTTAATGTTTATTTTAGTCTAATTTGCTATTTGAATTGAATTTAAAATAAAACTTCTTAAAATGAAATAATTCTAGTTTAAAAAACTATTAATACGCTCTTTAATTGGTTAATGTAAAATGAAGTTGCTTATTTTTGTATTAAAGATTTTCCGAATGACACATTTTATGCTATAATACGATCGCAACACATGAGTTATAAATTTCTTCTCAGCTTGATATGGACAGCGAAAACTTAAGGTTTGAAGGTCAAGCCCGGAGGGGGGCGGGTTCCCTACCACGACCTCCTCTCATTATCAGTTTACAGACACCAAGTAAATGTTTTTTGGCGAGATTCTAGAGAATCAAAAGCAAAGCAACCCTACAAAACCCCACACCCTCTTTAGAGAAGCATGTGGTTTGGATTTTTTCCACTTGAAACTTGTGTTTTATTGCAAAAAATATATAATTTAAGAAATTTTCAACAGCAAGATAAAAAGTATCGGATCTTTCGTCAATAATTTTGTGCTTTTATCATTCGTTCATGCATTTTAAAATATTATATATCAAGCCGTAGACAGGATTTTCTTTCGGAAGGGATTTAAATTTGTAATATATAATATCGCATTTCTTAACAATTACAAATTCCTAATTAACTTATCTTGCATTTATCTTCAATTTATAACGTTATACTCACAAATATATATTTTATCCTTATGCATTCCTCATTACATGCAAAATATTTGCTTTGCATCTTCTGTCAAACCTTTTTTATTAATCAATAAAAGAAAAATATTGTAAGACAACGTTCTCACATAAGTATGTAAGATTATTTTTTTGTAATGATTGAAATGTTTATTCAAAACTCTTAGGGAAAAATTTACTATTTCAAGAATAAGGAAAATTTCTTATTTTACAAGGGAAATTATTTTTTGTCAATTATTTTCTTTTCGGGAGGTGTTTAAGCCCCCCTCCATATTCTATTCCTTGCTTACAGCCCGGTAATAAATGATAGGACATTGAGTTTTAAAATATTTTAGTTAAGCTTTTCATATAAGGGAATTTTTCTTAAATTAGTGATAAGTCAAGAAAACGTTGGTGAAAATTTTACTGTAAAATAGAAAAAGAAAAAAGAGAAAAGCAGGCAAAGGAACATCATGAGGGAAACAGTACTTTCATATAACACATAACAGTTTTATATAACAGTATTTTCAATACAACTTAGGGTTACTAAAAAAAATATTATTATCCTTGGTACAATTATTATATATTTCCTCAGGAATTTTTAAGAACCTCACCATAAATTAAGTCATTGATTTTAAAACTATTTTCTTTTTTTTATTTTAGTCATAGATTTCTTTTTGAGTTATTAAGTTCTTTTTTTAAAGAAATTCTTTTTAAAGAGAATGGTATAATAAGAAACAGAATATAATAAAAAAGAAAATAGATTTACTCAAATTACTCTATTTATCCCAACATAATGGAAAAATTTACTTAACTCGCAGCTCTTTTTTTGATGCTTTCATATGTTACACTCAATCTCTTACCACATAAATATCAAGTACCATCAGAAAAACAACATTCATTTAAAAAGTAATTTTCGTTTGAACTAGAAAGGGTTACTTATAAAAAGGCTTTTTTCATAAAAGTTTAAAGCATTAAAAATTAACTTTCCTTATTAATTTTTTTTGAAATAAAAAAAGAGGTTTTAATTAATTAAAATAAAACTTTATCTATTCTATAACATTTTAATTTGTTAATGCAAGATTTGTCGTAGTGAATAGCATGGATGAGCTGTCCCCATAAATCATAACGTTCCTTACATAACACTATAGTTTCAATTTAAAAAAGAACAAAATTTTGATTTTAGAGCTCAATTAGTATTTTCTCCCTTCATGGGAAAAAAATTAAAAAAACATTTCACTCGCAAAGAATAAGAATACTTAATACTTAAAAAAAATGATGGCACGAATTTTTTTTTTTTTTTTTTTTTTTTTTTTTTTTTTGCGAATTTTTTTTTATAAAACTAACATTAAATTTTGAGAAATAACATATTAAATATAAAATAGGTTTTATTTAGAGTATTATTGACAGTATTAAGTCATCTATGACTGAAAAAAGACATGAAAAGAGCTTTAGTTAGCCGAAATTAATTTTATTAACCATGCTATTTTATGGAAAGGGATTTCCATTTTCTTTTATATTGTTGTTATGTCATAATATTTTAAAAGAAAATATCTTTGATACTGTTGTTCTTATCTTGATTTTTAGCGATATGAAACTGACTGTTCAATTAATCTTTTCGAATTCTGAAGAAAATAAAGTCCTCTTTCTCCCTTTGGTGATAAGCTAGTTTTTGTTGCTGTTCATTTCTAGCTCGTAATGATGTGAAAGCTAGAAAAATAATTTCCCTGCCATCTATCGGAAGGTTTTGAAAACACGTCAAAAATAATAAACAGCACCCTCTTTATAAGGCATTAAAAAAAAATTTTTTTTTTCATTATTTCAAATATAAATATAATGCTATATGAAGAAATATTTTTGCGTAAATGAAAAAAGAAATATGTTGAGCATTTTGAAAGTATAATTTTGATTAATATAATAAAATAATAAACAGCGCCCTCTTTATATGACATTTAAAAGATTTTATTTACGTTTTTTTTTAAAATTATTTTAAATATAAATATGATTCTACATGAAAAAATATTTTTGCTATGTAAATGAAAAATAAATATATTGAGCATTTTTAAAGTATAATTTTGATTTTCATTTATATTCTGTACTAAAATTTAAAATAAAATCATTTTATCAGTAATCATTTTATCAGTAAATCATTTTATTGTAAATTGTCCAATATTTTGAAATTCAATTAATAAAAATTCCAAATTTTTTTTTATTATTTAAAAACGAATTTTTAAAAACAGAATTTCTTTAGCAATTACTATTTTGAAATATAGCCCCAAAAGTTTTAGAAAAAAATATGATTGAGTTTATTATACTAGAGTTTTGTTCTAACCATTCAAAAAATTTAAACATATTTTATTTATGCAAAATTCATAAAACCCTTTTTGATTCCTGATTTTAAAAATTAAGTAATTAAACTGAGATTTTAAGTTAAAATAAACATTAAATATTGAACATTTAAATAGATGAAAACAATTGATATAAATTAAAAATGTCCTATTTTAACATTTATTATAACATAATACTTAAATTGTAATTAAAGTTTGCAAATTATTAAAATAAAAAAGTATATTTCATAAAAAATCGTTACTTTGAACTAAAAAAATTTATGATTGAAAGCAGGATTTTAGCAATTTACAGTACTTTTTCCTTCTATCTATAAATATATTCATTATTTCTGAATATCTTCATCATTTCTGAATTGCGTATTAATTTTAATTTTAAAGAAAGCTTAAAAAAGGTAATTTATATATATATATATATATATATATATATATATGTTATAAGTTATAGTAGCTCATTTCAGGCTTCTTCCTAAAATGCAGTAATACAAACAAGAAGTACATGTTTTTACCATCTATTATTAAAATAATAAATTTTTAGGAATCATGTAACATTAAAAATAAATATATCTTTTATCTAATAAAAGAAAAGTCTTTATTTTAAAACACATGTTTAATACCACAAATTAAACATTTTGTAATAAGGAATTAAAATAAAAATAAAAACATTTTTCAATAAATTTAAGAATTGTTCTAGTTATAAGTTAAAATAATTTTATTTTTAAGGGAAATATTAAATTTTATCAAAAATATTTACTTCAAAACAAAGAATATAAACGAAATTAAATATTATACTTCGTAAAATGATTTTTAGAAAAAGAAATTCTTATAAATATTTATTTAAAAATTTTAAAATATTTATTTCAAATCGAATTAATTTTTAAAAATATTTAATAAGCAATTCCAGAATTCATATTTAGGTTATAGCAAATTAATAAAATCCTAACTTTTTAATGTTTTATGTAAAAGTTCTGCAAATTTTAAAGAATAATGAAAGTGCATTTTTTAAATCGTAATATGCTAAATATTATATGGATTTTATTCTTCTCCTATATTTTTTCAAATTTCCGAGTTAATAAAAACTTTTTATACCAACTCTACACTTTCTCATTATTAATTAATCTATTCATTGTTACCTTAAAATTAACAATGGCATACAATGAAGGTCTTGTAACCAATTAATAGCAGAAGGCCAAATGACAATTTTAGTTTGCGGGCCTGTATAGGTGACGAATTATATCACCGCCTCTTTATGCTAAAGGATAGGTGAAAAAGAAAATCGATGAAATATGCTTAATATTTTATTCTTCGCTTATTTTTTTATTTTCTTTATTCATCTTTACGAGTTAATGACCAAATTTTCTACCAACTCTACACTTATTCATTATTTATAAAATAATTCATTGTAACTTTACAATTAATTTATGGTATACATATGAAGGTCCTGTAACCAATTAAGTGCAAACGGCCAAACCGCACTTTTATTTTCCGGGCCTATATAAGTGACGAGTTATACCGCCGCTTCCGATAATGCCTCAAAACCAACGGTAACGGACCCCATTGTGTTTGCCTTTTGCCGCTAACGTTCCGAAAATGCCAACTTACGGCCTTACGTTTGCCGTGAGGTGTGTGCTTACTGGGTATGGACTGAACAAGCGTACCCTTCTGGCTGGCGTGAAGCATTTGTGATGCCTATATTAAAACCAGGAAAAGATGCTAAAGATCCAATCAATTATCGCCCTATTGCGTTAACCAGCTGTCTTGGTAAAACGTTTGAGCGAATGGCTAACTCCCGACTTGTGTACTATATCGAAAAGAACCACGCTATTCCAGATTTTCAGAGTGGTTTCCGTAAGGGACGATCCACAATTGCTAACATTGTGGAACTGGAAACGCGAATCCGTAATGCCTTTGTCCGGCGAAATCATCTTGTCTCTGTCTTCTTTGATATTGAGAGAGCTTATGACCGGACTTGGCGTTATGGAATTCTGAAAGCTCTATTTGAAATGGGTCTCCGAGGTCATTTGCCGATTCTCATCAGAAACTTTTTGCTGAAGCGCTATTTTTGCTTTAAAATTGGATCCAACTTTTCTCAACGATATATTCAGACTGAAAGTGTCCCCCGAGGCAGTGTTTTAAGTGTCATTTTGTTCATCATTCATATTTCACAAGTTTTGCGCGTTCTGTCAAAAGTTCATGCATTCATTTTTGTCGCAAACACACCCTTCATAATGATCCCGGTATCACCATTCGTAACATTGCTATACCTGTTGTGCCACACACAAAGTTTTTAGACGTCATTTTCGATAGCAAATTGACTTTCATACCTCATATCAAACAATTGCGATAACGATGTGAGCAGAAATTAAATATGCTGCGTGCGCTGTCAAATATGTTTTGGGGAGCGGATCGCATAGCCTTACTGCGCATTTCTCAAGCTCTGATTTTATCGCGACTTGGTTACGTATGTGCAGTTTACGGCTCGGCTACAGCTTCTAACCTACGTTACTTAGATGCGGTACATCTGCCTTACACATTTGTTCTGGAGCATTCCGAACATCCCCAGTTGAAAGTTTATATGTTATTTGTCATCAATTTCCATTTGATTTACGTAGCAGGCAACTGTCTCTGATATACTATTATCGTATCATGTCATGTAAATCACATTCTCTGCGCCGTGATGTGATATCACTAGATTTAGAGCGATTGTACGTAAATAGACCTTCACACATTCGTCCATTTTATTTGCGCACTCGCTCCAATCATACAGACGTTTGATATCTGCGAACTACCTTCTCAGTCAGTTGATCACTTTCTCATACCGCCATGGGTTATCTCATCATATCAATTTATTGCTCCATTTACGTTATACAATAACACCAATGTTGCACCCTGCATCTTCCAAAAACGCTTCATTGAACATCGTAACCAACACTCTGAATACATACCAATTTTTACAGACGTTTCGAAATCTGCTGGATAAGTTGGCTGCGGTGTCGTCATTGCTGATGAAACCTATCGCTATAAAATCCCAGATATTTGCTCCGTCTTCACTGCTGAAGCTTTTGCCATCCTTTTGGCACTAAGACTGATTTCCTAGCACTCTACACGGAGGTATTGTATTTACTCCGATAGTATGAGAGTTTTGCGCCAACTGGATAATCCTCGCAGTGAAAGTCATCCAATTTTAGGTTTTATTATTCATTTGCTGATCAGTCTTCACAGAAATAATAGGTTTCATGTAATGTTTTTCTGGGTGCTGAGGCACGTTGGCATACCAAGAAACGACCTGGCCGATTCTTGTGCACGGTCTGCCACTAATCTCTTGCCATTATTTGTGCCTTTCACGGATGTTAAGCTGCATGTTCGGAAATGTATAACATCATTATGGCAGCAAAGATCGGATCTCCAAACTCTCAATAAGCTACATAGTGTTAAAATCGATTCGGACCATTTGCCTGTGCTGCGCCTGCGTAGTGCAGACGTTAAACTTACTCGACTGCGAATCGGTCACACTCGGTTAACACATCTTCATTTATTGTTTGGAGAGCCTTCTCCTCAATGTGATACGTGTAATATTTCTCTATACGTGTAATATTCATCACATTTTAATAATTTGTCCATGTTTTAACCCACAACGTTTTACCTTTTTACGGAGTTCCATTTTATGCCTACAGGATTTGCTGGATGACATTCATCATCCTAACATTTTTGCGTATTTACGTGTGATTGGTATTTATAACTGCATATAAAAGTATTAACGCATCCAGAATTTTATCCACTTCTACAAATATTTTACCATATTCGTACGTTTTTACATAATTCGTTTATTATATATTATGTCCATACATTTTATCTGATTTTATTAACTTATTACCATTTTATCAAATTGGATTTCACGACAATGTGCCATTAAATCCTACATTCAATTCAATTCGGCTAGTGGCGCTTGCCGCCAAATGCCGAGATAACAACCATTCTCAGCATCCCAGCTTTTCCTCATTTCGTGTCTGTCTCAATGAAAGATCGTGTTTTGATTTTAAAGCTTTTTTATGAGAATGATGACTGCGCACCAGTATCTCTGCAAAAGTTCCGGACACTCAAGTGTATGAGAAAAGGCATTGGACCCTTGAATGCCTTGAGTCTCGAGAAAATGAGTCAGAAATTAAGAAAAAAAAAAGAAACAGGTTATTTTGATGTGCAATGTGGTAGGGAGAGGAAAAGAATTGATTCGACTTTCAGTTGAAGAAGTAGCAGTGCAAGAGGAGACGACCGGGGGTGTGGAACCGTGCATGGGGAATTGCCCAAACATTGGACATGCCCTTGAACTCAGTGCATAAAATTCAACAAAATATCCTGCATTACTATCTATACAGTATTATCCATGTGCCCATAGTTTGATCAGGAGAGTGATCCAAAGTTCGTACCCCTTAATAATAATTTCACTTTTTACGTGAAATCACTTTTTACGTGTTTCATGAAACAAAAATTTTTAATAATTATTAATTAATTTTTTATTATTTAATTAAATTGAGGATGAAAAAATTTTGAATTATAAGGTATGAATTTTTTTTATACCATATTAATCTACATAATTTTCAATTGAAAAATCACAAGTTTCAATTGCTTTTATTTATTAGAAGCTGAGTAAAATTAAAATAAATTATTTTTAAAAAAATAATTTGGCGACAATAAAGAAATAATTAAATGGGGCGATTAATATTAAAATGTGATAAACTTGCGAGGAGCTTGACTTATCGCGCGTGGCGTCAAATTTCATTCATATTTTTTTCGCTAATAATCGTTTGCTAATCTCTTTATTTTTACTTTTTTAAAACTGTAAAATCAACACCTCCTAGAAAGAGTAGGCCTCAGCACAGGTTACCATAAATATCCTTTAGTAGTCCAAACGTAATGACATATTTCGTATTTTCAACCACCGCGCAGCTTAGTACCCCGAACGTAATGACATCTTCCTTATTTTTCATCAACTGCGCAGTTAACTTCGTCACATCGGACTACTAAATTGATCCGTGTTGAGGCCTTCCTTATTCTAGGAGGTGTTGGTAAAATACGATGTTTCTTTTCTAGTCGTCTAAAAATCTATTTCCAATTTAGTAAAGAAATTTAAATAAAACATTTTGTTGATTAAAAATCATTTTTTTCAACGGATATCGAATTTTATAAAAGCATGCTTCTGATAGAATATGACTATGAACATAAACGAGATTTATATTTTTTTCTCCGTAATTCAGTCGTGATGTTACGGTGTATGACCGAAATCTGGGGAATGTCGACTCTCACCGGTGAATGTCAACAATCACATAGTCGCTTTGGTGAATGTCCGAAATATTTGTTATATCCAATTTTATATTAATTTATTCGTTGATATTATTACATTTATTTGATATATTTATATTTATCCTATATTTTAATACTTACTGACTATAGATTAGAAGAAACATCAGTGTTTGGAGTATCGGGCAAATATATACCGGGCAATGGCACTTGACCTTAAAAAAACATCAGTGTAGGGTATACCGAGCAAATGTATACCGGGCAGAGACACTTGACCTTAAAAAAACATCAGTGTAGGGTATACCGGGCAAATAAATACCGGGCAATGGCACTTGACCTTAAAAAAACATCAGTGTAGGGTATACCGGGCAAATGTATACCGGGCAGTGGCAACTAACCTTAAAAAAGCATCAGTGTAGGGTATACCGGGCAAATGTATACCAGGCAGTGGCACTTAACCTCTCAGCGAAATTTCTTGAAAAGAAATCTTATCTATGGAAAGGAACTTTTCTTTTCGAGAAACAGCCAGTCGCCTCTTTGTCGGCTCCTGTCTTTTCGACCTCCACCAGAGCATATCTGTGATTGTCGACATACACCGGTGAGGGTCCGAATGTGCAAGAATGTAATGAAATATTCGATCTTTCACCGACGTATTTGGTGTTTGTCGACATTCAAAGGTGAAAGTCAACAACCACCGATTTCGGTCATTCCCCGTAGCATATATATATATATATATAAGTTTAAAGTGAAGTTAAAACAAAAGTAAATTACAGACAAATGAAAAGAGGCGGGGAGGGGGGAAATAATAATGACAAACAACTGGGGAAAGAAAAAGAATTAATTAATTAAAAAAAAAAAAAAAAAGATAAAGTTTTTTTAAAAAACCGGAAAATATAAGATATAATCATTTCATTAGCCCACACGATTATATCCGAAAAATATATTATGATTATATCTTATATTTTCCGGTTTTTTAAAAAAACATTATCCTTTTTTTTTCTTTTTTAATTAATTAATTCTTTTTCTTTCCCCAGTTGTTTGTCATTATTATTTCCCCCCCCCCCCCTCCTTTTTTCATTTGTCTGTAATTTACTTTTGTTTTATCTTCATTTTAAACTTATCTTATGAGTTCTATTTACTTGCAACTTATGCGCAATGAATGATACTTATTATTTTTCCTAATTTTTTTCTGGTTTTTTTGTATTTATTTATTTTGCTATATATATATATATATATATATATATATATATATATATATATATATATATATATATATATATATATATAATAACAGGGCTACATCCCTGTTATCAGTGGTGTATTTAGCTTTAATAATGCAGTCGTAAGCCATGATACACTCCAAAAAGCTTTATTAATGGTAGTAGGCTGGTATCGATAACAATTCACATCCACACTCCGCAAGGGAGGGGATGGACAAGATTTTGGACAATTCCGGAACAGCTTATCAGGATCACAACATGATGAAAAGGACATGCGAAAAGCATTGCTCTCGCTTTTATACTAACACATTTTGGAGTAAAAAGGCACAGTCTTTGAAATACTTGTATCCTTACGCATTAAGGAAAATCATTTCATGCTTCCTTATATGGAAGTGAAAGGGGGAGAGATTCTACAAATAACTCAATCGTATGTTTATCAGCCTTGAATTCCCAAAATAGAATCTCTCTATGCTTATTCTTTCACAAAAACATTTTATGAAAACGAAAGAGTTTTAATTCTTTTATTAATACAAAAGTATTATAATTTTTGTATTACATCCCCCCCAAAAAAAATTTTGGTAAGCCAAAATAAAAATAATTTAGACTCTTTTTTCTTTTTTTTTGAATTTAAAAAATTTAGGTTGGTACGACCCCAACAAGCACACGACTTTTGGGCTAGTGAAGGGACAATGTCGGCTCTCCTAAATTGCCATTACGACGGGCTTTTCATCGCCGTATCGGTTCCGTTAATATAGTGAAATCAGGGCCAAAATGAGGGCCACTGCATGGCAGTTCAGGCAAACTTCTGGCAATCGTTAAAGGACCGGAACTACTTTGTTGCCTCTGGATTGCTTTGTCATTTATGCCTGTTAAATGCCGGGGGAAATTTTTTTTTTCACTAAATAAAGAGAAAATTGCCGTAAAGGCTTTTATTGTACCGTTATGATGTCTTTTTTGCCTTTTTATCAAAAGCTGAATACGTTCACTGGCGCACGTCGTTGAATCGCTTGCCGTTAAGGCACCTTAACTGTAGGCTGATTAGAAAAAGTCTATGCCGTTTTCGCCCGTATCGCGCCTTTATTTCAGATGCTTAGGCGAACTTCTTTGCCTTATTTGCTGATATACCACCCTTAACTCACCTCAAACTTGGCTCAATAGAAAACTTTAATGCCGTCCTTGCCGGTATCACACCTTTATTTTAGGTGTCTCGGCAATTTTGTTTTTTTTGTCACTTACTTGCTTTTATTAGAATTTTTCGTAGCTTTAAACTTGAAAGGCTTTTTGCTGCATGTTGTTGATAATTCTTATTTAGGGAGCCTAAATTGTTTTGTTTCACTCTGCTGATATCAGCGATAGTAATTTATTGTATTTTAACTTCTTATATTGCAATAAAACAATAACTGCCACTACATGCAAAATTTTTTTATGCTAATATAAAAAGCAAAATGGTGGGAAAAATTTGTTTAATTTATAATCAATTATCATCCAATGATATATCTTTTAATCTTAATATCTTAAATATCTTTTACAAAAAAAAAAAAGTGTACCTGTAAATAGTATAAAAATTTTAAAAAAATAAAGCAAAGTTTTAACAATAAAATGCTTAAAGTATAAAATAAAATATGATCTTAAGAAAAGTTTTTTATTTTATTTCCAAACATGTAATAAAATCAATGCAGCAATTCTAAATGACAATAATTATTTTAATTACAGACTTCGCTCAATAGTTTACAATAATTCCAGGAGCTATACTTTTCAATGAATCTAGTTTTCCTGCAAAAAAAAAAGCAATTTATTTTATAATACATATAATAAATGTTTACAGAAACAAAATATTAACAAAAAAATCATTGATTTATATCAACTGATTTTTTTAAAAGCTATTAAAACAAGCTGAATTGTTTTCTTAAAAATTATTAATTTCATTATAAAAATATGCTATAGAATTTAATTAATAAATGAATTTTTTTTTTAAAGGTCTGATTTCAGTGATAATGATGGTATTTCGCTAAGAAATAATGAAAGGGATATGCATGTAAATTATTATAGTCATACATCCCTTTAATAATTATCCTTAGGAAAAGTATTGATTTAAAGAAATAGATTTGGAAAAAATAAATTACTTAAATAAACTGATCATTTAACTATTATAAGTATAAATGCTTTTCATACTATATAACTAATAAAAACATTATTTAGAGTATGTTTATTTCAAGTCTTTTTTTTTTCATTAATAAGGTTATTTAGTAAGAAATGGTGAGAGGGATATGCAAGCAAATTATTATTTTTAAAATAGATCAACTGCCAAAGAAACATATTAAAATTATTCACATTTAATTTTTTTATTATTTAAATGCAGTTCATATGTATAGCTCATAGATATCAACACTTACTCTACCCAAAGTAGCTTAAATTTTTTTTTCAACAATGTAGTCTGATCTAAACTAACTTAATCTGCTTTAGATATCAAATTGAAAAATAGTATCACAAACTTTAACATTCATTAGCAAATTGAGAATGAAAAACATAACTATGATTCTATTTATTCAATTAGTCTTGTAATAATTAAATAATTTTAACCATCTTAGAAATGTGAACTATTGTAGCAATAATAATATTTTAAAGTACTGTTAAGTATTATGAAAACAATTCATTCGATGTTTTGAATGATAAATATAGAAAAAATCTTTTTTTTTTAAACGATTTTCTTAAACCCTACAATTTATTAACAATATTCACATTATATTTCATTTTATTTAATGCGACATTATACTAATAACCAAATTGCTGATAAATTATACATTTATCAGTTAACTTTAAAAAAAATTTAAAAAAAGTATAATTTGCTCTAAATATAAATTTTTTTAATTCCAGAAACAAAGCTTGAATAATTTTTCTTATTCTAGTATTAATGAGCAATTCGTAACAGTTTGAGATCGATAAGTAGGAAGTGTTAATAGTACTTCTGTATTAAAAATGACCGGTATTAATTATTTATATTATTTTTATACCAATATTTATTTAAAATCTGCAATTAAATTCGCGACATCTTTAATAAATTACTTTTAAGTGGGGTTTCAATAATTTTGAAAGAAAGGCAAAGTAAATATATGTGTCTTAGCATTTATATTCAAAAGTAATTTTCTGCATCAACTATTAATTAAAATGCTATAAAATATATATGATATATTGCCTTAAATATATAAAAATTTGTATTATGTTAATGGATTAAAAATTATTATGTTTCATAAAATTTAATTACATACTAGTATCATACGTTATACACAGCTAAATAATAACATTAAGCAAATAATATTGAAATATAGCATTTCTATATTACAGGCAAGCGAGGGAGAGAATCATTTTTTATGGTATCACTAAAATCAAATTTAAATGCTGAATGTTTATTTTGCTTGCTAAATAAATCTGTATACTTAAAGTATTCAGTTCTTTCCTTTTTTATTAGATATTTTGTTAATATATTTAAAGAAAATAGTGGATATTTTTAGTTGTTTATTGAAAATATTAATTAATAGTTAAATGCTATGAAAGACTTTTAATTGGTTCGGTTAATTTCAATTGGCTTAAAATAATGTCCCACATATTGTATTAAAAAAAAAACACAAAAAACACAGATTAAAAAAAAACTGGTTTCCTTCCAACCATGGGGGAAACTAAGGTACAATATAAATTTATTTCTTACCATCCTTTTTGTTAATTTTTAGATTTTGAGTTTTATCTTCATTGCTGATCTTCCATTCTGACTCTCTATGAAAGAAAGAAAAAATTATAATTAGAATATGATAGTTGTAAAATCAGTTAAAACAAAAACAACAAAATCAAAACATTTAAAATAAAACTGTTTCTAAAATCATATATGAAGATTAATATAAATATTTTTATTTCAGATATGGTATATGACAATAAGTTTATTGTTTACCATTTATCTTGTTTACACTCTAAGCATGTGGTGAGTTAGAGGAACTAAATGTGAATTGGTAAATTCAATGAAACTTAACACAAGCTTGCAGGTGAATACTTTCAGTCTTTCAGCCCAAATTTAGAGAAGTTGCATTAGCACAAAAATTTCAAATTCATGACGTGCTTACAAATTAAAATCTTAATGTGGGCATCAAAGTTTTTAATTTTTTTCATGCATTTTTTTAAGTAAAAAATATTTGTTAAAATAATTGCGTTAATACGAATATTATATGCTGGTGAAAAAACGAAATGTTAGATAATATTATCATTTTAAATAAAATAACGAAAAATACTTCGTTATTCATTTATAACCTTATGTAGTTATTTTAACAGTAATAAATAATTTCTTTTAAAATTTTGTTTTCTAACTAGTTAAAAAAATAGAATGATAAAAAGCAGAGAAAACAAATACTGAATGATGTAAAATTGTCAGCACATTTTTTTCACGTTAAACAAAAATTTATGCATTCATAAAGCGCATTTTCCATTTAATACAAAACATTATTAAGAAATTACTAAACTCAATAAGAATATTGCAAAAATATCAATATAAAAGCTTATATGAGTAATAAAAACACTTGTTATTAATGAAGACTGTGTTAGAGAAATACATAAAGTGAACTTAATTTTGATAAGCACAATTATTATTATATGCGATTTAATAAAAAAAATATTAATATTTTTAAAAAAATATGTTTCTTTAAAACTTTAAACCATTAATTATTAATTACTTTAAATTATACAAATTATCCAAAATGTATTCTGTACAAATACATGAATTAATTAAATATATTTCGGAAAACATGGGACATAAAATTCATGTCACTGAGACAAAATATCGTTTCATTATATGCTTACCTTCTTTTCTATTAATGGCTGTTGTTCATAAGGGTATAACTGTCGTAAGTCCTGTCGTCAGCATCTTGATGTTGTCATTGTTCGTCATGTGTTTCCATGAAAGTAAAAGAATGAATTAGAATATAATTGTAATAAAAATAGTTAAAAATCAACAAAATTATATCTGATTATGACTAATTTATATTTTATAATTTATGTTAAAAACAAATTTTTTGATTTAAATGAAAGAGAAGGATCATATATTAAGAGCACGGCAAATATTTTTATTTTTAGTAAAATATATATAATAGTAATAGTAAAATATATAATAATAATAAGTAAAATATTTTTCTAACATAATAAAGTAGTTTTTAAAGCGAAATATTTTTTTTTTATATTCTAATTTAGAAAATGAATAAGATATGTATGAAAAAAAAGATATGGGAGCTAATTAGAATTAAAATAATAAATAAATAAAAGAAATAGATAAATACAAAATAAACCACTCAATTTTAGAAATTAAATTCTTTGATTTTTTGAGGAAAGTTTCAATCAATTTCTTGATTATATATTTCCTCTACGTAGTTATCATCATAAATATATATATTTTCATTAAACAATAAATTAAAGTTACTTTTTTGTAGAAAATATGTCAAGTATCCATTTATGAAAATACTTTTATAGATTGGAATATGCATTGTTTATTTAGAAAAAGAGGGCAGAGAAGGAATTTCTTAATTTTATAATAAATTTAATCGTAAAATAAAATGAAATTTATTAATTAATATAAAAAATATAAGAATTATTATTAATTAATTAATATAAAATAACTTAATACTTAAATAAAAAAATTGGAAATATTTTACCTTTACATCGATTGCAAAAAAAAAAAAAAAAAAAAAAAAAAAAAAGACAGAAAGAAAAAAAATATATAATGTAAGTGAAAAACATTTGCGAAACGACAAAATAAAAATTAGAAATATGGTCCGTTTAGTTTAATACAAAAAAGTTAATATGTTGAGGTTCAAAACAAATAAAATGTTTATAAGTATATACTTTTTTAAAAAATTCACATCTTTTTAAAAAAATTCACATATTTCACATTTCTTAGAAAAATTGACATTATTTTTTTAAAAAAATTTATGATTTGTTTGCTATACATTCAAAATCTTTCTACCCTTATTAAGAAAACGCATTATTTGAAAACATAATTCTGAAAATACTGCTAATAATTCTGAAAATAGCAGCTAAGCATAAAATTAAATATTCAACTAGAATATAATATTACAAAACATAATTACTTAAATCCTTGCTAATAAAATAAAAATGTATTAAATTAATTATGAGAAACTATTTAATAAATAAGTGGGGGAAAAATTAAAAAATACATGATCTGAAGAGCAGAAGTTGTTACTTACTTGTTGTACTGTGGAGCAACGACTCTACTCTTGGGGAAAAATAAAAAAGACCCCTTTAGAGACAAGGAACTACATTTATCTCCTTTTTTAGATTTTTTTTTTCGCCAAACGAGTCTTTTAGCACATGTAAATAATCTAAGACCACCTACGGTGCAGCTTTTTGTTACTTGAAAGGAATGTTTCTCAGAATTGGTGGGTAAGGAAGAAAATGTGCTTCCTCCCTTCTCTTCCCCAAATTCTGACTTCAAGGACTTCAAAAATACGTATCCGGTGATTTCAAATAGTAATATGTTTCAAATTAAAATCAATTTCGATTTTGAAATATTAAAGACAATTTCTGGTGCTCATAATAAACAATAAATATGCAATCACCAAAACCTTTTATTGACCATTAACGATAAGGAAGCTCACTTAATGAAATAATTCGAGTACTTTTTTTAGAAAATTTTTTATACATATATACTTTGAAATAATGCTTACATAAATGTTTTTATTAGCGGAGCAGTAAATTAGAATCTCGTTTCTTTATAATGAACAGTGAAGCTGCCGTTATTAATCACGTTTAAGTAAAAAGACCATTTAATAGTTTTCATCCACTTTTTATATAAAAAGTACAAAAAAAGACGTTTTTCTCTTTTTATGAAATTATTTTTTATATAAATAATTAAGCATTTGTCTTTAATTGAGAAAATTTATTCACATTAGCAAACTGACTGTGTATAATATAATATTAGCATTTCACATTATGAGTTCGTAAAAAATGTATATTTCCTTCTCAAAGTATTTATAAACTACTTTCCATGTTGAATGAAAATTTTGTTTTTTATTTCTTTTTTTAATGAATGAAGAATGGGTTATTTAATTTTATCCATTTACATTACAAAATAATAATTATAATTTTGGTTGAAAGCTAATGATCACAAAAATATAAAAGCCTAAATATCAATTGCTACAAATTCATAGTCTTGGATACAAGAATTAGAGATTACTCTATTTCCAACTTAATACTTTATGTCATTTAACTGCTTCATAAGAATAATGATGTCCTTTTAATTTTCTTACGGATGATATTTACATTACAAAAGTCTATTTAGCTATACAAGTTTATTTTTTCTATGGCGTTAAAATTCACGATTTTTAAATTATTTAACAGAAAAACTTGTTTAACGTTACTTTAACTTTAAAACTTTATTTTATTTACGTTTAAGGCAACGACATTGATTTTAGAAATTCATTATTAGTTTGCACGCAGTTTTTAAATATGCATAGAATTTTTTTAAAGTAATAACAGTTTTCATTTTGCTATTATTTGCATAACTATAAGTTGTAAGAAAATTTATTATTTTTTATTTTATCATTTGAAACTTTATTCAATGCATAATTAAAAACTACCTTTCCATTTTCGGTTTAAAAATCTTTTCAATTCTACAAAAATAAAAAATAAAAATTAGGAGGCTTTGCCCTTTTCTTACTCCGCTCACCAACCCCCGTAATTGCTTATCATTCATCATCGATTTTTTCTTTATTTTCTTAAACTGCAATATTTTTCACAAAACACAGAACATTTTATTTTCAAAATATATAAGTATTGTAGCTCTATGTAAGAACATTTTTATAATAGTGATGAAATAGAGGATTTAATACATTTGAAAAATAATTATCTATACTTGAAAAAAAGATTTCACTTAAGGAATACGGATTGTGTAACTCAATGAGAAAAAATAATGAGAAGTAATTTTATACATTAACGAAACTTATTAAAGCTTAAACAGGGAACGGTTTTTATCGTTATTTATTAAGCTTATAGTTTTTAAAAATGTGAAAATAAATATTAAGAGTTATATCAAGCAACACACAAATCTGCCTCTCTTTCGCTACTTTTGATTGACTACAACTTCAGCGCGAGCATGTAAATTAAAGATCTTCTGAGGAAAAAATACATTTTCTACAACAATTGATGAATAGTCAATATTTGAAACCAAAAACTTGAAGAAAGACATCGCGAATGACTATTAAATTTGCAATAGCTTTCGAACAAATTGGAATTTCAAAACAAGTTTCCTGTTAAGCTTACACATAAATCCACCCTTTCAGCAAATTAAATTTTAACAAAGTTACCTTTCAACGGACTTCACAAAGAAAAAAGTTAATTACCGCACTCTATGATAATGATATTTCTCTTAAACAAAACCATAACTCTGATAATAAAACAAAACTATATACCTTATTTAAACCATTCATTTGGTAATTTTTCTATTTAAATGGTAACAGTTTACCGGATATTCTAGCTTTCAAAATTAAAGCTTTTGTAACCTCACATTTATTAAAAAATACAAAAGTAAATACTAGTAAATTTTTCTGAATAAATAGTTTTTATACCATTTTCTAAACTATCGTGTTAAAATTACCAAATTTTACCACATTTATCGAATTTCAACTCATATTATAAAATCTAATTTTTTTATTTTAATCGAAAACATTACCAAACCTCTTCGATAAAAATTACTGAGCTTTTTGGTGTTCCCATAAGGCCAAAAATAAGGTAAGTTTCACAATATTTTGGTAGTTTTGATCAAATTTTCTTTTCTAGCAAACAAATCGACCTTACGTAGTATTTTTTTTTTATTTTAACAGTTTCAACTTAACTATCGAAATCTAAATTTTCTCTGTATTTTCTCTACAACTCATCATAACTTTAAACAATAAATTTTATCATTTTTGCGTAGTAAAACAAAATGAAACGTAAAAAAAAGAGAGAAAAAAAACTGCATATAAAGCAATAATAAAATTACAATTAATTTTCGAACATATTTGAATACCGGTGTTGAGTTCATAATCAAAACTAGCCTTTACAGCGTGTTAAATTTCAACTCAGTATTTGCATTTCTGTGTTCTACAGAGCTGCCCGTATGGTATGTTTTACAACAAATTTTGTAGTCAATAATTCTCAAACAAATAATCGAATAATCATTTTTCTATTTCATTGCACTCCCGGTGCCTTTTTCTACAATCGATCTTAAATTTATTTTATAATTGCCGTTGAACAGCCGATCCAAATGATGCTGTGTGGCCTTGATCGTTATGTCCCTTCATTAACCGCAAAAAATAATAGGCTAGAGTAGTACTAATTTTAGCAGTACCAACCTATAAGTTATATAAAGCATTAAAGTGAAGCGGAATGTATAAAGCATTAAAGTGAAGCTCTCTCTATTTTGAAGCCCTCAATCAAAGTTGCCTTACTAATTAATCAAATAAGATCTTAATAGTAATTCTAAAATTATTATTTTTTTAAATTTAGAGTTTATTAATGTACCTATTTTTTTTTAATTTGCTTTTGTAATTTTCCCCACCGATCGAAACACTTTTGTTAGAACATTTTGTTTTTGAAATTGAATTTTGAGCTGTAAAAGATTTTTACTCTGTATTACTTACGTTAAAACTGTTTTATAAGTAAACTGCAAAATATAAGAATTTTGAGTTTTTGTGTTGTTATACTTTTATCAGTTCATTTATTTTTTTATTTTTTTAGAAAAAAAAGCAATTTAATGGAAAGATAATCACAAATGAATCACACATGTGTAGAAAACTATACAGGGATTGCAATGGAATAAAAAAATTATCATTCGATAGTTAATTTGTGAATTTGTAACTGCTAAACTTGATAAGCGAGAAAATATACCATAGCCAATCTACAGGCTGCAGGAATGCAACTAAGTTGAAATTGGTTATGCTGAAAGGACCAACTTTGATTATAAACTTAACACAGAGTTGTTTTTTTTTTTTTTTTTTTCGAAGTTCCCATTGGTTTGAAAGTTATTACTGCTTAAAGATTTTCCCCCTATATAATAATTTTTCCATTGGAAATTCATCCATTTGAATGTAGAAAAATATATCTTTTACGCGTTTTTCTTACCCTCACACACACTTCCCTTAACATAAAAATTTACAAAAAAAATTATTAAAAAAAATTAATAAATGTTGCCAAATATAAATTTTAACATTTATATCGACGTTTTAAATAATATTAAGAAAAAAGAGAGATAAAAACTGTTTCGAATATGATACGGTATATCATATAAGATCATCATTATATATTATTAACAAGAAAAATTATTTCTTATTTTAATTGCTATTGTATTGCTAAAAATGCGCACAGACATTTTGTTCCTAATTTAATTATTTATTCATTTTGTTCCTAATTTAATTATTTATTCAAGTACATTTTATTATTTTCAAATCAGCTATCATCTAATTTTTGTTAGGATTTATATAAAAAATATGCTTACGTGAAAATTATAATAGTTATATATTTTACAAACAAAATGGTTTTTAAAAGAATTTTAAGAGCAAAAAAACTTTTAAGAATAAAGGGAAAGAACGGTTTATGTCCACTGCAGCTGGTTCTGAAAAAAAAAATGCGCAAAGACAGAAACTGTTTTACCACAGCACGACGCATCTTTACTGTGTAATAACTCTCTGTGAGTACCGATTTTTTTCCCCTTGTTTTTTACTTGCTAAACTTAATAAACTTCAAAATACGACTAATGGCAATACAATCGTAATTTTTATTTAAAAAAAAGGGGGACATAAACAGTTCTCCTCATTTGATCTACAATCATGAATGACAAGCAACTACTGGGGTTGATGAGCGAAGCGAACAGGTAACGGAGCCTCCCATTAGAAGAAAAAAAAAGGATACCAAAAAATAATCTATGATGAAAAACTATTATCTGTGAGTTAAATTATACACATTTAGAATCATTCCAAAAATCGGACTGTGGTGGCTCATGAACTGAAGGCAATTAATTTGCTGCAGTTAAGGTATAAATCATGTCGCAATCTAAAAATCCTTTTATTAGTGAAATATGGCGTGTTTCTAAAAAGGCGTGTTTCTACTAAGGCGTTTTTCTGAAAAAGTTATTATTAGCATCAAACATTATTATCCGAATTTTACTAATAAACTAATAATAGTTTTACTAACTAATTTTAAAATAGTTCCTCTAATTAAAAGGGAGGTCTGAAAATGATTTCCTTCTGTAGCATGAAAATTGCCATTTATAGGCAGCAAGAAATGCCGCTTTATTTTTTATCTGTTCATGGTTTAAAGAGCTCCACTAATAAGTCCTAATTACAAAATAATTTTATTTCATCTAAATAATTATGCCTTTTCTGGAAGATTCAGTATCTTCAACTATAAATTGGAAAGTACACTAATATTTCAACTGGATAAAAGTCAAAATTTCGGTACTCTTAAAGTTCTTTTTTGATTTCAACCAGGTTCCTCCCACTAACTCCAGAGATTTAAAACATTTTACACATACTTATAGTTGTTAACCCCCAAAAAAATTAGCTGCAAGAAATCTTTTTAATGCATGCATAGGAAACATTTTTTTCCAAATCAGCATTGAAAATAATTAAATGTGTGTATATAATTTTGCATTGCTACTGCAAGTTATGTTTCTTTCATTATTCAATAGTTACTGGGGAAGGAGTAATTTTTCATGTGTCTTTTGATTTGAATATTAAATCGTTTTAGGAGAAGAAGAAAATGATAACTTTTTCTAAACTATGCTATGACTCTTGTACTATTTTCCGCTTTAATTAGAGGGATATTTAAGTCTTCAACTTAATTATATGATAAATTTGACTATAAAGCAAAATTGAAAGGGAGAAAATTTTAATGTTTATTTTAGTCTAATTTGATATTAAAACAATTGACTTTAAAATAAAACTTTTCAAAATGAAATAATTCTAATTAAAAAAAAAAAAAACTATTCTGCTCTTTAATTGGCTAGTGTAAAATCAAGTTGCTTAATTTGGTATTAAAGATTTTTCTGATTGATACATTTTATGCTATAATACAATCGCAACACATGAGTTATAGATTTTTCCTCAGCTTTCCGAAAACTTAGGTTTGAAGGTCGACAAGGAGGGGGGGTCTGAGGGGGCTCCCTACAACAACCTTGTCTCATTCCCTAGTCAAAAGCCACACCGATCAATTTACAGACACATTTTTTTTGGCGAGATTCTAGAGAATCAAAAGCAAAGCAACCCTACACCTTATCTCTTCAGAGATCAGAGAAGCATGCTGTTTGGAATTTTCGAAAAATATATAATTTAAGAAATTTTCAACAGCAAGATAAAAAGTCTCGGGTCTTTCGTCAATAATTTTGTGCTTTTAGCTTTCGTTCATACATTTTAATATAATATATATCAAGTTGTAGATAAGATTTTCTTTCGGCATGGGTCTAAATTTGTAATACATAATATCGCATTTCTTAACAATTACAAATTCGCAATGATCTTATCTTGTATTTATCTTCAATTTATAACGGTATACTCATATAACTATTTAAGATTATTTTTATAGTAATGATAGAAATGTTTATTAAAAACTCATAGGGAAAGATTTACTATTTCAATTTTCAAATCAGTTTCCTGAGGGTTTATTTAACTTAAGCTTGTGCAGTAGAGCTGCATTTTGCACCCATATTTGAATTATACTTCCAATTTTCCGGACCTTTAAAGTTAGAAAGGCAAACAGATTTATTTGAATTTTCGATAAATATCTTTCATTAAAATTTATTTAGCTATTTGAAATAATATAATTTTTGTAGATATCCCTATTTTACAAGGGAAATTATTTTTTCTCAATTATTTTCTTTTCGGGAGGTGTTTAAGCCCCCCTCCGTATTTTACTCCTGGTTACGGCCCTGTAATAAATGATAGGCTATTGAGTTTTAAAAGTGTATCAATATATTTTAGCAAAGCTTTTCATAAAAGAGAATTTTACTTAAATTAGTGATAAGTCAAGAAAATGCTAGTAAAAATTTTACTGTAAAAAAAAAGAAAAAAAAAAGAAAAGAAGAGCAGGTGAAAAAATCATCAAAACATCATAGGGGAAACAGTATTTTCCTGTAGCACATAACAGTTTTAAATAACAGTATATTCAGTACAACTTAGGGAGAGGGGGGGAAAATATGATTATCATTGGTATAATTGTTATATTTTTCTCAGGAATTTTTAAGAAGTTCACCAAAAACTAAGTAATTGATTTTAAAAACTATTTTACTTTTTTTAATTTAGGCATAGATTTCTTTTTTTGAGTTATTGAGTTCTTTTTTTTTACAGAAATTCTTTTTAAAAAGAATTGTATAATAAAAACAGAATATTATAGAAAAGAAAATAGATTAATTCAAATTAGGAAAACATAAGGAAAAGATTTGCGTATCACGCAGCTCATTATTTGATGCTTTCATATGTTACACTCAATCTCTTACCAGATAAATATCAAGTATCATAAAAAAATAAAAATAAAAACATTTATTTTAAAAGTAATTTTCGTTTGAACTAGAAAGGGTTACTTATAAAAAAGCTTTCTTCATAAAAGTTTAAAGCATAAAAAATCAACTTTCTTTATTAATTTTTTTAAATAAAAAAAAGAGTTCATAATTAATTAAAATAAAACTTTATTTATTTGTTCTATAACATTTTAATTTGTTAATGTAAGATTTGCCGTAGTGGATAGCATGGATTAGCTGACCCCATAAATCAGTGATTCTCAACCTTTTTTTTGTGGCGGCACACTTTTAACAATTTTGAAATTTGACGGCACACAATGAAAAAAAAAATAGTTTAAAAGTTGTTTACTTACCTATAATACACTGTGTTAAATAGTCTGAAAAGTTGTTTACTTACCTATAATACACTGTGTTAAATACACTGTGTTAAATAGTCTGTGATAATAATTTTGAATGTGAAATAAAATAATATGTACTACAAAAGCACGTTTATTAAGGGATTAATTATTTCTTTTGACTAATTTTTTATTAGTTAGTAACAGTTATTTATTTTATTTTGCTAGTTATTAATTGTTAGCTTGTTTTCTATAGCTATTAACTGTTAGTTTTTTTACATTAATTATTATTTTTTTGTGATTTCTTGTTAATTAGTTTTATTGCTAATTATTAATTGTTAGCTTATTTTTTGTTAGCTATCCTTTGTTAATTTGCTTTTATAACTATTAACTGCATAGCTTACTTTAATGATTAGCTTTTATTTCCGTTGGAAAGTTAACATTTAGCTTGTTTTAGCCTTTGTTAATTATTTTAATAGTCATTAAATTTCCTACTTATTTTAACATTTTTTTAAATTGTGTGTCAAAGACAATTTTAACACTTCCTTCTTATTTTAAATTATTTTAAGATTGTCAGAGACAAGACAATCGCCCACAAAGATGTTCGCGTTGTTAAAACGTGGAAAAATTATAAAAAGTATATATATATATATATACACTTTTCTTTCATTTAAGCATTACTCGTAATAAAAAAAGCATTACAATTTTTATTGCATCATTTGTAATATTTGGCGGCACATTTTAAGAATTTGGTGGCACACAAAAGTGCCGTGGCACAGTGGTTGAGAATCACTGCCATAAATCATAACGTCCCTCCTTACACAACTCTATAGTTTCAATTAAAAAAAAAGAACAAATTTTTTATTTTAGAGCTCAATAAGTATTTTTCCACTTCATGGGAAAAAACTAAAAAAATACTTTCTACTCGCAAATAATAAAAATACTTAATACTTAAAAAATGATGACACGATTTTTTTTTGCATATTTTATCTTATAAAAATAACATTAAATTTAAAAAAAACAAAACATATTAAATATAAAATGGATGTTGTATTACAGAGTATTATAGATAATATTAAGTCATCTGTAACTGAAAAAAAAGGACATAAAAAGGGCTTTAGTTAGCCGAATTTCTAATAGTTTCGAATTCTGAAGAAAATAAAACCCTCTTTCTTCCTTTGCTAAGAAGTTTTTTGTTGTTATTCATTTCTGGCTCGTAATGGTGTGAAAGCTAGAAAAATAATTTCCCTGCCATCTATCGGAAGGTTTTGAAAACATGTCTAAAATAATGAACAGCGCCCTCTCTATATGGCATTTAAAAGATTTTATTTACGTTTATTTTTCTTTTCTTTTTTTTTTTTTTACTATTATTTAAAAAATAAATATGATGCTACATGAAAAAATATTTTTGCTGTGTAAATGAAAAATAAATATATTTAGCATTTTGAAAGTATAATTTTGATTTTCATTTATATTCTGTACTAAAATTTAAAATAAAAAATTCTGTACTAAAATTTCATTTAATCATTTTATCAGTAATCATTTTATCAGTAAATCATTTTATTGTAATATGACTAATATTTTGAAATTCGATTAATAAAAATTCCAAATATTTTGTTATTATTAAAAAACGAATTTTTAAAAACAGAATTTCTTCAACAATTCAATATTACAATTTACAAGTATTACCCCAAAAATTTTTTGAAAAAATATATATATATATATATGTATATATTGAGTTTATTTTACTGGACTTTTGTTCTAACCATTCAAAAAATTTAAACAGATTTTATTAATGCAACACCCTTTGAAATATTTTGAATCCTGTTTTTAAAAAGTGAACTGAGATTTTACGCTAAAATAAACATTAAATATTGAATAATTAAATAGTTGAAAACAATTTATATGACTTAAAAATGTTCTATTTTAACATTTATTATGACACAATACTTCAATTGTAGTTAAAGTTTGCAAATAATTAAAATAAAGTATGTTTCATAAGAAATCCTTACTTTGAACTAAACAAATATTGCCATCTATTATTAAAATAATAAATTTTTAGGAATCGTGTAACATTAAAAATAAATATATCTTTTATTTAATAAAAGAAAAGTCTTTATTTTAAAATATATGCTTAATACTACAAATTAAATATTTTATAATAAGCAATTAAAATTAAATAAAGAAAAACATTTTGCAATAAATTTAAGAATTGTTCTAGTTATAAATTATTATCTTTTAATTTTTAAGGGAATTAGTTTTAAGTTTTATGGAAAATATTTACTTCAAAACAAAGATTATATAGGAATTTAAATTTTATACTTCGAGAAATGATTTTTAGAATAAAAAATTCTTATAAATATTTATTTTAAAACAAATTTTTAATCGAATTATTTTTTAAAAATATTTAATAAGCAATTCCAGAATTCATATTTAAGTTATAGCAAATTAATAAAATTCTAATTTTTAGTATTCGATGTAAAAGTTCTGCAAAATTTTTTAAATCGTATTATGCTAAATATTTTATGGATTCCATTCTTTTCATATCTTTTTTTCAAATTTTTCAGTAATAACAAATTTTTTTACCATCTCAACACTTTCTCATTATTAATCAATCAATCCATTGTTACCTTACAATTACTAATGGTATACAACGAAGGTCCTGTGACCAATCAATAGCAAAAGCCAAATAACACTTTTATTTTTCGGGCCTGTATAAGTGACGGATTATATTGCCGCCTCTTTATGATAAAACATGGGAAAAAAACAAAATCGAAAAAATTTGCTTAATATTTTATTCTTCGATTATCTTTTTAAATTTTTTCCCCATCTTTTCGAGTTAATAACCAATTTTTTTCCCCAACTCTACACTTATTCATTATTAATAAAACAATTTATTGTAACCTTACAATTAATTTATGGTATGCAATGATGGTCCTGTAACCAATTAAGTGCAAACGGCCAAACAGCAGTTTTATTTTCCGGGCCTATATAAGGGACGAGTTATACCGCCGCTTCCGATAATGCCTCAAAACAAACGATAACGGACCCCATTGTGTTTGCCTTTTGCCGTTAACGTTCCGAAAATGCCTGCTTACGGCCTTACGTTTGCCGTGAGGTGTGTGCTTACTGGGACTGTTCTTTTTCACTACTACAAATAACATTTTTTCAATTATCTGTAAAAAAAAACAACTATATACAATGATAACATTAAAAACATGATAATACAATTTATCTGCTTAGGCAACTAAACAGAAAGAAAAATAAAACATATTTTTATAACTAATCTACTAAAATTTTCAAAACTTTTTCACACAAAAATATACATAATTTTTATGGAAACGAACTGGACAACAAGTGCCTTTAATCAGAATTTAAGATTCTGTATGGTTAAAGGGGTTATTTACTTTATGAAAATCTGTATACCCCGTTAAATTGGAGGAAAACAGAATTTCATGAAGCACAGGGAAATTGAGAGATCCAAAAATATTTTATAATACTTTTCTCAACTTGTTGAGAAAAAAAAGTTCAACTTTCATCGCCCTCACATCCAATTGATGTTGAGGTAAATATCTCCACACGCGATTCGGATCTCCCAAAAAAATATAGGGTGTACTTCTTCCATTGAAGAAAGTAAAATATTTTGTTTTGTTTTGGACACTATTCATGATTTAATTTCAACATTTGTGGGCTGTTATATTACCTAAGATTTGATACATGTACTATTTCAAAATTTGGTTTACTTAAACAATTCTTTTTATTTATTTTGTAATTAGCTTCTGAAATTTTTTGAAGAATTTTACACGGTCCACTAAAAGGAGGTGACAACTTCCTCGTATTAGGATAAGTAAATTCTTCAAACATAACTAATTCGTCAGTTTTGAAGTCTATATCTAAAAATCTAGCATCATAAGTAGTAAGTCGGGGTATTGGGGTATCGGAAGTGACGTCATAGTCAACCGGAGCTTATTTCTGTCCCAGCCGGAAGTGACTTATTTCTGCCCGGACGGAAAACGAAACTTCGTCTGTAACGTCATGGGGAGCTTATTTCTTTTTTTCTTAAGCGATATATATATTATTAGTTTCGGTTTCTGTTTTTAATTTAGTTTCGTTTTTTAAATATTATTTAATTTATTAGTTTTTTGAGGGTGGCAACACTTATTATTTTTAATATGAGTTTTTTTTAAGGATGGCAAAACTTAGAAACTTTGTTATTTGGGGGAGAAATTGTGTATTATGAAGTTATGACGTCATCTTTTATTACATAATACATAAATGATATCATGCTTTTGATCTAGTGGCGCCATCTATGTGGGAATAAAATAACTTTAAATCTATTTTATTATTTAAATCTGTTTTTAATATTATTTATTAAATATAATTAAGGCTGAGGATCGAACTCACGCCATCAAAAAGCCTTCATGGGTCAGTAGTTGGATATCATAACCACTGACCCACGAATGCTTGGTTAGATATGTGTAAATAAGTTAAACTTTTGTATTCTGAACACGTGCATAAATAAAAAGGATTTGATATCGATATCATCCTACAGTTTCATCGATATATTTTCACTTAACCTTGGACAGTTATTAAATAATTATTTCTGCCCCTCTTAATGTTATTATAACTTTCTCTGGATTGCAACGGTACTGAACATACACGTGTTTTTTGTGACGCGTTTTGGGAGAAATCGTATATTATGAAGCAATGACGTCATCTTTTTTATTACATAATAAATAAACGATATCACGCATATGCTTTTACTCTAATGGCTCCATCTCTACTTAAAAAGAATATATTAATAACTCTTCATTTTACTTATTTTTTTAACATAAATATAGTTGATATAAATGACTGTAATTATTATTATCCTAATCAATACTAATGATTACATTTTAAAATAAAATTGATTTAATATTAAAATAAAAAATTGTATTTATTAAGTACTGAGAACATTAAAAGTATTAGAATTAAAGCCATATTAATTTTAAATCAATGAATGTTATTTTATAAGATTAGATATTTATCACTGTCGTTCGGATTTAAGGCTAACTATGTAGTCTTGTCATTTTTGAACCCAGAAGACAAGGG
This sequence comes from Parasteatoda lunata, assembly GCA_949128135.1. NCBI lineage: Eukaryota > Metazoa > Arthropoda > Arachnida > Araneae > Theridiidae > Parasteatoda > Parasteatoda lunata. The sequence continues at coordinate 550,778 of OX421981.1, read as the reverse complement.
AACTCTTAGATCTTTAGACAATACATGTCTTCGAAGAGGACTTTGTAAGTGCCCACGTTATATGAAGAGGAAAACCACAAAAACCTCCTACGCTTAGTCCGACGTCAAGTAGGGGTCGTGAAAACTGGACAGATGGCTTTGGTTTCACCTAATTTTTAGTTTTGCAAGAGCTCTAACACGTATTAATATAGATATTTAAGAAATATAAATTTTATTAATTTTTATGAAAAAAATTATTATCTAATTAAAAAACTAATATATATAACAGTATATCTACGATGTTTATTCAATCATATTTTTAAATACAAGCTTGTTTCATCTTTAAACTTAAACTAAAAAAATATTTGAATTAATTTTATTTTCTATTAGAAAATGAATAACGACATATTTACATTATATTATCAATTATATATTAAATTTCCTTAAAATTTCAAATGAATTATTTTAAATCTACGAAACATATAAAGGGAATTTTTCCTGCTATAAATTCATTTATATTCAAAACATATTCATTTTATTATTATTTAATAATGCAAATAACTTACTTGATATTTTAGACTCGACTGGGGATCGAACCTACGCGAGTTAAAAGTATCCATGAGCAGTAGTTGGAAATATAAACCATATGTTAGGAGATGTACCATATCTGTCATGACGTCAAAGCGGATACTGAGTCCGCCTAGGACAAGATTTATCTTGATTATCCATGAGCAATAGTTGGTAATCTAAACCATATGTTATGGTATGCACCGTATCTGTCATGACGTCAAAGCGGATACTGAAAGTCCGGTTTGGACAAGATTTATCTTGATTTGGTGACGTATGGGTATTCAACTTCGTTATCTTACTGACGATATATTTTTTGTACTATAAAAGCAAGGGTAATATTCACACTCGTTGTAGTTGCAGACAACACTTATAGTTGAATTGGTGCTACGTTTTGTAATAATTTTTTAGCGCGAGGATACGTTCTGAGGAGTTAAACACGATGCAAGGAGATGATACTGAAGTAAGATTTTTAAAATATTTCTTAAGTTAAATTTATTACAATAAATATTTTTTAAGGAAGATTGATTTTATTTCTTTTAAATTTATAGGATTTGGATTATTTTGTGCCATATGATTCTGATTCTGACAGTGATTCTGTAAGATATTTTTTTTTATTTCAATATTTTTAATTATTAGAAAAAATGCAAGCTATTAAGAGATTTTAATTTTAACGTGAGATTTTTAATTTTTTATTCATATATTTAAATAGGATATGAGTCCATCTGTTCGAGAATATTTTAAGAATACTAATAGTGATTTCGAAGAGGATGACGACGTGGAATCTAATGCTAATGTAGGTACATAATCTATGATGTAATTATTGTTTCTTAATGAATTAAAACTGTAACAGGGAAGCTAAAATATTTTTTTCTTTTCTGTATATCTTAGAATTTCAGTCAGAGTAGTCAGATATTTCGGAATAACCCTATAGATGTTTTGCCTAATGTAAGCATTTATTTTTAATTCTTTAGAATATATATATATATATTAATATATATATTGTAAAGAATATATATATTAAAGTAAATTTCACTGTAAGAGTAAGTTAAATGCATGTTTAAGGACATGTATTAAAGATTTATTTATTTATAGATTGCATAATCTTTTTTTTTCAATTAATTTTAGGCTCAATTAATTATTTTTTTTCAATTAATTATTTATATGACTGATGAAGAGGTATATATTATTAGCATATTTTTATAGTGAATTTTAATCTTACATATTATCTTCATTGGACATAAAACAAATTGTTTTTCAGCTTACCAAGTGTCTTAAAATTTTGAAGAAGGGACGTAAGAATAGTAAGAAATACAGAGCAGAAGATATTTGTTATGCAGTTAGAGTTATTCCTGAACACGTTCCTGAACGATTTAAGGGTGTACCATTGAAAACCATTGCTTATATTTTGAGAAATTTATTTGCCTACTTGCTGGCAATGATGTCATTTAATTTAGCTGGCGATGATCTGATCCGTTTTTGTGTTTTTTCCGACTACCTTGACAAACCCATTTCTACATGTATCTACAAGTTTTCTGACATGACCGTGGAGAAAATTTTGAGTGCCATAGTGAAAGTTTTGCAAAGCAAAGATCGGATAAAATTGGATGATGGATTCAATATTGACATTTTAACTATAAAACGAGCAGTAGGATCTGGAAAAGGGAATAAGCCCGTGGTGAATATTAATCTAGATAGCATGAGGAAGTCTTCTGTTATTACAGTGCCCGTCGATGACCAAAATTTATGTTCTCTATGTTATCTAAGGCAATTTTGTTGGCTTATGCCAAATATCGAAATGATGGGAGTTATAACGTTTTGCGCCAGAAAAACCAACCACAGCTTCAAAATAAGGCATTGGCTCTACATGCCGATACTGGCATTCCCCCTGGTGCCTGTGGTTTACCGGAAATTGATGTATTTGCTCGTCATCTTGGATTGTTTATAGTGGTTGTGTCAGCCACCAGCATGAATAAGGTAAGTGATTTTTATTATTTTCTTTATCGTATAACTTTATTGTGTTCTAATTGCTTTTCGTTTAACATTAAAAAGACAGAAACTTAGTGTATATATATACCTATATTGCCCCAAAAGCTGTCAAAATGACTGGATTGTAAAAGTATAAATATCGTGTAAAGAAATTTGTTTAAAATTAATTTTTAATATTTTCTATATTATTTACAGTTATATAACGAGTTATTAGTAAATATTAACAACAAAAAAAAATGTATGTTGTACAAAAATTTTTTAAAAATTGTGTCATTATATATTTATCCATCTAGTGTTAAGTATATAGACATTTCGTTATGTTGGAGTTATGTAATTATTCATTTCTCTTAAATTAGATTTATTTTGAAAAAAAAGTGCAATTTATTCATTATTTTATCTTTTAAAAAGTTTCATGAAAGTATTTCTTCATATTTTCTGTTATTATATTTTACAATTTTATGTTTAGTGTTGACGTAAATTAAAATAATATCGTAAATCTTTTAAAACAAATTTTATCACAAAAACTACAAGAACAAAAAAAAAAAAAAAAATTATTTTTAGGTGTAGAATATTTTCTTAACTCTATATGTGCATCATTTTGGTTTATTTTAATTAACAAAAAATATTTAATTTCGGAAGAATGCGTGAAAGTGTGATAGATGAAATTTTGAACTATAAATTTTTTTTTATGCCTAATTTAAAAGAAAAATGATTTTTACAGGTTATACATAAAGCAGGAAATAAGGAACATCCTCGCATTCATATTTGGCACCATGATAACCATTATGATTTTATAACTTCAATGAAGGGATTTTACGGATCTGACAATTATTGTCATGAATGCGATAAGCCTTTCAAAAGAAATATTGACCACCGATGTGTCTTAAAATGTGCTATCTGTTACTCTAGTGATTGTACTATTGGGGAGAAAATTCGTTGCACTGCATGTGACAGACTTTGTCAATCCAAAGCATGTTTTGACAGGCATAGGGCCTGTACTGGAGGTCAGCAGTTTTCAATCTGTGACCAGCTCTATCAGTGTCGAGATTGCTGCAAGTTGATCAGAACAAGGGAGTGTCCTAAAGGGCAGCATCGATGTGGTACTTCTAAGTGTCCATCATGTAAGAAATTTGAAGTTATGTCTGAACATCGATGTTTTCTGAGCAGATTGTCACCGATACAGCCGAATCAAAAGCTCATCTTTTTTGATCTGGAAACAGATCAGAGTACAAATGAGCATATAGTTAACTTTGCCGTTGCGCAATATTTGGATGGGCGAGAGTTTGCTTTTGAAGGATATCAGGCATTAAACCTTCTTTGTTGTTTCCTTTTTAACCCGTCTCATAATGGATATACTGCTATTGCACACAATATGAAAGGTTTTGATGGGCAGTTTCTTTTATCTTGGATGTTAAACCAAGGCATGACCCCAAAAGTTATTCCGAACGGATCCAAGATAATGGCTATACATCACACTGCTCTAAATATCAGGGTTATCGACTCTTTTAATTTCTTGCCGATGCCACTTTCCAAATTTCCCAAGACCTTCAACTTCAGAGAGCTGCAAAAGGGTTATTTCCCTCATCTCTTCAATATTCCTGCCAATGAAGAATATATTGGAGCACTACCTGATGCTAAATACTACTCCCCAGATAGTATGTATACCCAAGACCGCGTTGCTTTTTTTGATTGGTACGAGAAAAGGAAAGATGACCCATTTGATTTCAAAAAAGAAATGTTAACCTATTGCAGGTGTGTTTGTATTTTTTACTCTTTTTATTATTATTATTTTAATAAAGTTTTTTTTTTTTTAAATCCAAAACTTTTTTTTCTCAAAATTTTTCTCTTCAGATCTGATGTGGACATTTTACGACGATGCTGTGTGGAATTTCGGGATCAATTTATCCAGATTTCTGACGTTGACCCTTTTACCTATACAACCATTGCATCATCTTGTATGGCTATTTATAGATCAATACACATCCACTCTAATGCTGTGGGAATGATTCCTAGCCATGGCTATGTAAATAACACACTGTACATCAAGATTCTATCAGATGGTTGGAATTCCTCGCTGCTCAAAGTAGCATTTTCATATCCCACGGACTAAATGGAAACGGCGAGAAAAAAATTGCTGGGGTTTCAGTCGATGGTTTCTGTGCTACCAGCAATACTGTTTATCAGTACCAGGGGTGTTTTTTCCAAGGTTGCATAAAGTGTTTTCAACCAGATACCGTGAACCCCTTAAAAGGAGTAACGATGGGATCTCTTTATGACAAGACATGCCGAAATCTAGAAAGAATTAAAAATCTTGGTTATTGTTTGGAAGTTCTTTGGGAACATGATTTCCAAGAAATGAAAAAGAATAATCAAGATTTGAAAGAATTTCTGATGAAGCATGAGATTGTTGATAGATTGAACCCTAGGGATGCCTTTTTTGGGGGAAGGACAAACGCAGCAGTTCTTTATTATGAAGGGGCTGCAAAATATTATGATTTTGCAAGCCTCTATCCTTGGGTGAACAAGTACTGTCGTTATCCAGTTGGTCATCCCACTATAATCACAAACAACTTTGATGATATTCAAAAGTATTTTGGTATCATCAAATGCAAAGTTTTACCTCCACGAAAGCTTCTTCATCCTGTTTTGCCATATAGATGTCAAAATAAATTGATGTTCCCCCTCTGCAAGACCTGTGCCGTAAATCTCACTGAAAACTGTCAGCACAATGCAGATGAAAGATGTATAATTGGTACGTGGGTCAGCGAGGAGATAAAAAAAAGCTGTATCAAGTGGATACAAAATCATAAAGGTATATATATATATATTTTTATATTTAGATAATTTATTTTTATTTGTATAATGATTCGTGATAATGATAGATAATTTATTTTATTAGATGTATGAAGTATATCATTTTGAAGAGTCATCTAGTGACCTTTTCAAATCATACATCAACATGTTTCTTAAAATAAAACAGGAAGCATCAGGTGGCCAGCATGGTGCAAGACTGAAGCTGATAAGAAGAAATATGTTGATGATTACGAGGAGAAAGAAGGGATTAAGCTGGATCCTGATAAGATCGAATTGAACCCAGGGAGGCGCCAAGTGGCAAAGTTAGCATTGAACAGTTTTTGGGGAAGGTAAAATCTTGATTTATTTCCTGAAAGTTTAGAAAAGATTATGTGATTTTTTTTAAAATTTTATTTATGCGTAAAATATATATATATATATTTATTTATATATTTTTATTTTAGATGGGGTATGTTGCTGAACAAGACACAATTAAAATTTGTGTCAACTGTTGAGGAATTTAATAAACTACTATTGGATATGTCGTTATGTGTAAGTTAAGTCATGTTTGTTTATTTTATTTTACAAATGTGAATATCATATTTTTATGCATGATGATTATATTTATTTATTTCCAGGTTAGAGATATGTATTTGCCCACCCCTGAAATAGCGGCTGTACAATATAAGCATGCTGATGATTTTATAGCGCAAGAATCTAATACCAACGTCTTTTTTGCGGCGTTTACAACATCATACGCCCGATTGAAGTTTTATGGAGAGATTGAAAAACTAGGCAGCCGAGTGCTCTACTTTGACACCGACAGCATAATTTTCAAGTCAGTAGAGGGACAAGACCCCATTTTAGGAGATTATTTAGGAGATTTTACCGATGAGTTGAACGGTGATACCATCACAACATTTGTTTCGGGTAAATATGTTTACAAATTTAATTTTGTATGATAGATGTTTACTTTTTTTATTATTTTATTAACTTTGTGATTTTTTAAAAATATATTTTAGGAGGTCCAAAAAATTATGGCTATTGTACTGCTGGAGGAAAGACCGTTTGTAAAGTGCGTGGATTTACTCTGAATTATAGGAATTCAATTAATTTGAATTTCGATTCAGTTAAGGATCTCGTATGCGATCAGGATCAGCAAAAATGTATACCTATCACCAATCCTGCTAAAATTGTTAGAGATCCAAAGAGAAGAAGAGTAATGAACCGAGAGGAAGTTAAGAAATATAGGATGGTATACAACAAAAGAATTATTCAACCAGATTTTACTACTCTGCCTTACGGATTTTAGAGGAAAAAGGTATCGTGGAGGCGACCCACTTGAGAAAATAGCAGTGGAGGCTATACCCACTTAGAAAAAAGCAGTGGAGGCTATACCCACTTAGAAAAAAGCAGTGGAGGCTATACCCACTTAGAAAAAAGCAGTGGAGGCTATACCCACTTAAAAAAAAGCAGTGGCGACGTCCACTTTAATAACCGTGGAGTGCCACTGGAGAAGGGTCCTCGTCCCGCACTCTGGATAGTTACTTGTAACTAACAGATGTCTCCTACTTCCATTACAGAAAAATTTATTGAATTTATTTAGATTAAATTTTTTAAAAATTAATATTAAGCATGAGTGTACAAATGTTTGTGAGTGAGTGAATGTTTTCATGAGAAATGAAAGAAAAATACAATTTTTTAAAAATCATTTATTGAAAAAACTAATTTTATAAATATTTTACAAAATTTTTAATATTTCAGCCATCTATTTTTTCTAGCAAACAACATATGTGAAGTATTTACAGAAGGTGAGTCATTTAACATTTTTTTATTAATAACAAATTTTTCAGGTATTTTCATTTCTCTTAAAGCTTCGAAAACTTCTTTTTGTCCTTTGGGTTGTTTCTTTTCGTTTCTCAATACATTATTTATCAAATGAGTGATATTGGTTCCAGGTAAAAGTTTTTGTCTATACAAAATTTCTCCTTTTTCAGTCCACGTTAACAGTTCTTTATTCTCTTGTAAGAATTGTAAAAGCTCTTTAGCTCGGTCCTTTTGACTTTTGGGTACGACATTCATGAGTTGCGTTTCTATCAAGTTATCACTTTCTGTCATTTTTTCTTCCTTAATTTCCTTAGGATTTTCTTCCACTTCATTTTCCTCCACTGCTTGTGTTGGTTCGCTTTTATTTTTCAAAAAAGTAGGAAATTTTACGTACCGTTGAAGAATTTGTAAATATAACTCTGCTTTTTCATTGTCAGAAATATTTTTATTTTTTAAAATATCATGCATTTGCCTGTCCAACTCGGATAAATATTCTACAGTGTTAGTTTGTAATCTATCTTCTGGAACAAAGATAAATTTTTTACCGTGTTCCATTGATTAAAGATGTTAAGATGTTAAAGCTGTTATGGCCGCTGGAATCAGAAATCCTAAAAATCCGTCACCTCGTTGAATGAGTACTGCTCTCTTGCGGTATAAAGGTACTTTTTTGTCTGTAATTTTTCTTAAGCTTCTTTTAAAAGGTGAAAGTTTCTTCTTTTGATTTTTATTTAGAGGAATATTTCCTTTTAACAAATTAAGTACACATTCACAGATAGACTTAATCGTTTTAGCAGGACAGTGTTTTAAAAATTTTCTCTTCGATTTTGATTTAGCCACAGCTTTTAAGACCTCGAGACAACAGTGCTTACTGTCCGACATTCTAATCGCATTTGATTATTTTATTCTTCACGATATTTAATTTATACCAATTTCTAAATGATTGAGCTTTAATGAAGGCAGAGTGATTTAAAGTGTCTAAAATTACAGTTAACACGAAAGGTTAATGGACTAATGACTATCATGACTGGTACACGATCATTTTATTATTCGGTAATATACCTGTGCGCAGGCGCATATTATCATCAGTATCTGGTTTTAAATCGACTAACAAGTAACCAAAGGGTTTCGAAGTGGCGTCTTGATACACTTCTTGGAAAAATTTCACTTTTGTTGGATAGAGTTGTCTGCCTAAATGCGTGATTTGACTTTGATCACGTGGGTTTTTGAAAAGAATAAGATAATGAGCATTTAGAGATATTTCTCTCATTTCTTTACCTTTATGGAATATATTCTGTACAATAAAAATGACGGAGACATTACGGTGATGACTATATTTAGTAAATAAATGCGTTAATTTGGAATTACTTCCTAATTCAGACATAAGATCATCGAGAATAATTAATGCATTTGAAATATTATTTAAATCAGAAGGAACGCCCTCATGAAATGTCACATTCGGTATTGTTTCAAACATGGTTTGATACGCTCCATAACACCAAATAACCGATTTTGGAAAAGGTTCAATAATTTTAGATTCAATAATTTTTTTACAGAGCTGGCTTTTTCCGCATCCTGTTGGACCAGCCAGAATACACGTGAACGAATGCCTAAGTTTAGGGAACTCCATAATTTATAGAGGAGAATTAATAAACGAGAATATTTATTAAAAATAAATAACGCAAATGACGGTATGTAAAGAAAAACACAAAATAAAGTATCACAACATTTTAAAACATTAAAATTTTATTGTTTGAAAGCAAAACGTACACCAAATTTCTTTTTTACAAATTGATACATGACGAAATCATTTTTTCGATTTACATTGAGATTTTTTACAATGGATAACATAGATATATCGCGACAACGATTATAAATGAAGAAAATACAATAGGCTCCACATACATTAGACGTGAGTGATTGAAAAGTTACAGAATTCCAACATACATTAGAAATATTAAATAATTTATAAACATCAAGTCCATAGAAATCTGGAGAATGGCCATAGGAATCGAAGAATTCCAGCGTTTTTCCTTCAGTCATGTAGAGAGCTAACCAATGCGACCCTGGTAAAGTTGATTCATCAGTGTTGACGATAACAGCTTCATTTCCTTGCAATAAGGGTATCGTGTCTCTTGAATAAACACCTTTGAACCTAAATGCTGTTATAGGGTCTTTTGATAAAATTTCACAAATCTTTTTTCCATCCATTGTTTAATTTCCAAAATCGTATATAATGTCACGTGCTTTGTTAATTTCTATGACGTTTTCAAATTCTACGAACACAATAACGCACACTGTTTTTTCTAACGGTTGCTCGAATTTCATTTCAACTCGTAAATTACTGTGTTTTATTAAATTGAAATGATCGCCATCACATAAATCAGGTGATAAGTCAAAAGCATATAGAGTGTAACCATCACAAAATTCTTCTCTGGAAATAAAGTTACCTCTATCACTTCTCATGTGCTCAGTGCTCATGAACAAATTTTGATAAGCTTTTATATATTGTTTTTGTGAAAAGTTGAGTTCTAATGAATTATGGGGGACTGGTTGACCATCAACGTAGACGGCGATAAAATTTAAATTAAAATGTTTAAAATCGAAAGGATTTTTTTCAAATGTTCCATGAAATGCGTCATTTTCAACACATCCTATGATAAGTCGTTTAGGAATTTGTCCCACAAATACATTGTCTTGTACAAATGACATGTTTCCTTTAGGAATGGAATACACTTTACAGAGCACTCGATTGATAGGATATTTTGCAGTATCTTTTTCTAAAGCTTTTGCGTGTCCTAGAATGACTCCGGGACTTACACGTACTTTTCTTACTAAAAGCGAAATTCTATCTAATACAACTTTATATCCCGACTTTCCTATTAGACAAAACTCGGGTCTACTACGATTTAATTTAATTTTTATATCAACCATGTTTAATAATAACCTGTTTTGATGAAACAAATCACTATGAATACAACCAATCATATCCACAGTGGCACTTAACTTGAAATAATCTGATCTTTTTTTAAGACCATCGTTTGAATCTTTATAATAAAGTTCGGCCGTCAATCGGGAGGTTTTACTGTCATAACCATGGTTTAAAAGTGTTTCAATGTAAGCTCGATAAGGATAAGTATTGCTGGAATTAGATATGATGCGGTCGTTTAAAGAAACATCCACTTGAGAAAACAACGAATGCAGAAATAAATTTACTGGGCCAATTTTATCATAATCTGCCGTCAAATTGTTATTATCGTTTTTTAAAACTTTTGCTTGTACGTGAAGCTGAGTTTGGCTTAGGTCAATAAATTCATCACCAGAACCAGATATATGAAATTCAACGGGTCCGCCATCAAACACATTCGATAACGGATGAAATTCAACCCACTGTCCACTTTGTATAACTGTTTGCGTGCCGGGCATCTGAAACAATTCCAGTTCAGACTTCACACATTCCGGGGAACCTTTTAAAAGAAATGTCATGATGACGAGTCGAAAATATCACGTCCTCTCACTTTCTGTTTCTTTGATGAAATGAACTTTTTCTTGGTCTTGCGTTTTCTTTTATAGCGTCCACTGCCAATCATTGACTGTATTTTCCCAAGTGCTTTATTGGCCAGATTTTTACCCGACTCTTTTGCTCTATTTTTGGCTGATGTTTTCAAATCTTGGCCTGCTAGTACATCGGACATAACACGTGATCCTGTGACTAATGCTTCTTTTCCAACAGTTTTTTACCCGCGAACAATGTATGGTAGGGCTGCTCTAAATAGACGTCTAAATATGCCGCCCAGACCATAGCCTTTTTGATACGACACACCACGATAATAAGGTAAACCGTTTCCCGCTTGGGAAACATAATGGTCCTCTAACTTCTTGGAACAGCAAACATAAGGTACTTTCATCTTGACTTTTTATCTTGAAATGAAGCCTTTTTTAAAAAACACTCAATATTTATAGTATTTGTCGCATTCGGAAATGCAGTACAACCATCACTTTACCTCTTTCAAACGGAACAAAATCACCTGAATTTAGTCTGAGTTCAATTTGAATTGTTTGAAATGAATGTCTCGTTAAGGGTAAGTATTGAGGTCTATCATAATACTGGCTGATAGTTTCACCATCATGTCCTTTTATTCGAACGATCCGCAGTAAAGGAGCTTGTGTATCTCCGACAATTTGGGGTGAAATAAGATCTGTGTACACATAGAAAACTGAAAAATTAGACCACGCGTCAGCCACAAATTCACTTTTCTGGTTACCCGTAATGATTGCATCTCGTTGGAACCCTAACAATTCACCTAACTTCTCTAAATGAAGGCTGCACCCCTGAACGGATTCATTTTAACTCGTTTCGTAGCTTTATTGTAATTTATTGTAAACCGACTTGGGTTTTTAGGTAAAGCAAGTTGTATAGCTGATACAATATCGAACATTGATTCATAACACCCCACATCAATTGTTTGCTTAACAGTCGAGGCGATATTACCATTACTAATCGTGTATCGTAAATAATTATTAGTTTCATTAACGTTCAGCCAAGAGTGCGGATAGATGATTTCAGATAGGCCGACTTCCCATTCACCTCTTAAATCCACTGGTATAGGTAATTGAGTTTTGAAATGTGAGATTTTGTTATCAGGAAAGAATCGTGTAGAGCTATCAGAAGGTAACGTCACATAGAAAGACATTTTTAAAAATGAATCTTTAACGAATACGCTTCACTATTTATACTTTATGAACATCCGTCACCCAATCATTAAACTTATCCGAATAACCTAGAAATTTAACAAAATATTGCATCTTTCCATTGATTTTTTTTTCCTTAATTATTTTTTCAACTGGATAAAATCCAGAATCGACTACTTTTTGTAATTCTTCTGCATAAAAGGTACCTTCGATTGATTCATTCATTAAATCTTTCAATTTATGCACTGTAGGATTTCGTGGGATTATTTTATCTATTACAAATAATTCAGGTGTCCAATTATTTTCATATCCTTTTTCAAAATGACGTTTAGACTTACTAATGCGGACAGTGTCACCTATTTGAAAAACAGACTTATCATTATTCACCTTATCACTATATAAATTATTTCATACTTCTTTTTGATTACCGATATTCACTGAGGCTGGTTCCATTTTAATACTTCTGTGTTTGGTATGATTATAACTATGCACTAACTTTGAAATGACGTCAATATATTTTTTCGTGTTAAATTCTGTAAAGTATTTCCACATCTTAGTTTTTAAAGTGCGATTAAATCTTTCAACTATACTTGCTTTAGTTTCATTATTTGTAGTAAAAAAATCAACTCCTATCTTTTTAAGATATTGTTGTACAAGTTTATTTGTAAATTCCGTACCTTTGTCTGACTGTAAATTTTCTGGTTTTCTTTCTGTAAAAATAGTTTTTAAAGCAGACAATATATTTTTGGCTGATTTGTCTTTTACAGGAACAGCCCAAGCAAACTTTGAGAAACAATCTATACAAGTTAACAAATATTTGAATCCATTATTAAATTTTGCTAAAGATTGCATGTCAACTAAATCAATTTGAAATTGTTCATCTATACCTCCAACAATCACACGATTCCGTTTAAATTTCTTTTTGACTGGTTTATGCAAAGCATAAGAATCTTTAGACTCTAACCATTTCTTAACGTCACTTTTCTTCACTTTACCTTTCACAGAATTATAAATAGCATCTACACCTCCAAAACTTCCTGGATTTTCAGGTTTCGTGTAAACGGATGAAAGTAAACGATCCATAATCTATTTCAAAAATTTTGAGAAACTATCAGAATTTTTTTTTCTCTAATAACAGTTTTATATCTAACAGTTAAAATTAACACTCATAAACATTGTTAAAAATAATGGTATGCAATAATTTTAATAAAATTAAATAGTAATACCTATATAAGTATTAAATATTTTTTTCCTTTCTTAAATTTAAACAAGAATTTTACATTAAAAAACCTGAAGAAAAAAAAAAGTATTATTCTGAAAAAGAAAATTCATGCCTGCTGAAATAGAAAAAAATTTTTCTCCTCTGGAAAAGAAAATTCATGCCTGCTGAAATAGAAAAAAAAATTTCTCCTCTGGAAAAGAAAGTTTCACACAAAAATTTTTAACAAATACATAATAACAACAAAATGTGTGAACGTTATTAAATACATTTTATTTTCAAAGATAATAATAATAATAATAAAAAACTTTACTATTTAAATTTCGAAAGAACAAAAATCCTTTCTTGCTGCAGCAATACATAGATCCAGGCGAATGACTTTCAAATATTGTTCACTCAAATAGTCAATCAATGGAGCACATTCCGGATAGATCCTGTTTTCACACAGTTTTTTTTCAAAATCACGAACTAGCCCTACAACGTTTAAAAACATGCAGGACTCGTTAAAATCCTTGACAGACACCAGTTCATCAAATTCAATATCCTCGTCCCCAACTCTCATAGGTGGTTGGAGACCTTTCTTCGCACCTTTATGTCTGTATAAGACAAGTGTCAAACAGTTATTGAGGTCCCGTTCAACTTCTTCGTAGCGGCTGCTGTTCGGCTTTTCCAAAGGTATATTCCTTTTGGAAACCATTTTAAAAGTCTCCAAGAGATCCCTAGACTTAAAATTTAGGGTTATGTAGCTGGATATCACTTCCTCTTGGACATTTTTAATGGCGTTCCACTGGGCGAAGCTAATGTCAAGGGGGAACTTGCACAGTCGTCCACTTCTACACTTGTGTTCGTGAGTGAGCGTGTACTCGCCGTCATCAGCCATGAGCAAATAAAATTCCCTCTTGTTGTATTCATTGATCGCCTCAAGAGCTAGGTTGATTTCAACGATGTCGAAAATGGAGGTGGGTGGACCATGTTGGAAACACACGGTGAACTGTTCCGGCTTAAGAGTGAGCCCCGCTGTTGATGGATAATAGTCATCTCCGTAACGATTAAACTTTCGAATATGAATAGCTGTCTTTTCCTTGAAAGTGCTGGTCAAAACAAAGTAGTTGTCACCAATTGGGTAGTAGTGTTCGGGATAGCAGTCCTCTTGAAACAGACCTTTTCTCTTTGGTTCATCCTAATAAAATAAAATATTTTTGAGTCACCAAGAAAAACAAACAAGCAAAACTTCATGAATGTTTAGACGTTAACTACATTATTTAAAACTACTATTTCTAAGCAATTCGAATATTAATATCTAATGTAAAGTTTAAGAGTAAAATATAAGGCTAAGTTTCGAATAGGTGTATTGAAACATATAGTAAAAGAAATTTAAAAGAATTAAAAATTATGTTTAGCCTGGAAATCTATTAACATAAAATAAAAATATTATTACACATGAACAGTCATAAAATAAGGGTAAAGAAAATAATAAGTACTTACTTGAATTTCAATGTGCTTTCTTTTTAATGAAGAGTTGGCTGCCATAACTATCTAAAGACTGTAAAACTACACTTAAGAAATAAATATCAACAATTTTCAAGAAATAACTACACACGCCAGAGTAAAGGTACTTGTTATATACGATAGAGAAATTGTTATCAACACAGTATTCATCGTTGCCATCAAAGGAAACATAACTCTAACAGCCAATCAGAAAAATATTAAACTGTCACATGGTTAACTTTTTACCCAGCACAAGTGAAAGGAAATGAATTAAACACTCACGTCATAGACCAAGATTTAGCATGTTTTATCTTATCAGAATGTCTAGCTCTGTAATCAGTAGTTGTGTTATCACACGGAACACGTTAAATATTAACACGTGCATGGTCAGTAGTGTTGTCACCCAGAGAAAGTTATAATAGCATTTAGTAGGGCAGAAATAATTTTGCTTAACTTGTCAATGATTAAGTGAAACTATATCGATGAAACTGTAGGATGATATCGATATCAAATCCTTTTTATTTATACACGTGTTCAGAATACAAAAGTTTAACTTATTTACACATATCTAACCAAGCATTCGTGGGTCAGTGGTTATGATATCCAACTACTGACCCACGAAAGCTTTTTGATGGCGTGAGTTCGATCCTCAGCCTTAATTATATTTAATAAATAATATTAAAAACAGATTTAAATAATAAAATAGATTTAAAGTTATTTTATTCCCACATAGATGGCGCCACTAGATCAAAAGCATGATATCATTTATGTATTATGTAATAAAAGATGACGTCATAACTTCATAATACACAATTTCTCCCCCTAATAACAAAGTTTCTAAGTGTTGCCATCCTTAAAAAAACTAATATTAAAATAATAAGTGTTGCCACCCTCAAAAAACTAATAAATTAAATAATATTTAAGAAACGAAACTAAATTAAAAACAGAAACCGAAACTAAAAATATATTAGGCTTAAGAAAAAAAAGAAATAAGCTCCCCATGACGTTACAGACGAAGTTTCGTTTTCCGTCCGGGCAGAAATAAATCACTTCCGGTTTACGGCTAATTTTCATTTCCCACCCTGGCAGAAATAAGCTCCTCTCGACTTTCCATGATGACGTCACTTCCGATACCCCAATACCCGGCTTACTACTATCATAGTAAATTTTATTTCTTTCATGATATTCTTTAGTTCTTTGAATTGCTATTTTTTTAGCTTCCTCAACAGGTGGATAGATTTCTTCATTTAAAGGATTTTCATAGGGGAGTCTACCATGCATGAGGTATGCAGGTGGAAATTTTGTCACAGAATGCGGAGTTAAGTTATAAGTATTAACTATATCTTTTAACAAAGTAGGCCAGGGAGTTTTAGTAGGTTTTTCATTAATTTTACTTCATTTAAAGGATTTTCATAGTGGAGTCTACCATGCATGAGGTATGCAGGTGGAAATTTTGTCACAGAATGCCGAGTTAAGTTATAAGTATTAACTATATCTTTTAACAAAGTAGGCCAGGGAGTTTTAGTAGGTTTTTTCATTAATTTTACACTTTAAACGTGTAATTATTGTTTGACCAAGGCGTTCTACCTTGCCATTAGACTGCGGATGATGTGCAGTTGTCAATAATTGTTGAATCTTATTATGTTTCAAAAATTTTTTAAAATGAGAAGACGTAAAGGCGGCGTTTCGATCACTCAACAAGGATTTAGGTATTTGATTTTGACAAATTTGATGTAAAAAATTAGTATACGTTTCTGAACTAATGGATTTTGACGCAAAAGCCCAAATGTATCTTGTTAGGTGGTCAATAATTAAAGTTAAATATTTTTTTGTTGAATTATAATAATTCAATCCACCAACACTATCTATTGCTATTAAGTCAAAAGACTGATTCACAGGGGGTAAGGATTGTAATAATCCAAATCTTTTCTGTCGCTGTTTTTTATTTAATTGGCACGTATGACAATGTTTACAAAATTTCGTTATATCTGATGTTATGTTATTCCAATAATAAACAGGGGTTATTAAGTTAATCATTTTCTGCACTCCTGGATGGTTAAATTTATCATGATTAATTTGCAGAAGTTTTAATCTCAACGAAAATGGAACAACTATTTTAGTAAAATTTTTCTTACGTACACATAAAACATCATTGATATCAACAAAATTACCTTGTAAGTTATCTTTCCTTTGAGCTTCAATTATTTCATTCAATTTTAACAAATGTGAAACATGAACATTATTTTTACTATTACATTTGACAAGTGAATGTGTTGCATCTCTTGAAAGCCAATCTGCTTCAAAATTAGTAGAACCTTTTGTGTATTTAATATCATATTCATACATACTTAACAATAATGACCATCTAAACAATCTACCTTTTAAATTTTTAAAATTTTTTAGCCAAACCAAAGCAGCATGGTCAGTATGTATGGTGAATTTCTGGCCAAACAGGTAATGATGGAATTTATTTAGAGAATCGACTATAGCAAGACATTCAAGTTCTGTAATTGCGTAATTTTTCTCATAGTCTCTTAAGGAACGAGAATGAAACGCTACAGGATGCAATACACCACATTCATCTGTCGGTTTTAACACAGCTCCAATTCCAATTAACGATGCATCAACAAAAAGATGACATTCATGAATAGGATTAAAAATTTTCAAAATTGGTTTACAAATAATAGCATTTTTTAACAGTTCAAAAGATTGTTGACATTTTTCTGAACACACCCATTTTACATCTTTCTTTAACAAGTTGTTTAAAGGATGTCGAATATTTGCATAACCATCAATAAATTTATTGTAAACATTTATTGATCCAAGAAATCTTTGCAATGATTTTACATTTTTAGGGGGCATTAATTTTTTAATCACCTCAATATTATGGTTATTGGGTGATACAATCCCATTGCTTATTTCATATCCTAAAAATTCTATTTGTTTTTGCAAAAATGAACATTTTGAAAGTTTTAATTTCAAGTTTTCTTGTTTACAAATATCGAAAATCTTTTTAAGATGGGTTAAATGTTCATCATAAGAATTAGAAAATATAATAATATCATCAAAATAGCTCGTAGCAAATTTAATTTTATGTTTATTTAAAATTCTACGAATTGTACGTTGAAAAATGCTTGGTGCATTCTTCCAGCAAAAAGGTAATCTTAAGTATTCAAATAGACCGTTGTGAGTAGCGAATGCTAATTTCTCAGTGTCATCAGGATGAATACGAACATGATGATATCCCTGTGATAAATCTATTTTAGAAAAATAACTACTATTAGACAATTTTTCAATTAAAGACTGTATTAAAGGTAGAGGTTCAGAATCTGTTTTTGTAATTTGGTTTAATTTCCTAAAGTCAATACATAAACGACTCTTTTTATTTTCATCTTTTTTAAAGACTAAAGTTACAGGGGCAGCATAAGGGGGTGAACTTTCTTTTATAATGTTATTTTTTAACAATTCCTCTATTTGTAAATTAATTTCCTGTTGTTGTTTTGGGGATGTTTTGTACGGCCTTAGAGATATAGGTAAATCTGAGGTTAACCTGACTCTTTGTGGTTCCATTCTGATTTCTCCCACGTCGTGTTTATGTTTTGCAAAAACATCATCATAACTTTTTAAAATTTCTTTTAAGTCCACATTTTCTATTTTGTTCTCATTTTTTATTCTTTCGTCGATATTGACCGGATAATATGTGCACTCATTACCTAGTACTATCTTCGAATCATTTGAAATTTTTGGACCTTCTTTCTTTTTCCTATTTTTCCTTTTCTTTTTATTTTTGTTATCCTTAACATTATTTTTTTCAATGTTTACTTTTACTGAAACATCTTTAACTTTTATTTTTTCAAAATGTTTACTTTTATTGAAACATTTTAAACTTTTATTTTTTTTTCACCATTTTTAATCCTAACACTTTGAGAATTTTGCTGTCTAATGTGCAAAGATAAGTTGTCACTGTTAGAATTAGCAGAGGTGATCCATTTAGGTATTTATTTTCAACTTGATATCCGGATATTATTAGTTATTGTTTATTTGTCATATTTTGAACGTTCATTTCAACAACATTAGGGTTGTTTACACACGAGGAGCCCATGTGAAACTGATTCAATAGTCCTTTCTTCGAACAGTACTTGCACTGATTTATTGGGATCTCCTGTGTTGTATGATGTATTTTGGGTTTTGTCACATTCGGGTTTACATTTTTATTTCTAGGACAAGCCGGAGCTTTATGTCCTGGTGCATTACATTTAAAACACCTAATGTCATATTTAGGGTTTTCCATTTTCTTCATGTATGGTCCTTTGTTATTTTGAAATTTATTTTTATCTAAATCACTTTTAATTTTTTCATAAATTTTAAGTTTTTGTTTAAATTCAAAAAGATTATTGGCTCCATAAAGAATTGATTTATTATTTGTTTGGTCAGGTATTCCTTGAATTATGTAAGTGATTAAAGCTAATTCATCAATATCACTTTGAGTGGCAATTTCTTTCATTTTAAGGAAATACTCTTGAAGAGTTTTATTATATCTTTGCTTTCTTTTTTGCAACATTGCATGTATTTCTGCACTATTACAATTAAATCCAAACTCTTCAAGCAAAAGATTTTTTAATTTTTCATATGAATTTAAACAACTTTCACTTCTTATTAATGTTAAGGCATTACCCTTTAAACATCTTTTCGCAAATAAAAATTTTTGCATATCAGACAATTTAAATAAATTGGCATGAGTTTCAAAATTTTCAAACCAAGAATTAATATTTTCGTGTTTTTCTTCTTTAAACATAGGAGTAACTGCTTCAATATCCGAAAAATTTACTATTAATTTAGTTTCTGTTTCTCTATTCTTTATATCCTTGCTAGAATTTTGACTATAGGATGCCATATCTTTATCAGTATAAACATGAGTTTGTATTTCTTTATCAACATATATTTTAGTATTTAAACTAACTTGTGTAAATTGACTTACACAAGTTTTAATTGGTAAATTTAATTTTTAATTGGTTGGTGATTCAAAATCAGTTTGAGTTTGTTTACATTGAAACTGATTAGTTTCATCCTCATCTTCAGAGGGATTTCCCATTACTATCGAATTTTTTAAGTTATCAAAATCACATAAACAAGTTAAAATGTGCTTTGCAATTTCATCTTTATTTCCTTCTATGGAAATATTTAAAATGTCTGAAATTTTAACTAATTCCGAAAAATTGAAAGTATTACAAATTTCTTGTAATTTGTTTGAAAATTCTTCATCGTTAGGTTCAAAAGAAAATTCTGCAAAATTTAGAATTTTGTTACGGTTTAATCTAGAAAAATCATTAGGAAACAAAAGTTTAAATAATAACTTAATTTTGTTTGCCGTCACTAATTTAATTGACGTTTGAATCACATTTATTTCTTTCAAAATACTTTAAATGCACGATAAAAAACAATATTATATCATCATTTTAAAGAAAAGCAATATAAATACAAGAAATGCAATCTAACTATTCATAATAAAAAAAAATTTTAGATCACTAAAATATGTCATCATAGCAGTATCACTAATTATGAGAAAGAAGAAAAAAAAATTTATATCTACAGTAAATCCTTTCCTTTCGTCAGCACTTCGACCTTCATGATTTTTTATGAAGAGAGAAAAAAGAAACATTCATTTTTTTTTTTCTCAAACGCGCGCATTAACTTTTGTTTTCTAATAAATCTTCGGGATTTCTCATTGAGCACTTTAACTAAATCACTTTCTTGGTCACTCGCTGCTGAATCACTACCATGGATGATGTTTCTTCCAACGTATAGGCACTAATCTTAATCTTTCCCCAGTTGTTTGTCATTATTATTTCCCCCCCCCCTTCCTTTTTTCATTTGTCTGTAATTTTGTAATTTACTTTTGTTTTATCTTCATTTTAAACTTATCTTATGAGTTCTGTTTACTTGCAGCTTATGCGCAATAAATGATACTTATTATTTTTCCTAATTTTTTTCTGGTTTTTTTGTATTTATTTATATATATATATATATATATATATATATATATATATATATATATATATATATATGTGTGTGTGTGTGTGTGTGGTGTGTGTGTGTGTGTGTGTGTGGTGTGTGCGTGAGTGTGTGTGTGTAACATCTAAAATACCAGCTTAATAAAATTAAAAGGATCTTAAGACTAAACTTAAAAAGAATTATATCTTATCTGCAGACAAGCTTATCTGGTTTATGAGAACATAACATTAAATAATCTCCTTCACATACTTAACTTAGCTCTTCACGTCCTTCACTGTATCATTTATCAATGATATTAAGTTTCATTGAATAGCGATGAAATCTTTATTTATAAAATGAATCCATACAGCGCAGTAAAATATCTTAATGAAGCCGAATTCCCATTAAAATCAAGAACTATATTGAGATATTAATTCATCTCCATCTGTTCTTAAGATCTTACGGCGCCGCTTCTAGAAAAAAGATCTGGATTTTATAGATCACATGACATGAAGGAATTTTTGTATGGTATACTTAAAAAAGTGCACTTATCTTTTAGAAATGATACAGTGAAGTTGTGTCCCGGAGCTCTGCCCCACATGTGCATAATTTGTAAATAGATTTCTTTATTCTTTTCCTCAATAAAAGCCTAGAAAAATTAATATGTTGTCCTCCTTATAAAAAAGGATATTAAAATATGACTGCAAATATTATAGACTGCAATATTATGATAAAATAATAAATTAAAGGTCAAGGCTCAAGAGTTTAGCAGAAAACACGAAAAGGAGCACGATATATATATATATATATATATATATATATATATATATATATATATATATATATATATATATATATATATATATATATATATATATTTATATATATATATATATATATAGCAAAATTAAAAAATACAAAAAACGCGAAGAAAATTAAGAAAAAACAATAGGTTTTATTTATTGCGTATAAGCTGCAAGTAAATAAAACTCATAAAATAAGTTTAAAAAGTACAGAAAACAAGGAAACAACTACAGAACAATGAAAGAAAGGGGAAAGAAATAATAATAAAAATAAAAATAGCAAAAAACCGGAAGAAAAAAAATCCGAAAAAAAGGAAAAAAATTTTAAAAAATCCGGAAAATAAAAGATATAATCTTTTCATCAGCTCACATGATTATATCCACAGAAAAGAGTGCTTACTAATTGTTCGGTCTTAAGCGAAACGCCATGTGTTATAATTATTTCGAACTACTCAGTTTATCTTGAACTCTTGTTTGAATCAGTCGTGGCTACCATTGCAATAGTGCAATGAATTTGTTTTTGATTATTTACAGTTGTTAAATAAAGTATTGTTGCTAGACTTCAAGTATTCAATGAGCCAGCGCACTGTGTACAATCGTGTACAGTCAGCAAAAAAAAAAAAAGATATCACCCTGAATAATTTTCGTTCTAATGATCGGATTTTCACGAACTAAGTGTCAATCTTAATGGTTCCTGGGGGTGACCTCAAATATGCTAATTAGTTAGTGCTAACTATTAATTAAGTTACGAAATCAGACACAAAAACGTACTTTCTCTGAATAAACATATATTTTTTTTTTACATATTTGGAATCCAGATACTTGAATTAGGGGGGGTAGACAAAATTTTAAAAAAAATGGGTGGTAAATAGGGTCGCAACAAAGGTTTATATATTTGGCGATAGTCCAGAAAACCGCCAAAAAAAGTCGCCAGTGCAAATGAATATTTTAAGATAACCCAATGACTAATTCAAAAGAAGAATGCTTAATTTTACTAGATTGCTAAGCAACCAAGCTCTGACTGAAAAAAAATTGAAATAATGTTCTGTGATTACTCAGAGAGGTTTAATTAATAGTTAATAGAAAATATCTCGAGGTTTTAATATATCGAAAATTTTTAAGCTGATTTCTGTCCAAAAAGCAAAGTTTTTTTAATTTTAATCTTCCTTGAAAAGAAAATTTGAATCGATTATAAATTATTTATGATTTTCTAAGTTTTAGAATTTAAATACATGAACATTTTATCTGATATTATTTAGATTATGTTGTTTCTGCTATATTTATTCGAGGATTTCATACTAAAATCAAATTAACATAACTTATTATGGCTAAATACAAAATTTTAGGGATAATCACTTTTACAGCTTTAATCAAGTCTTCTAGGCAAGAAAGTTAGAAGAAAAAAAAAGTGCTTGAAAAATAAAATGTATATTGTATAGTAATTCTAATGCGCATTCACAAGTTTTTCTATAATTTACGATATTTCTTTTTCCTATAACTCAAGGAATTGCTGAATGTTTAGTGGTATTTTAAAAGCATTGAAATAGGTTATGTTTAAGAATAAGATATTGAAATAATATGTTGCATATAGTATGATTCATTGTTTCAAAAATCGCTTCATTCTGCTAGATATTTAGATAACAAGGTTTTCTTTGGATAAAGATGATTAGCAAATAGCATCCTTATGCTTCGATACATTTAGAAACTTACGTTCGCAAATTCACCATAAAATATCGCACAGCATATTCTTCAATTACGATAAGCTACATTTACCACCAAATGCTGATACTATGATTATTTTTGTTTTCTTATATATATCTGATATGATACTCTCTTTTTAAACAGAGCTTGTAAGGTCCTTAAGATACTGAAAGGGGGGCACGAAAACTTAAAAGATAAAATATTTAATTTCATTAACTCAAAATATCTGGTCTAAAAATTTTAATTTTAAACCAAGTTAAATATAACTTTTACAATATTGATGCTCTTATGTTTTTAAAGACCACATAATTCCTGTTGAAATATGAAAATGCATATTTTTACTTTAACGAGTGTAAAATCCTTATCAAAATAGTAATCAAGACCCAAATGTAAAACAGTATAATTGATGATAAAAACTCAACTGGCTTCAAAAAATATGAAGAGGGAAGTAAAAGTCGACATGTTTCGAGCGTTCAAAAATTTTACCCATTCTCAAAACTTGTCAAGCTTGAATAACTTGTGACTTTTATCATTGTGCTCAAAACATGTCTATTTTTATCATCATCTATTAATTTTTAAATGAAGTTTTTATATTTTCAATTCAATTTCTTGGGATTATCTATTTAGTTACAGAATATATTAAATTATTTCACTCGATATTAAAATAAGTTTTACTTAAGTTATAGGCACAGGTTCTTAGATTAAAAAAATAATAATTCGCTATTTTGTAAAAAAATCAATGCAGTACAATTTTTTTTTGCTGCAAGCCTTAACATTTTAACTTAAGAACATAAAAAAATTCCGGTTACAATTGAAATTTCAAAAGTCGAATGTGAAAATGGAATGTCCCCTAGCACCAGAAATCGAAATTAAATAGTTACAAGGACAACTATTTTAAACAAGATAACGTTTCCGTCCTACTCGAAGTTGTTTGAAAAGGTATTTTGTATATATAGATTCCAAAGTTTATTCTACAAATATTTTAGGGTATACTTTCGGAGTATTTTGATACAGTTTATTTTTACACCCTTATTTGCTTAAAATTATTAAATAATAAGCTTAAAATAAATTATTCAAGCAACATGATTTAACGCATTTATAGTATAATAGTAAACGGGGCTTCCATCGCATATTCTTAACCTTGATACCGCTATCATTAAATGAATGGAATAAGCTTAGATAAATAATAAAAGTTAATTTTTTCCCCGTTTTTATTTTCAAGGAAATATGTTTCGATCAAACAGATTTCATTCTGGAAATAGCGAAATTATTGAGTAGGTCCCTTGGAGCAATATCATTCTTATCCTCTTTTGACGAAATATAGGAAAAACTGGTTTTCGCAGTTCTGTAAAAATTATGTTAGCCTTCTTGCAACGTTTTTTATTATTTTTTTTATTTTTAATCATTTTTAAGCATTTTTTTATTTTTAATATTTTTAAGCATTTTTTTAAATCAGATGATTCTAAAATTCGCACGGCTTCGGAAACTTTTTACAAATTTCAATTTTTAGTGTTTCCTGCTAAACAAAATAAGGCATTGTTCCTGATAACAAATTATACTGCAATAATATCTTGGGAATCGTGCTAAAGTAAAAAATTAAACAAAATAGTTTAGTATATTATCCGGAAAAAAATCTACATGGAATCATAAAGAAAGAATCATTTAAGATACTGAGATATTTTAAGAGCCTTAAAAAATTTGGCTACGTATTTGACAGCTTTTCATGTTCGGTATCTTTATACTCTTTGTAGTGACTTATAGAACATGGACACTATTTTAGATAATCTATGTTGAAGTCACAAGAAACAAAACAAAAAAGACAATCAATGATTTATATTCTTTTTTCGAAAAAAATAGTATGCTTAGTAAATAATCAGCTGTTTTGCATTAAATAATTTTAATCAGCGGAGTGTTTTTAATTTCTTAACAAGGCTTTATTCTTAGCTAGCAGACAATAATTCTTTTAAAAAAAACTTGACTAAAATGTAAAAAGTAACTTTACTTTAAAGAAAATCTAAATTAAAGTACTAAAAAAATTGATTAGTATATTAATGAAGAAATAATAAATGTAGTAGGGTAAAAAATAAAATTTTTAAAAATGCTAAAATTTAATTAAATAGTTGGTAAAATAGTTCTGCGAAACACTTCCGGACAGGTGATTAAAAAATTACTTTTAAGATTAACACGATATATAAGATGTTGAGAAATTTGCGATGATGTGAGATATGCTTAAATATGTTAACTACGTATTTTTATTAATATTCAAAAAAATATATACAAGAAACTGAGAAATATTTTATTCCAAATCTATTCATACGTATGTATATTATTGTAATTGTATCAGTTATTGAGAAGAAAAAAACTAAAATATAATCACATGAAATAAGCACAATCTGGTGTATAATCATATTCTATCAAAAGCATGCTTTTATAAAACTCGACATTCGTTGAATAAAATGTTTTATTCAAATTTCTTTACTTAATTTCAAATAGATTTTTAGAGGACTAAAAAAGAAACATTGTATTTTATAGTTTTAAAAAAATAAAAAGATTAGCAAACGATTATTAGCGAAAAAAATATGAATGAAATTTTACGCCACGCGCGCTAAATCAAGTTCTTCGTAAGTTTATCACATTTTAATATTAATCGCCCCATTTAATCATTTTTTCATTGTCACCAAATTATTTTTTTTTAAATAATTAATTTTAATATTTCTCATCTTCTAATAAATAAAAACAGCTGAAACTTTATATTTTTCAATTGAAAAGCATGTAGATTAATATAGTATAAAAAAATCCATACCTTATAATTCAAAATTTTTTCATCCTCTCTTTAATTAAATAATAAAAAATAATTAATAATTATTAAAAATTATTTTTTTCATGAAATTATCTTTGGGTAAATGCGTTTTATGAGTTGGTGCAATATTTTTTTGAATTGCTTCATTAGTTTTTAAAATATGACTGAAAACGCAAAAAGTGAAATTAACATTAAGGGGTCCAAACTTTGAATCGCTTTCCTGACCAAACTATGGGGACCACATTTCCCAGATTGCGGCTACCCCCTATATTTTGAAGATAAGGAATCCAAATATGTAAAAAAAATATATATATTTATTCAGAGAAAGTACGTTTTTGTGTCTGATTTCGTAACTTAAATTAATAGTTAGCACTAACCAATTAGCATATTTGAGGTCACCCCCAGGAACCATTAAGATTGACACTTAGTTCGTGAAAATCCGATCATTAGAACGAAAATTATTCAGGGTGATATCTTTTTTTTTTTGCTGACTGTACATAATAAAGTGATCCTAGTAGAACCGGAGTTGTCGTACTTTCGGCTTGTTGTGGAATGCGTAGTTTCATTTCGTTTTCTTCATAATGAGCAGTAGTGGTGAAGAAGACAAGAAGTCTGAAAAGACTGTGCTTAGTCGCAGAAAGGGTTATTTGAAAGGTCGAATAACCAAATTAGAGACATTTGTTCGTGAGAAAGCCGAAACAGCTGGACTATTATTGCTTCAATGCAAATTAGAAAACGTTTTGGATACTTGTGATAAACTAGAGAAATTAAAATTGGATTACTATGCCACCCTCGATGAAAAAGATTTGCCCAATTTTGAAGATGAAACGGACATTTTAGAAGAATCTTATGAACATATAAAGGTAAGCTTGCAAACCTTTATACTTAAGTTTCAACATAATGAAGTTAGAGGCAATGATTCTATTGTAACTAAAATGAATTTGAAGTTACCATATATTAATTTACCTTCATTTAATGGACAAGTTGAGCATTGGTCAAGCTTTGAACAACAATTTGATAGTTTGATATCTAATAATTCTTCATTGTCTGATTTACAAAAGTTGATTTATTTGAGATCATCGCTTAAGGGCGATGCTAAATATATAGAGACTAGTGAAGATTCATTTGAATCTTTAATGAAAGTTTTAACTGATAGATATGAGAATAAGCGTATTGTGGTAAATAGTTATATTTCTAATATTTTGAACTTAGAAAAGTTATCGTATGATTCTTTTAAAGACATAAGAAATCTTATTGATGTGTTAAACCGTAATTTAAGAGGTTTAAAACTATTGAAATTAGAAAGTAACGAATTATGTTATCAATTGCTAATGAATATTATTCTACAAAAAGTAGATGAAAATACACGTAAAGAATTCGAAATGTCTCTAACAACTTCTGATTTCCCCGAATGGGATAAGTTTTTGGACTTTCTTCATAAAAGAGCTCAGTTATTAGAGAATTTACAAGGTGTGCAGTCAAATAAATCGAAACTCTATCCCGTAAATAAAAGTAAATCTTTTATTCTAAAATCTAGTTTGAAATGTTTGTTGTGTAAAAAACCGCATGAACTGCATAATTGTTCATTATTTTTGGATCTTTCCCCTTTAAAAAGGTTTGAAGAAGTTAAAAAATTAAGGCTTTGCATTAATTGTTTTGGTAGTAATCATAAACTTTCCAATTGCGTTTCGAAAGTTTGTTGTAAATTTTGTAACTGTAAACATCACGATTTACTTCATAGAAATAATTCTGACCCACTTGAGATAATTAAATCAAGTTCAGATATGTCAAAACAATGCCCCACCCTCGCGCCAAATGTATTGAGTAATATTTCTGAAGTGGGCGGTGAAAATGCTGACTCAGAGAAATCGAAAGAGAGTAGCGTTTCCCACGCATTCTCAACTCATAGTCTAAATAATAGTAATAAATTCGTTCTTGTATCTACTGCTTTAATTAACATCTGGAGTCCGCTTAAAAATAAATATGTTTTAATTAGAGCATTGTTGGACAGTGGCAGTCAATCGAATTATTTAAATTCTGATGCTTGTTTTGATTTGGAGTTGAAGCGAGAAAAAATAACCATTTCTGTTAGTGGATTGGGAGAGAATAAAATGAATGCTAAGTGGAAGGCGACTTCTTTGATTTGTAATAAGGATTTATCTTTTTCTTCGCAGGTAGAATTATTAGTAGTTCCTAGAATTACGGGCTTGATTCCATCGACTCCTATTAAAATTAGTGAGCATTTAATTCCTGATCGTGCGTTATTAGCTGATCCAAATTTTGAGATACCGAGTAAAATAAACATGATTATAGGAGCTGAGCTCTTTTATGATATTATAAAGGAAGGAAAAACCAGAGTTTCTCCTAATTTGTTATTTCAAAATTCTGCTTTTGGTTTGATAGCAACAGGTAAGGTTCATGAGAATAATTTAAATTCCTTTTGCGGTTTAACACATACCTCTGAAAATATTGAAGATTCTCTTCAGAAATTTTGGGAAATCGAAAGTGTTTCGTCAGATATGCTTACTGGCGAAGAAGAATATTGCGAAAACCATTTTTTAAAAACTCATTATCGTAACGAATGTGGTAGATATGTGGTTCAAATGCCACTCAAAAAGGATCCCCAATATTTAGGTGATTCAAAGAAACTAGCTTTAAAGAGATTGAATAATATATATAGAAAGTTAGACTCTAATCCTGAACTTTGTAACTTATATAAAGACTTTATGCTTGAATATCAGAATTCAGGACATATGCAACTAGTTGACACCGATATTAATGTAAACGCTAGTTATTATATTCTTGGCGTTCCCCATCTTGGCGTGCATCGCCCTGACAAAACTACCACAAAATTGCGAGTCGTTTTTGATGCTAGTGCGCAAACATCGAGTGGTGAATCACTTAACTCTATACAAATGAAGGGAGGCGTGCTTCAGGATGATTTATTTTCAATTATGTGTAGATTTAGGAAACATCCTGTAGCCTTTACGGCTGATATCAAAGGTATGTTTCGCACTGTCTTAATTGATGAAAATCAACGAGACTTGCAAAGAACATTGTGGAAATCGAACAAAGATGAAGAAGCTAAAATTTACAAGCTCTGTACTGTTACCTATGGTACTACCTCTGCTCCATTTTTGGCAACGCGTGTCTTAAGACAAATTTCGATTGATGAAGGGAAGGATTTTCCCATTGCAGCTCGTGTCGTCCAAAATGATTGTTATATGGACGATGTAGTCTCGGGGGCTAATGATATTCCTTCCGCCTTAGAGTTAAAGAATCAGTTAATAAACCTTCTTCATCGGGGTGGCATGGATTTACACAAATGGTCATCTAATGAACAGTCCTTGTTAGAAAACTTACCGTATGAAGACCAAGAGTACCATTTCGATATTAAAAACAACGTTAAGACTCTCGGTGTGATATGGAACCCAAATGCAGATTTGTTTGAATTTTCAATTTCAGATAGCACTAATCTGACGAACTGTACTAAAAGAACAGTTTTATCGTGCATTTCAAGACTGTTTGATCCATTAGGCCTCTTGGGGCCGGTGATAGTGAAGGCTAAAATTTTTATGCAAAAGCTCTGGCTACAAAAACTTGACTGGGACCAGGCACTGCCAGAGTGCAAAGTTAAGGAGTGGGAGAAGTATGCTTCCTCTCTTCTCTGTGTGAAAGACATTAAAATAGACCGCTGTGTAGCGAATGGAACTGTTGCCTCCTTTGAAATCCATGGCTTCTGCGATGCTTCGCAAGATGCATACGGTGCAGCGATTTATTTACGATGCAAGAATGAATTGAATAAAGTGACTATTAACTTACTGTGCAGCAAGTCACGCATAGCGCCGATAAAAAAGTTGACGATTCCTCGTTTAGAATTATTGGCGGCTGAACTAATGTCCGAACTTCTACAGAAACTGTTAAGAGCTCTTCAAATGGATATACAAAATGTCTACTTGTGGTCGGATTCAACCATAACTTTGGCGTGGATACGAACTGATCCATGTTTGTTGAAAACTTTCGTATCGAATAGAGTGACAAAGATTCAGGAAATCACTAGATTATTTAAATGGGGACACGTGCCTTCCGAAAGCAGCCCTGCTGACCTTATTTCGCGTGGTGTTACTGCAGACAAAATCTCAAACTCTGAACTTTGGTGGCGTGGCCCTTCTTTTTTAAAAACTGAGGACTATAAACAACTCGAACATTCTCCTTTTTCCAGCGATGAATATATGGCTGAACTCAAGAAAAATTCTGACCTTAATTTTACTGTTTTTGAGAAAAACACTTTTATAATTGATTTTTTGAACAAAAGCAATAGTTATATGAAACTAATCAGAATCTTAAGTTTTATTTTCAGGTTTGTAAGAAATGCAAAAAACTCAGCAAAGAAAACTACGGGTCCGA
Organism: Parasteatoda lunata; assembly: GCA_949128135.1. Taxonomy (NCBI): domain Eukaryota; kingdom Metazoa; phylum Arthropoda; class Arachnida; order Araneae; family Theridiidae; genus Parasteatoda; species Parasteatoda lunata. The sequence goes on along the minus strand of OX421981.1, from coordinate 520,525 downwards.
TTTCGAGGGAGAAGTTAAATTTATCCCAATTGTTTTTGTTTAGAGAAGTACAGAGGGATGAATTTCCTTCTGATATTGCAGATATTCAGAAAGGTACAATTTCTTCTAAGAGTAAGATTAAATCACTTAACGCCTTTTTAGATGCAGATGGAATATTGAGGGTGGGTGGTCGTTTGGCCCACTCGCAGGTAAGTTTCGATGCTAAGTTTCCCATTATTTTGCCTGCCGGACATAAGCTTACACATTTAATTATGTTGTATTTCCATTTAAAAGATTTGCATCTTGGTCCCCAGGCATTACTTAATTCAGTTCGCCAAAGGTTTTGGCCAATTCACGGAAGAAATCTTACCAGAAAAATAGTGCACGAGTGTGTTACTTGTTTTAAATTTAGACCTGTAGCTATTGATCAATTAATGGGAGACCTTCCATCTTATCGATTAAATCCTGAGTTCACCTTTAATAAAGCAGGCTTAGATTTCTGCGGCCCGTTTTTTGTCAAGCAAAAGAATCAAAGAAAAGTAAGTCTTCAAAAAATATATGTAGCAGTTTTTGTGTGCCTTTGCACACGGGCAGTACATTTGGAAATTGTCTCGGACTTAACAACTGAGGCCTTGATTTCCACATTAAAAAGGTTTTTTGCAAGAAGGGGAAAATGTTCTATGTTAATGTGTGATAATGCGAGTAATTTTTGTGGAGCTCGGAACGAGTTAAAACGGTTATACAATTTGGCTCAATCCCCGGAACAAGAATTAATTGATTATCTGTTAACAGAAGAGGTTACTTGGAAATTTATACCGCAACGGGCCCCCCATTTCGGGGGTATTTGGGAAGCAGCAGTGAAATCTTTTAAAACTCACTTTAAAAAGACTGTTGGAATTTCAAAACTAACCTTTGAGGAATTTTTGACCCTTGTTACGCAGATAGAGGGAATTTTGAACTCTAGACCAATTACCCCATTATCTACCAATGCAAATGATATGAACGCTCTGACGCCAGGTCATTTTTTAATAGGGCGTCCAATAACTGCTCCCATAGAACCCGAAATCACTCAAATTCCAGATAACAGATTGTCTAGATGGGAAAGAGTTACAAAATTGACTCAAAATATTTGGAAAAGGTGGCAAAGAGATTACTTGTCTAATTTACACGAACGAACTAAGTGGCAATTTTCGAAGGATAATGTCACCCCTGGTACAATGGTTCTAGTTAGGGAAGATTATCTTCCAGTATGTCATTGGATAATTGGTAGAGTTGAAGAAACTATAGCTGGCAAAGATAAAAAGGTTAGAGTTGTTTTAGTGCGAACTCCTAAAGGTTTATTTAAAAGACCAATTCATAAATTGAGTATTTTACCTATTGAGGACAATAAATAGTTTGGTAATAATTGTAACATCATTGAATTAATTTTAGTTTATATTTGTATTGTATCATTGTATTTTAATAATTTCCGTTAAATTAGGAATTGTGCATTCATTTAATATTGAAATCAAATATTTCTAATAATTTTATTGTGATTATTGTAGTTTCAATGCATATTAGTTATTGTTGAAATATGTTAAATATTTCAAGGGGCCGGCATGTTCGGTCTTAAGCGAAACGCCATCTGTTATAATTATTTCGAACTACTCAGTTTATCTTGAACTTTTGTTTGAGTCAGTCGTGACTACCATTGCAATAGTGCAATGAATTTGTTTTTGATTATTTACAGTTGTTAAATAAAGTATTGTTGCTAGACTTCTAGTATTCAATGAGCCAGAGCACTGTGTACAATCGTGTACACTAATATTGTATCAATATAGCCAAACAAAATATATCAATACAATAGTGCGAGGAGCACTCAAAAAATTTCACAAAAATATTACAACAAATGAAATAGAACACAATAAGTAAAAATATATCACGTATACACAGAAAATAAAATATAAAGAAAAAACAGCGAGCGAGCAGCGAATTCAAATGAACTTACATGAACGGGAAATTTTTCAAAAATGATTTAAAATATTTTCCTAACAAGATTGCGAGATTGCAAAAAGTGAAAACAAAAGCGCAAACTGATATTAAAGCGTAACTAGAGAATTTTTTTATTAAAGTGCGTTCTTACTGCATTGCTGAAGTGCGTAACATGTAACGAGTCTGGAATGAAAGTTACATAGTTTTATTAATTATCATTGATGATTTAATGTGATTTTTAGAGTTGTGTTACACGTGCATATAACATAAAAGCTAGTAAAAAATTAACAAAGATGCTTTTATTATGTTTTAAAATTACAATTAAATTGTGCTCAGTTCATTTGTAAATTACAATGAAATAAATGAACGATTAAAACAGGTTTCCCACGGGTCAGGGAGAACAGGGAAAACCTGAAATTGTCAGGGAATTTTATTTTAGCTCCAAAAATCTGGAAATAGTCGGGAAAAATTGCAATTTTTTTCACAAAAACCTGGAGAATTCCTATTTTATACCTGTAAAATAACCAATCTTAAAATTGACAGTAACAGTAATTAGTTATTGAGATTCGAGTTAATCAATTTTAAATTCTATTACAATTCTATTATAATTATTCAATTACAATTAAATTCTATTCAATTCTATTACAATTATTTGTTGCAAAAATTTTTTCATTTTTGTCAAACTGAAATTCCTCATTTAATGATATATTTTTTTACGCAGAAAGTCTAATATTTGCCATTACAAATAAAAGAATCAAAGTTTTCTGATGAAAAATTGCATGATATAGATAAAATATGGTCTTGATTTTAATTGTAACTTACCTGGAATACTTGGAAAAGTCAGGGAATTTTTTTCTGAAATTGAGTGGGTACCCTGTTAAAAAGACGTTATGCTCTTGCCTTTCACCAATATCTAAAAAAATTTTATAAGTAGATTTTAGCAAACCTTTTATAAATAAAGTAATAACTAGCAAAGTTTACATCCAAATAAAATGGAATGTAGGAATGTAGAAGAATTATCAAAGTTATGTTCCCAAGAACTAGGATGGAAATGGTTAAGTACGATTTAACGTACTAATGAAGTCTTTTTAATTACTATTTGAATACCTGTATAAAATAAAAAATTATGTAAACTGTAAATAAAAAAATAAAAAATTTGTTTCATTACAAAAAGTTAAAATTCCTTAAAAGTGTGTACTTAAGTTTGTCACAACACTTTCGAACTATAAAGAGTATTATCTTGCCATTATATTCAGCATATTGTTAAATACAGATGACTTACTAAGCTTTCACTTTTTTCCTCAGCTATCACTGCTAAATTTCAAAATTTAAAAAAAAAAAACAAATTTATTAATTACCGAACAAACCGTTAATGAAATTTAAAAGAAATAAATAATGATAAAGTATTTCTGCTACACGTGCTAAAAATATTTTTCTTTTCCTTTTATTTATGATAGGCATATTAAAAGTTTCAGTGAATAGTCGGAAAAGAATGAATTAAATTCAAATGTGATTTAAATGACATTCAAGTAAAAAGAATAAATAATGATAGAAAATAACTCTACTATGATTAAAATATGCTCATTTAAATGATGCTAATTATGAATGAAAAATGATTGAAATTCACTCAAACTCGGGTCAAAAGGACTCAATCAAGTGATACATATAATCAATCAAAAACGATTGAAAATCACTCAAGTTTGACTGTAAACGATCCACTCAAGTAATACTGATAGTCAATCAAGCACGAGTGAATTTCACTCAAGTTCGATTGAAAATTATTCACTCAAACTTGAGTGATTTCAGTTCACTTTGACTTGAGTGAATTTTACTCAAGATGAAAAGGCTCCTTTTTTCTAGATGAAACAGTGAAATTTCACTCAAGTTGAGTGATTTTCACTCGTTCATTTTAAGTGAGTACAAATTTAAGAATTAAATGAAATTAAAAAGCTAGGTAATGTCTAAAACCTTAAAAGGGTATGACTCATCATTTTAATGAAAAAAATTGCAAGATTTTGTGTTTGCAAAATGTCCTTGAAATTTATCATAAAGTGTAAAGTTTAAAGTGTTAAGTTAATAAAGTGTAGAGTGTTTTTTTTAAACAATAAAGGGCTTCATTAAGAACTAATGCATTTAGAAAAAATGATTGAAATAATTATATTTATTTTTGATATGAGGAAAATACATTCATTTATATACATTTTAATTATTTTTAGAATACATTTAACTATATCATTTTCTTTGTACTTTACTATCCTAGTGGGCACATTTATAGCTGCCAACTTTACAAGAGTTTGCGATTTTCCCCTGGTTTAGAAAAACCTTAGTATTTTCATGTATTTTTGAACTTTGCCTGAAATTGAAAAAGTTTCTTAAACAATAATCCCTTATAAAAATATGTATGCATTTTTGGCTGAAAATTTTAGTATGTAATCAGAGATGCTGGATGCAAAATAACAATAGAGATATAAAAATTAAAACTTGCAGAATTTCAGTTAAACTGTTAAAGGATTGTCACAAGATAACAAATTGGCATTTTATATGTTAAAATGAAATTAATAAAATGTAGTTGTATCAAATTTACAAAAACTAGAATTTTACGTGAACTTCGTTAGCGTTTTTTCCCCAAAATTTCTTTTGAATCAAGTTGGCATCTCTGTTTAATGCTCTTGCTAAATATCATATTGACCCTCAAATCGAGAGTGAAATTTAAAAATATGCTGTATTACGGTAATAAATTTTTAAAATACAGTCACACCTCAAAGTAGCAAACTTTCATATCACGAAAAAAATTGCATTTCCTATGCATTTGAAAATAGATATTTAAAGATAGAAACCTCTTTTAGATTGAATAGATAGATTGAAACCTCCTTTAGATTGAATAGAAAGATAGAAACCTCTTTTAGTCGAGCACATTTCTCAGTAGCTCTCAGCTTCAAAAAATATTTTTGATTAAAAAAAATTCTTTTATAATTTCTGGAGTATTTAAAATGTTTTCTTAAATTTTGAAAATTTTTCTTGAAAAATTATGAACCATATCTTGAAGCCGTACTAAGAAAGAGATTATCATGTTTGAAAAGATGTTGCTGGAATGCATTTATTGTCAAAGAATGTGTGTATGGATTAAAAGAGATAAAGTAAATGAATTACAGAGAAACACTGATGCTTATAAAATGTTACTGTGGCAATAGGTTATACAGAAACATTATATTTCAGCAATACTTGAAGTAAAATGAAGAAATGATGGTAACTGTAATATATATATACACTAGCAACAATTTTACCTTGGTCCCAGTTGGGCTCAATATGGGTCGTATATAGACATGCACTGAAAACCAATATTGGGATGTCGAGATATTTTAATATTGGTCTTATATAGGGGCAATATAGGTTTTTATGGTGGCAGTATATGCTTATATTGGCTGGTTAATGAATACAAAATATCGGGGGAATCTGATAACTGTATATAGGGCCGATATTGATCGTGATATAAAGAGAGAGTGAGAGAGAATCTAGGTTTGACTTCATGCAGGAAACAATTTTGTATTACTATTTTGAATAAGATAAAACCATTCATAATAAATCGACAATAAATGAACAATTTGAAATAAAGAATGCATAATATTACTCTTCTTTGAAGTAAAGGCAAGCTGGATAAAATTTTACAATTTCTACACGGTTATTACTTCGATTAAAGTGTAAAAATATTATGATTTTCAATTTCATAAATTTTAGATATGAAAATATTAGTGTCTTCCTTCGAGTTTGTGATATCAAGGTTTGACTGCATATATATTTACAGCATATTATTTCCCTTTAAAAATTAATAATATATATATATATATAATTCATTAATGCTATAATTACAACTAAAATTAATTTAGTATCCTTCACTGTTCAGAGCATTATAGATATGATAAACATGAAGAAGTTTTCTTATCTATATCTATGTCGATTTAGTCAATTTCAAATATTGAAGTCAATTTAAATTTGCAGTTGTTTGTTGCTCCTACTCGGGAGCATATGCATATTTGCTTCAAAGCGTTTGCTCTATTTCATAAGTCGAAACATCGGAAGACCTTCCTCCGAGACGTAAGTATCGACTTATATTTGAATTATGTATACCAGTTTTTTGTTGAAAAATCAATGGTGTTGTTACAGTTGGGCAAAATGCTAGCCAAACAGTTGTAATAAACGTACAATCGAACTGGAAACTGGTTTCATAAGTCTCATAAACAACGTGTTTTAAAAGACGCACCATATTTAAGGGTAATAAACAAAGAGCATAAAGAATAACAGCAGTCACAAGGAATTCTTGCATTTGTTTTTCTACATTCCAATCTTTTCCATCTTCACTCGTCAATGTTTCAAAATGTAAAGGTCTTTCATTTAACTGATTATTATTTGGTACCGTAGTTTGGAGTGGATTTAAAGATGGAACATTATTACGCGCAGTATTGATGTCATGATAGGATACGGTAAATGCTGTTTGACGTGCTTTAATTTCTTCAGAAGATTTCACATGTAGAAAGGCAACCAATACCAAAGGTAAAACATACATAATTATAAAGAGTCCTCGAATGTATTCTTCTATGTTATCATCTAAATTAATGGCACAGATCCCCGTCCCTTTAAACTGAGGACCAAAATAAGCTTCTAAATCCAAGTACCGAGTATAAACCGCATATGGTAAGACTGCAAATAAAGTTACTACCCAAACACCCAGCATTGCCAGAAATGTTGGGATGGGCTGTTTGAGCGGGTACACTATCTGCCGATAGCGATCAAATGTTATCAAAAGTAAAGTGAGCATAGTAGCATGAAAAGGTACATCTTGAAGCATCGGAAATAAATAACATAAAAAACTTCCATAAAACCAATTTTGAAAAAGAGTTGTTGATAAAGCCAGAGGTAATACAATAATACATTTCAAAATATCATTTACAGCATTAAATGCTAAATATTTGTACATTGAAATGTTATATTCCCTTCTTATCAGAATGTTTCGTATCAAAATTATATTTGCAATAAATCCAATTACGACTAAAGCACCATACATGAATACGAAGAAAATATATGTCTTCTTTTGGAACGATTTTCTAAGATGTGGATGCCTGAATTCTGAAGTATCATTGTGAAAATTCATTAAAAAATGTATTATCATTCCTAAGTATCTATCTGGAATTTCTCTCATAGGCATTTTCTTCTTCTTATCTTTATACTTATTGGAGGAGCTTTTCAGAAGCTGAAAAAAAAAAAGAAAACATTAGACATTGCTTAAATACTCAGTTAGGTGAGCCGAAAAAGTTTATAGGATCTCATAGCGCTACTAAGGAAAGATGGTCAACTACAATTATGAAAATAATGCTTAATCTTATAGTTTTGGATTAATATCTTTTACCGTCTTAGTTAACCAAAAGTTGTGAACATTGGACTAAAAATACAGTAAAAAATCGCAGATTTTGTTGTTCAGTTTGTGGTTGTACTGAATTGTCAGTTAATATCTTCTTCTGAGCTATGTTTAGCTGAGGGATCAACCTCAAATTGTACAAAAGTAATTGAAGTTTGGTATATATTCTATCGAATATATTGCTTCTGAATTTTTATGATTCTAGTATAATATTATAGAAAAATAGAATATGAAAAGAGAAAAAAAATGAAATTTTCGTAGCATGAAATTTTATTAGGGTTAATTTGAGGTCATATTCTTATTTACTATTCTCCCCCCCCCCACCCCCGTTTTGAGCATGCGACTGTAAAATAAAATTCATAATTCTCCTTCTAATAATTTTCGCTATACTAAATTACGCAAGTCACAAAAAAAAAATCAGTTTTACAATAAAAAAAACCAATAACCACATTTATAACATTTTGATATCTAAATGTTCTTCAAACATTTCGTTAGAAATGGGAAAATTTCATATTGTTTTAATTTTCAAAATTTCGTATATTTATAAATTTTCGAATTATAAAAGTATGAAGCACGCTCAGTGGAATTTTTCTGGAATCGCGGTGGCAGTGACAGTAACTCTGTATAGAGAGATTTATAAAAAATAAAGAGATTTATAATAAATAGAGAGATTTTGCAAAGCGTTTCGGTTTCCCTGTACTTTAACGCTAACCCTATAGCTTCACAATACATGCGCGAAAATTTCCTAGAAAATTGCAGAATCACTAAGGAGTAGGAAAAAGGGTTAGCGTTACTGTTAACGTAAAGCAAGTGCAATGTAAAATCTCTTTCATGTTTGTAAGTTTCTTTGGCAACTGTAAATGGAGTAAAACCAAGCAAATCTAATATTAAAAAAAGCCCTGAATGTGTGTTTATTTTTCAAGTGTGGCAAAAATTCTTCATTATTAGAAGAAAAAATTAACATCGAAAAAAAAAAAGATTTTCAAGCATAAAACTATGAAGTCTGTTTATCAGAAGTTTAAATTTTAATTTTTTTGCAGAACAACTTAGAACAAGAGTTTCCAACTAATTCGAGAAACGAAAAGTGGTTTTTACAAAAAAACTCTCTCAGCTTCATTTGCATTTCTCCCACTCCATTATCCTCGGGAGTATCTTTTTCTTTTTGGAAGTACGCCATAAATGGTGACATTATTTATTAATTCTTTGTAAACTGGTATAAAGGAAATGATCATCGGCTTTTTAGTTTGAACACAGCTCGAAATGCGTGTTTAAGAAAATGGACTTAAAATTTGATTCCGTTTTTCCAACTTCTCCTATAAAAATTGATCTTTTTTTTAAACAATAAACTAATGGATCAAAATTAATTCGTAATGTGATATCGTCCATTTGCGTTAATATCTTAGAACATTTGCTAAAATGAATCTTTTTTGAAAAGATATTAAAAGTCCTTTTTACATGGTTGCCATGGGTCTTATAAATTTATAATATGTTATTAAATTGACGCTGTACGAGTATTTAAAGTCACTTTATCATTTAGAGCTCTGAATGCCTAAAAAGTTAGTTATCTGTAATAAACTCAGCTACCCCACACCAAGTCCAGGACTTTGCCCCGTAATGATTATGCTTAGTGCTTAAAAAAGTAGGAAAAAGTAAGTACTAAATTTCTTGTTTAGTTGTTAAATTTAGATTGTACATTGAAAAAACGCATTTTGAGCTGCGTCTATTTTTTTAAACACGCCTTTTGAGCGGTGCCCATTTTCTTGAACATACATTTTGAACTGTGTCCATTTCCTTAAACACGCATTTCGAGCTGTGCCCATTTTCTTAAACACGCATTAGGAGTTTTGTCCATTTCCTTAAACACGTATTTCGAGCTGTGACCATTTTTTTAAACCTGCATTTCGAACTGTGTCCATTTCTTTAAACACGCATTTCAAACTGGATTAGAAAAAAAGCTCAATGACGATATTCTTTTAACAAAATTGAAGAGATTTATTGGCAGGAAAGGGGACCGCTGAGATTCAACGGGATGTTGAAGTTAAACTGTTTGACCTAGAAACTGTCAGATTTAGCCAAGATATTTATTGTTTAGTTGTGTACAGTTTATAATTCCAGAAAAGTCATAATGTTTTTTAATAAATGATTTTTTTCCAGAAAAAGTGACTTGTTAATTCTAGAAAAGTGCACATGTTAGTTCCATAGGAAATTTAGAAACACTAGAATTTCAGAGAAAAATTAGCCGACATTTTTATTCATATAATAATTTATGAATATTATGTATGTAATTTCTATGTGATGTAGTTATCTTCTTTCTCCAGCTTTCGTGGGCCCAGCATAGACACACATAAAGAGGAGGGAGCGGATAGTATCCTGCCTTACACAGAGGTTATCGAAAAAAAAAAAAAAAAAAAAAAAACAGCGCTACAACTGAATGAAATCCTTATTAATTATTAGGGTATGAATCTTCAGTGAACATAAAATAAGTTGGCTTAACAATGATTTTTACAGCTGTAATAGTCAATAAACAAAAGAACACTAGAGATTTGATAGTAAAACAAAATTATCAACACAGACATCACAACATTCATCAACAAAAAGTAATTATAGTTCTTCTGGACCGGTTGAGTATAACTGGTCTATTGAAAGAACTCCCCTCACTACAAACACTAAGGCTGCTATGGAAACAAAAAATAGCGCTCTTCTCTTCCCTGTTTCCCTTTCTCTCTAGTCGACCAATGCCAAGACTTGTCTTAAATGTAGCCCCAACACTTTTATTTGATATATTTAAACCTCGCAACCATAGTCACAGCCACTGCTCCAGATGAATGGCAAGGGGACTTCTTTACATAAACAGACTATATAATTAAGAGTCTTTCCGCTAGAAAAAATTTGCTTAATTTCGACACGATTGAGGTACAAGGTCTCACTCCATTACTCGATCTTACCCTACTCCTTTTAGCAAAAAGTATTATTTTCTTCTTTATAGAAAGGAAATTTGTTAACACTGTTATCTCAACTAATAAGAGTTTGATGCGTAAAATCTTGTATTTCTTCAACAAACGTTTTCGGTTTGGAATAGATATATAATAATCATGACTGAAGAATCTTCTATCTTAAAATATTATGTTTCAGCCTAAGCAAATTACTGGTTATGAATGTGTTTTTTTTTTATTTGCTACTTTATGTGATTATGAGTAGAAGAGATTTGTCCAGAAAAATACTCCCTCCCCCCAAAATAAATAAATAAATAAATAAAACATAAAAAAATTCTTCATCTAACTAAACTTTGGTTATGAATGTGCTTGTTATTCTAAATATATATTTGATTATATATTTGGCTTGTTATTTCACATGTTTGTAAAATTGTAATTTGAAGATACGCAAATTAATTTACCTGATAAAATATTTCTCACCAAAAATTATTGGGAGAATTTTCCTAAATTCTAAAAAGTATCTTCAAATATAATCAAACTTTACGTAATAATAATAATGATAATAAAAATTATATACAAAAACTTTTTTTTTTTTCTTGACTGTAAGAACAAAAATATTTGTCACAAAAATGGTACCGTCGACCCAGGGTTTCCCTTATTGCCTTCCAAATTTACAATAGACTATCTTTTTGAAATTAAAAAAAGAGGATGATATTCACTAATATGTTAAAAATTGGTAATTGACTTTGATATTTCAATAAATTCTTGTTTGAAAGTATTACTTTTTTTATGTCTTTTTATAAAGACGCGTCATTCAGCTAAAATTCTATAATCAGAATTTAGTAGCTTATTCAAAAGGGCATTTATTAACACATTTATTGATACTTTATTTTAAAAAAAACATCGTATTAATTAAATATATTAATTACGTAAAAATCTATCCTTGAATCTGAAATCTAGCCATATTTATCCTAAACCTAATCAAAGTGTTAACTAAATACATGTATATTTTAATTTTTTTCTTATTAAAAACATCTGTAGCATATTTATAACTACTTCAAAAGAGCATTTATTAACACATTTATTGATACTCTATTTTGAAAAAAAAACATCGTTTAATTAAAATATATATTTATAACATGAAAATCTATGTTTGAATTTGAAATCCAGTCATATTTAACCTGAACCTAATCAAAGTGGTAATTAACTACAAGTATACTTTAAGTTTTTTCTTATTAATAATATCTGTTAAAAAAAAAAGAGCTTAATCTACACTTTATTCAATAGAGGATTTCCTTATAATTTTTCCTTGTTTAACTGATTATAATTAAGTAAAATCATGATATACATTATTACTAATATATAAAAAAATTTCAAATTTAGTTATTTTCAGCCGTATTCTGAAAATAATGGTCCCATCAGTTTTATATATAGAGCAGTTTAAGATTTGCTCCTTAATGTAAATTTCAATTTTGCGTTTTTAGTCGTATCTGTTTAACTTTTTATTTGCGCTATTCATAGCATTTATTTCTTCAAAAATATTATATGTAAAAAACAATATTTTTAATAACAACTAATTATTTTAAGCTATTTTATTTAATAATGGGTGAAAAAAAAGTTTGAATTGTTAGGTTTAATGGTTTATTTATTTTGGTTGAATAGTTAAGTAGACAAATTTTTACGTTAATTTAAACTATACGAAATCGCAATTCGAAATCTGCTAATCCACTATCAAAATTTTCCTGTAATCAAACTTTTTAATGCTTTCATCTCGCCTTTCTCAGTAGTAATTCGATAGCATTCTTGTTTTCCCTTGTTTTGCGAATGCTACTTGCTATTCTCAATGTGATTTGAATTTATTCTTGACAGGGAGTTTTTGTTTTACTATTCATTAAGCAAATTATGGTAAATCAAAATGAACATTTTTGTGTCAATATTTTGAAGAATTAACAGTTGAATATTATTATTTTAAAATTGCTTAGATTTATTTCGATAAAATTAATCCAATAAAGAAAAAGAAAACATACTAGAAAGGACAGTATTGACATTTTTCTCTACCCCAATAACTTAATAATTAATTGCTTCATCAAATGTAGCTCAAATATGTTTAATAATAATCAAAAGTACGTAGATCAGTTTTTTTAGTTATAGGTATTTAAATTTTTTTTCAAAGTCATAGTTTACCCCTCTTGATTGTCAGGCTTTCTAAAGAAAATATTTTAAAATTTATAAAGTATTTAAAAAAATATTTTATAAATTGCATTTTACCCTTCTTGAATGTCTTTGTGTAGAGTCTGGCGTAGATAGACTTGCAATTGGCGGAAGAAAATTTTGAAAATTTACAGGTTCTTTATTCTCAAGAATTTTCATTTGCCCTAATTAACTTACTATTTAATTGCTTCATCGAATGTAAGTTCGCGCTGAAATATATTTTATGATATTAAGTACGTAGATTAGTTTTTTTTTTTAAATAAAAGGTATTTTTAAAAAAAATATTTCATAAATCATATTTTACCCTTCTTGAATGTAACGCTTTCTGAAGAATCTTTCACGCGTAAGTAGAGTTTCAATTAACGAAAAAAATTTTGAAAATAGCAGGTTATTTATTCCCTAGAATTTAAATTGGCATTCAATTCAGTCATATTTCTCAACAGAAGTAACAGAAGCATTTTGCAACAAGCATTATGTTGAATAAGTTTAATCTTAATATGCTTAATCTTTGATTTTAAAAAATAATATTCTGCCCTTTTTTCAGTATCTTGTGTTAGCAATTAAAGAAATATGAAATCCTCTTTGTTAAGAATCATATATTTTTGTAGAATGTTTAATTTCACAATACTTATGTTCATTTATTTTTTAAATTTTTTAATAAATCTTTGAAGTTAAAAATGCTAAATTTAAAAATGTTAAATTAAAAATTGACTTTTAATAAAGTATATTTATTAAGTGAAGTATGTAGAAAAAAAACAAAACATATAGAATGCCATTGCAAATAAAGCCTCTTAATCAAGCCTCTTAAATGCAAATGCTATCTTTTTTTAATATTAAAGCTGTTATATTGCATACATTAATCTCTTAACATTGGAAATAAGCCAAATGTGTTTGCAATCAAAATTTCCTATATTCCCCGAAATTCCGGATTTCCAATGTTTTTTTTTCTCCCGTTTTTTAAAAACTGTGAGTTTTTGTATCTCTATCTATATTCCATTTCTCTTTGCAAACGATGTTAAACTTTTTTTCTAAAATATAAAATACATTCTCACTTTTAATTTTAAACATTATATTTTATTAGTAAAATTTACAACTTCAAATATTAAATTTCATTATAAATACACATTGTCATTAAAAAATTCTCACATTCCTAAAAATTATTTTTTATATGATGCTTATAATTTTTCGTTAAAAATTCCTATTACCCTTCATATGTCGCCCTTCATATGTTGCATATATTTTATCACGACTCCAAGATCATGCGAATTTTCCTTGCAAAGAATGTTAAACAATCTTTTTTTTATATAAATACACACTTCTAATTATTGTTAAAAAAGTTTTATCTTTAAAGAAATTGTTTTTACCCTAAAAATTAATTTTCATATGCTACATACAAATTGTCATTACCTTAAAATAATTTTTCCTCGTAAAGAAAGTATTTTTTTTATTATTCTTGATGATATTTTTTTAAAAGAAATTATTTTTTGCATAAAAATAAAATTCATATATTATATATATGATGTTATCACTGTAAAAGCATACCTGTTTTCTTTGCAAACTATGTTTAAACGTTGAACGGGTTCTTGCAGAAATGATCACGAAGGAGAAAAATCATAGATGCGCTCAATACGTTGCTCCTCATCAACTGGTTGCCCGGAGTCTAAATCACGTGATTCTTGTTTCCATCAAATCGATTGGCGGCACCGACTATTTTTATGATATTTCCACATAGTTAATCAAATAAAAAAGGTATATATCCCCTCTTTTTTACAGGGGGAAATTTATATTGCTATGTCATTTAATAAAATGCTCTCACCAAAAATGTTTTTATGTCCCGCTTATGGATTCCCAAAAGAAAAATCTAATAAATATTTCCCGACTGCGTGATCAGGAAAAAATCATTAGTTTTGTTTACTCTTTCTTCGGAAGTTTTCTTTTATGTCTTAAAATTTAAAAGAAAAGTTTTTTTTTTTTTTTTATATGGTTAAAAATTCTTCATTTGAGTGTTTCTCAATTCAAATTTAAAAAAAAGTAAAGATGTATTTTTTAAATTTTTTTAACTTAAAAAAGTATAAATTTATTTCTACTGAACGTTGGCCATCAGAACAATCGAAATTCATTAGTTTTATTTACTCTTTCTTCGGAAGTTGGATTAGTTTATGTCTTAAAATTTTAAAGAAAGTATTTTTTTTCTTCATATGAATAAAAACTTTTTTCGAGTGTTTCTCAATGATTCAGTTTTGAATAAAAGTCACAAGTCTATCTTCCATAGTACCTGGTCAAATTATTAGACGCACTTTAAGATTCTATGTAAAATCTTAATTATTAGGAGATACCATACAGTTTTATTGTTTTTAGGCAACTGAAACAGGTTCGTGCATCCAATTGATTAAATTAGACGATATATGATATAAATTCGACGATTGGATAAATTAGACGATATATTATATAAATATAGAATATTTATTATATCAGGTATTATATCAGTATACTATAATAATTCAACCAAATTATTAAAGGCACTGTAGTTTTTTAATAATTACATGTTTTGCACGAGTTTACATGCAATACTTTTATAATTAAACATAGATGTAATGGGTTTTTATTCAGGAGATTTTTTATATACTTCCTATTTGTATTTATTTTTAACGTATTGCTACTGCTAACCAATTGATACACGAAGGTAAATAAGTGCAAACCGGTTTCAGTCGCGTTAAAACAATACACCTGTAGTTTCACCTGATAATTAAGATTTTACATAGGATCTTATAGTGCGTCTAATAATTTGACCAGGGACTGTAAGTATTCTTAACTCAAATACGAATAAACTTAGAAGAAAAGTAAATTTTTTTCATAGGGTTAAAAATTCTTCATTTGTGTGTTTCTCAATTCAGATTTAAGTAAAAGTCTAAAATATATATTTTAAATATTGTTAACTTTAAAAAGTATAAATTTCTTTCGACTGGAAGGCGACCATCAGAACAATAAAAATTCATTAGTTTTATTTACTCCTTTTTCGGAAGTTGGTTTAGTTTATGTCTCAAAATTTTAAAAAAAAGTATCTTTTTTTCATATGTATAAAAAAGATGCATAACCTTTTTGAGTGAAGGGACACTTGCACAGTAGGTAGACAAGCAAAGGGCCGCGCGCATATTTAGTAATTTTGGCGGTAAATACGATAATTGTTATCTAAACATTAATGCTCTGAGCGCTAAATTTTTGCTGAAAACTAAATATTTTTATTAATTAGAATTCATTCAAAAATGAAAAAAACTAATATTTAAAAAAAAAAATCTTTTCCCTTCTATATCAACAATTGATTTATTAAATATACATTTAAATATAAATATTGGTGAACCGTTATAGAACAAAAAAACACTCAATATTTATTTGGTATTACATTTCTTCATATACTATTTATACTTCCTGAATTATTAGAGGAATTATGAATTTTAAATAAGAAAGCGTTTTTTCCTAAAAAAATCACCTAAGCTATGAAAATTTTAAAACAAAATAAGTTCAAACAATTAGCAGTTTAAAAATTCACGTTTCCTTCCTCTTTTTAAGTTTTTCAGGTTGCAATAACATTGTATTATAATTCGGGATTCTTAATACTTCTTACAAATGTATGACGCTGACAAAAAGCGGCGGAAAAAATAGCTTATACTTACGATGAAAATTATAAATATGCGCAAATAAATAGTAGTAAAAAGTGATTATTTAAATCATCGATTAGAAACTCGCGTATCGTAATAACATCGTAGTTAAAGACACGTATGAAAGCATCGCAATAATTGCCAAAACAAAAAGTGCATAAATTTACGATGAAATCAGCACAAATAAAGCACATCAATAAGTAATTATTTAAATGCGTGATTTAAAATTCTCACGTCGTAATAAAAATCGAAATTTTTAAGACCGTGTGGGAATGCATCCCGAAAACTGCTGAAAAAAATGATTGAAAAATGACTTGGATTTACGATGAAATCGGCAAAAACGAAACACATCAAAAAGTGGTTATTTAAATGAGCGAATTGAAACTCACGTATCGTAATAATATCGCAGTAAAAATACAGGATTTTCAATATCACGTGGAAAAGTGTAGCAATAACGGCCTTGCAAAAAAAGAAAGAAAAAAATCATTAAAAGATTAATGATGAAATCGGCACAAATAAAACACGTCAAACAATAATCAATTAAATGCGTGATTTATAACTCGCCAGTCAAATATCATAGCATCGGAAACAGCATGGAAGTAAAGCGATTACTCAAATTCGAAATTCGCGCATTGTAATATCACATTTTAAATATCGGATTTTTAAGACTCTGCGTAATTTCGTAGCAATAATCGTTTCGTAGCAATAAAAAGTGATTATTTAAATCATCGATTAGAAACTCGCGTATCGTAATAACATCGTAGTTAAAGACATGTATGAAAGCATCGCAATAATTGCCAAAACAAAAAGTGCATAAATTTACGATGAAATCAGCACAAATAAAGCACATCAATAAGTAATTATTTAAATGCGTGATTTAAAATTCTCACGTCGTAATAAAAATCGAAATTTTTCAGACCGTGTGGGAATGCATCCCGAAAACTGCTGAAAAAAATGATTGAAAAATGACTTGGATTTACGATGAAATCGGCAAAAACGAAGCACATCAAAAAGTGGTTATTTAAATGTGCGAATTGAAACTCACGTATCGTAATAATATCGCAGTAAAAATACTGGATTTTCAAAATCACATGGAAAAGGTAGCAATAACGGCCTTGCAAAAAAAGAAAGAAAAAAATCATTAAAAGATTAATGATGAAATCGGCACAAATAAAACATGTCAAACAATAATCAATTAAATACGCGATTTATAACTCGCCAGTCAAATATCATAGCATCGGAAACAGCATGGAAGTGGCAAAAATGAAAAAATAAAAAGTCATTTAGATTTATGATGAAATCAGCAAAAATAAAGAAAGTCGAAAAGCGATTACTCAAATTCGAAATTCGCGCATTGTAATATAATATTTAAAATATCGGATTTTTAAGACTCTGCGTAATTTCGTAGCAATAATCGTTGAAAAACGATCGAGAAACAATATAGATTTTCAATAGAATCTGTGCAAATGAGTGCATTAAAAAGTTATAACTCAAATGTGCGATTCAAAGCTTTCGAAATTTGTAAAAAAAAATTTTTTAAAAATTCATTCGTTTCATAAGCTCTCGCGGGCCGCACATCAATAGTCGGCGGTGCATGTGGCGGTTGCATTTGGCCCGCGGGCCCCATGTGGCGCACCCCTAGGAATATTTTTTATTTGATATTTTATTTGATGAATAAAAACTCTATTTTCAAAATATTTTTAACTTAAAAAAGGAATAAATTTCTTTTAACTTTGCGATGGCTGTCAGAATCGTTACTTTTGTTGACTCTTTTTTTAGAAGTTTGTTTTTTTCATGTCTTTAAATTTAAAAGAAAAGTTCATTTTTTCTCATTTGGATAAAAAACTCTTCATTTAAGTGTTCAATGACTCAGATTTAAATAAAAGTGTAAAATGCATTTTCTAAATTAGTCAATTTTTCTTTTGGCGTATTTCATTATATCTCGAGAGTTTTTTAAATGAATAAAAATCTGAATTATAAAAATGGTTTATCCAAAGATAGTTCCAAGTAAAAAATAATTTTCAATAATTATTTTTTAATTTTTACTATTTTATTTAATAATGGTCAAAAATTGATCTCTAATAGCAGTTTTTCATAAAATTTCAAGACATGTAATTTTAAATGGCAAAATACAAACTGTGAACAAAATTCGTTTTCAATGTTTAGTCAGGTGAGAGGATTAAAGTTTGTACCCCAAATTGTTAATTTACTTTTAGCGTATTTCGCGATATCTCGGGAAAATTTTAACGAAATTGAAAAAATCATTTATCCAATTATAATCCCAGGCAAAAAGTTTTTTCTATTAATTTTTCATTATTTTATAGTAATCTATTAAACAACAGTCAAAAGAATTTTGAATCGTAATGTATACAAATTTTTACATAATTTTAACGAACAGTTTCTGTGAAATCAATTGTTAAGTGTACGACTTTTTTAAAATTTAATAATTCGGAAACTATTCGATTGATTGCGCTCATGTTTTGCATTTTACCACATCAAATTACATTCTTTGAAATGATCTAATAAATTTTATACTTTGCAATTATTTTTTTTCGACTAATTAAATAAATCATTTAAAAATAATAAATAATTATGAAAAATTATTTTTAGCATGGAATTATCTTTAAATAAATGAATTTTATAATCGACGCAAAAATGTTTCAATTCGTCTAAAAAGTTCTCAAGATACACAAAAAAAACCAATACGCAATAAATGGGTAAGAAAGCAATTTTCGGAAAACAGTTATGTTGAGAGAAAAAAAAGGAAAATAATTCAGAGGAAATTTACTTGACAGAGCATACATTTTCTCCTAGAGTTCTTGCTTTTAGTTTAGAATTTTTTAGAAAGATGGATGTACTAAATGAAAAATAAAATATTAATCACATAATAACTTTTCAAAAATTTTTAATGAAATAAAAATTTTAATTTTTTCGAAATCATCCTTAATCGTAGTATATGAACAACATTTTCATGCATCAAAATGAGACTTAAAATGGTAAAAGGGATTAACAGTACCATTTTTCAATAAAGTTTTTAACTGAAACCGGTATTTTTGGGAGAACATTAGGCTTCTTTAAGGGAATTATGCTGCAAATTTTTTTTAATCGTAATTTTTTTCCAGTTTAAATTTTTAAAATCTTTCTACATAATGGCAAGGTGTTTTCTTTTCATGAAATACTTTCTGAAGTAGAAATAACAAAGTTTCAACTGATGATTTTATTTTGAAATATAAGCTGGCAAGTAACCATAGTACGGGAGAAATCTTTTTCCCTTCAGATATGTCCTATGCTTAGACAGCATTTTGATAATTAAAGAATTATATTAAATTTTCTTGGGGTGGAGAATTCCGCCTAAACAGTGAATTATTTGACGAAATTTCTCCTAAACATGGTGAAAGGTTCGAAATTGATATTAGAGTAAATTAGAGAAAATGAATTCATTTTTGAAATAATTAACTAGAATATGTAGGTATAACAACACTGATCTCTAGTGGGTATCTGAATTTATTTTTTAATTTTAGTGGGAGTGAGAGTATCGATAATTGAGAGTGAGAGTACCTTCCAAATGAACATTTCAATTATTAACGATAAAGTGCCAAAATATTATTTTAATATTAAACCAGAACTTCGTTTAATTGCTCCTTAAAGATGGTTTAAATGAAACCATTGATAATTTTTAAACGATTTAGAAGTTTAATCTTTAGAAGTGCAGTCATGTCCGTAAATATCAACCATTTATTCTGGCAAGAAATTTATAGAATTACAAATAATTTGCAATTCTGTATTACTAATAATTATACAGAATTGTAAGAAATACTTTTAGATGCGCTTATCAAAACAGTCAACTGCAACTCACTGCTAGGCATTAAGTATTCGATGTCCTAAAGAAATCGTAATAATCTATATTATTTCCATGATATTATTGTCTTTTTAATATCTGCCATAAATACCTGCCGAAGTGTACAGCACGGTGATTTATGACAAAAGCATCTTATGTGTCTCTAAGGCCACATTGTGGGCTCCTTAATAAGCCTATAATTATTTCCTCTCGTAGGGTACACTAGTACCCGGTAATATAATACGTTGTCCAGTTAAAATATTCTGGGTCAATATTAAGGGCATATATAGGGCCATGTAGTAATACAGAATATTGACTTTGAATTTTCTAATTTTAACGCTATTCAACACACTATTATATATACAGTCCGCAAAAAAAAAAAAAAAAAAAAAAAAAAAAAAACGAATCACCCTGGATAACTTTCGTTCTAATGATCGGATTTTCACGAACTAAGTGTCAATCTTAATGGTTCCTGGGGGTGACCACAAATATGCTAATTAATTAGTGCTAACTGTTAATTAAGTTACGAAATCAGACACAAAAACGTACATTCTCTGAATAAACATATATTTTTTTTACATGTTTGGATTCTTAACCTTCAATATATAAGGGGTAGCCGCAATCTGGGAAATATGGTCCCCATAGTTTGGTCAGGAGAGCGATCCAAAGTTCGCACCCCTTAATGCTAATTTCACTTTTTACGTTTTTAGTCATATTTTTAAAACTAATAAAGCAATTCAAAGCAAATTGCCTCCACTCATAAAACTCATTTACCCAAAGATAATTTCATGAAAAAAATAATTTTTAATAATTATTATTAATTTTTTATTATTTAATTAAATTGAGGATGAAAAAATTTTGAATTATAAGGTATGAATTTTTTTATACCATATTAATCTACATATTTTTCAATTGAAAAATCTAAAGTTTCAACTGTTTTTATTTATTAGAAGCTGAGAAGAATTAAAATTAATTATTTTTAAAAAAATCATTTGGCGACAATAAAGAAATAATTAAATGGGGCGATTAATATTAAAATGTGGTTAACTTGAGAGAAACTTGACTTCGTGCGCGTAGTGTAAAATTTCATTCATATTTTTTTTGCGCTAATAATCGTTTGCTTATCTTTTTCTTTTTTTAAAACTATAAAATACGTTGTTTCTTTTTAAGTCGTCTAAAATTTATTTGCAATTTAGTAAAGAAATTTGAATAAAACATTTTGAATAAAACTTTTGAATAAAAAACACTTTATTCAACGAATGTCTTGTTTTATAAAAGCGTGCTTCGGATAGAATATGATTATACACCAGATTGTGCTTACTTAATGTGATTATTTCTTATTTTTTGATCTTGTTTTTCAATAACTGAAACAATGTCAATAATATACATACGTATGCATAGATTTGGAATAATATATTTATCAATTTCTTGAATTTTATTAATATTTTATTTTTATTAATATTTTATAAATATTAATAAAAATACGTAGTCAGCAATTTTAATGATCTTAAAACTTCTTTACATCTTATATATCGCCTTAATCTTAAAATAAATTTGTAAATTATCTGTCTGCGCTTGTTTCGCAGAATTATTTTTCCAACTTTTTAATTAAATTTTAACGCAAAATCTTATTTTTTATGTTACCATCTATACTATTTTCCAATAATATACTAATCAATGGTTTTAGTATTTTAATTTATGTTTTCCTTTAAAATAAAATTACTTTTTAAATTATTGCTAAATTATTTTTGAAAGAAAACTTAGAATTATTGCCAGCTATCTGAGAATTAAATCTTGTTAAGAAATTAAAAATATTCTACTGATCACACACAATATCATTCGATGCAAAACAGCTGACTGTTTACTAAGAATGCTATTGTTTACGAAAAATGAAGATAAATTATTAATTTTCTTTTTTTTATTGTTTATTATTTATTTGAGTAATAAAAAGTAAATGCGCATGTTAGCACAGCAAAAACATATAACAGATTGTTTTTTTTTTTTTTTTTAAATGAACAAAAAACTATGGACATAAAATTTTATTTTGAAGTTCAAAGAGATTCTTGCCCGCTAACTTAAAAAAAGTTACCCTTTTCTTTTAAAAAAGTTGAAAATATCTGCTTAAAAAGTTGTTTATATTATTTCTCACCTTTTGCACAGTTCAAAAAAATATTGCTATATAAGAAAAATGTTTGATATGCCTTGTTTCGTTAAACAACTACTGAAATAAAAAATTGTAAAAAGATTCGAAAAACGTGCTATTTTTAGAATCATCCTCTCAAAAATTGTTCTTTTTCCAACATTAGGATTTTTTCTACTTAAATAACATAGAATAATAGTTTTAATACAAGTTTTGAATAAATAATGAATGCAAATTTGGACCTAATATTTCGTAATAAGGAAACAAGAATATTAATAATTCATTGATAATTGTTTCAATGCACCGAAGTAGTTAATTCTTTTCGAAACAATCGGCCTTGAACTATTTAACTTTGACTCTTTGAAATAGGGGTCATTTCCTGCATGTCATTCGACTTTAAAATTTCAAATATAAAATGCAAAAATTACAAGAATGTGTAAGCTGGCTTTAATTAATAATAAAAAACTGACAAAATCGTCGGCAAAAGAAGTTATCTCATGAAAAGAATGTCAGAGTTAAAAACTGTAACAAGTGTTACTCTTATTTAATTTGGGGTATTATAAATCTAAATTTTCTTTTCCTTTAATTTCTTAAATTATATTTGTAATAAACTAACGAAATGAGTATGTAAATAATATCCATTCGTTTTACTAGAAACCAAGTCTACTTAGTATCATTCGGAAATCATATGAAGTGCAAATTCTTGAGCTCAGGTGTAGGGTATTAGGATATTTCATGCATGATCAGCAGTTTCAGGAGTAAATTCTTATATTAGAAGGCAGCTAACTTCCTTAAAAATTCTAATTCGGAAAAATACTTATTATTTTACAAATGTTATAAAGCATGTGTATTTTTTAAATGGTTATTTATATAATTTTCACATTGACCATTAGTTTTCCGTTGATGAAGCAAAAACGAAGATCCTAGTAAGCAGTCAAAAACTAAATCATTATGAGTTATTATCTTTAAAAATTTTTTTTGGAATTCTCTAATCTTGCTATTTAAACTCTATGATCCGCTGTAATATGTTTTTGTTTGAGTCAAAATATTGGCATATTTTATAAATTTTTACAATTTACATACATCAACATACTTCAAGAAATTAACATTTTTTAAAATTTGAACTCATTTTTTCAAAGAGCGAATCTCTTAACAATACTTCGGCGAATCATAAAAAAATAATTTAGCACAATTTCTGAGTTAGTTTATCCTCTAAATACTCTCCCCCTCTCAATTTAAAATTCGATGATAAATCTGATTAGTTTTTGTAAAAAGAAACTGCTGCAAAGCAACTGAAATAAAAGAACTGATAGGAAAGAATAAATAAAAGTTAAAGTTTGGTTAAATAATCAAAATATAAATTTACAAAATATTTATTTGTTTTATATAATTTTTACATTTAAAAAGGAGAAACTTTATGGCATTCAGCTAATTTATGCTTTCCAATACTTGCAATGTTCAAAATGCTTAAAAGGTATCCACTTAAATCCTATAGGAAGGAATTCAAACATTTTGATTCCATTTATAATTTTCTATTAATTAAGCCACATATTATTTAACCAAAGAATGTCACGGACTTATTAATCAAAAAATTAAATTATTAATTTAACTCAGTAAAACTTAAAAGAGTTATCTACCACAAATGCATTTAAGTTTCAGATAATTTCTTTTATTAAACATTTTTACCTTATATAAAGCGGTGGGTTGAATAGTTCCTACCAACAGCATTAATTTTTAAATATTGTTGCTGATCTATGTTTTCATCTATAATTTCTGCGACCATTTTCTAATAATTTCAGAAAATAAAAAAATACCAATGAAAGGATTTGTTTGGATAAATGCTGGAAATAAATAAGGGTAGAGGAGTCTCATTATTTTCTATAATTCAACAATTAAAACTAGTAAAATTCTAATTAAAATTAGCAAATCTCTAAATAATCTACAACTGCAAAATACAACGATAAACTCTAAGTAAAATTGACTTCAACTTCTGATGAATTTCAATTCTTTCAAAGATTTGAAACTCTTTCTCTTTTTTTTGATTTGACCTTTCATTTAAAAAGTCAAGAATCTAGTCCTTAATAAATTAAGAACATTGTGGTATCAGTATCGATCATAATTATAAAGTTATCATTAAATTTAAAATTAAATTTTTTAAATATAAATATTGAATGTTGTGGTGAATATAAACATAATAAAATACATCTTTTTAGTTTGGCCCCCACATTTTTAACTTCTTAAGGACCTTTTGAATTCTACTTAAAATGACGCTATCGTATAAGATGTCGATAGTGATAATGAGATTAGTAAAATAAGCCTTTAAATATAGGAATAAAACAAAGAAACTTTAGTAACCATATTTGGTGATAAATAAGTAACTGATCGCAATCGAAGAGCTTAGGGAAAAAACATGTTTGCAAAAGTCAGTTTCGGAATTTATACATAAGGATGCTACTTGCAAATCCTACTTATTTAAGAAAAACATGTAACCAAAATATTTGTCAGAATGAAATGTAACAATGAAATAAAAATGCAAGTAAAATTTACTATTATATATATATATATATATATATATATATATATATATATATATATATATAAATAATAAATAAATACAAAAAACACGAAGAAAATTAAGAAAAACAATAAGTTTTATTTTTTGCGCATAAGCTGCAAGTAAATAAGACTCATAAAATAAGTTCAAAAGGTAGACAAAAAAAGGAAAAATATTACAGAACAATGAAGAAAGGGGAAAAAAGGAAAAATAATAAAAAAAGAAAAATAACAAAAACCGGGAGGGAAAAAAGAGACAAAATTTTTTTTTTACAAAAATCCGGAAAATAAAAGATAAAATCTTTTCATCAGCCCACGCGATTATGTCCGCAAAAAAGAGTGCTTTCTAATATTGCGGATATAATCGTGTGGGCAGATGAAAAGATTATATCTTTATTTTCCGGGTTTGTAAAAAAAAATTTGTCCTTTTTTCACCCGGTTTTTTGTTATTTTTATTTTTTTATTATTTTTTATTTTTCCCCAATTTTCCTTGTTCTGTAATTTTTCCCCTGTTTATATATATATATATATATATATATATATATATATATATATATATATATATATATATTACGACCAAAGCCCGAAATTGGCCAATTCGTGATCTGGTCAATTCCCGATCCGGCCAATTTCCGATATTTTCTTGATTTCATTTGAGACAAATTAAAAAAATTAATTTTTTAAATTTTAATTTAAAAACTTGTCTATTTTTTTATATTTTTAAGTTAGAAGATTTGTATTTTTAAATTAAAAATGAAAACAAAAGGGGCAATATTAGCAAATAAACTTTTTAATAAAACAAATATTAAAAAATTGTGGTCCACCGTACCACCCGGTATGTGGATACCCTTTAGGATACCTGACGATCGATTACATTTATTCGATATATTAATACTTACTGACGATAGATTCGAAGATAAATACCGGGCAGTGTCACTGAACCTTAAAAAAACATCAGTGTAGGATATACCGGGCAAATGTATACCGGGAAGTGTCACTGAACCTTAAAAAAACATCAGTGTAGGATATACCAGGCAGTGTCACTGAACCTTAAAAAAACATCAGTGTAGGATATACCGGGCAGTGTCACTGAACCTTAAAAAAACATCAGTGTAGGATATACCGGGCAAATGTATACCGGGAAGTGTCACTGAACCTTAAAAGTACATCAGTGTAGGATATACAGGGTAAATACCGGGAAATGTTTACCGGGAAGTGGCACTTAACTAGACCTAGTATGACTAGACCTTTGGCGTATGTATGACTAGACAATTAAATATACAATTTAATAATGATTATTAAATTAATGATTATTTAATAGACAATTTAAAAACTTCGATTTTTTATATTTTTAAATTAGACGACTTATAAGAATTATTTATATAATTATAGAAGGCTGCGAAAGTAAAATATTCTTTGATCGTTTCAATTATTTCGCAATTTGGCCGGAACATCGTGGCCACTTCGCGATCTAGCCGGCCAATTCCCGAAATCAATAAAATTTCAGACTTTGGCCAAAGGTCCGGCCAATTCGCGATTTGGCCGGACTTATGACATTCATATATTTCAATTTTATCGAAAAGAAATACCGTGAGTTTTATAAAACTTTCTGATTGCGCATCAGAATCATGCCCCAAATTTTTTGCAGGATCTCTTTTTTTCTTTTCCTTACCTGAAAAGCTTGAACTGAGGTGTAAAAGCAATTAGCCCTACAACTCTTCATAAATCATAAATTTATAATAACTTAAATAAATTTGGTTTTAGTACAGCATTTTTATTCAAATAACATCTTTAAAAAAATAAAAAATTTCAGATAATAAGTTCAACGTTTAAATTTTGAAATATTGGAAAATCAAAAATAATTTCATTTCTTCATTTTAAAATCAAATTTTATTTTCAAAGTATTAAAACGAATACTAATTTCTATGTCCAGAAAGCAGATCCAAAAATTCTCTTCTTGGTTGCCTATAGCAAAAGAGACACACAATATTATTACGTCTCGTCATTCATTCAGTTTCTTTATTGTTGTTTTAAATTGTTTCAGTTTATATGGCGAGGTAATTTGGCATTTTTTTTAAACTTTCGCCATTTATATAAATCTTTATTGCGACCCAATTTACGATCAAATTTTTTCGAAATTTTGTCTACCCCTATTTCAAGGGTCAGGATTCCAAATATGTAAAATAAAATATATGTTTATTCAGAGAAAGTACGTTTTAGAGTCTGATTTCGTAACTTAATTAATAGTTAGCACTAATTAATTAGCATATTTGAGGTCACCTCCAAGAACCATTAAGATTGACACTTAGTTCGTGAAAATCCGATCATTAGAACGAAAGTTATTCAGGGTGATTCGTTTTTTTTTTTTTTTTTTTTTTTTTTTTTTTTTTTTGCGGACTGTACATATACATACATAGTAACCAATAGGGTCACATTAAAGGCCCCCTATTAAGTCTATAATTATTTCCTTTGGTGGGGTTCACTAGTTCCCTGTAATATAATGCGTGGTCTAGTTTGAATATTATGTGTCAATATTAAGGACTGATATAGGGCCATGTTGTATTACAGAATATACGTGGCATGTCTTTTTAGCGCAAGTGATTAATACTAATGGTTAGAGCTAAACTTAATAACGGGACAGATAAAATATTTTGGCGAGCTTCATTTTGGCTGGCCAAATTGTTCCCTATCAGCAATATTCTATGGAGGTCAGTGTGTAAGAAATTTTTATAGACCTTAATTTAAACCTGCTCTAGAATATGCCGATTATTTAAGGTGTTATCTGGAAAAACAACCTACCTTCTCACGGAAATCCTCCTTGGTAGACTGATTTGTGCTAACAATTTAAGTATTCACTCACTAGCAACCAATTCATGATTTCAGGTAACTTGATTGGTCTTTTCATTTTTCTTCCCAGCTATATTTAAAATGCAAATATAAAGGTTGCGTTAAAATACTTATCATTCATGGTTATAAAGAAGGTAAGGCACCGCTGACTGCATGTAACTGATTAGCCTGTTCTCATGAGACGATTTACTGCGAATGTAAAATCGTGCTGAGAGGAATGTGTCCGAACAGAGTAACACGAATTAGTACGATTTTTAGTGGCAGAAGATGATTGACTGCTTTATTTACTCAGGCAAAATGTTGTACCTATGTCACGAGTTTCTTTTCGATTAGTACAGCAAAATTATACAAGCAATAACCATTAGCATTATTAATAGCTTAATAAGCGTTAGCAATATTATAGGGCAAATTATACAAGCTCCGAAATATCGTAGGGCAAAATTGAGAAATTTCATTATTGGCCTGTTTTCGCATTCACTTATTTTTAGTGGTTATTTTTTAAAACATATAGGTTACTTGTTCAAAAATTGAAAATTAAAAACTTAAAGAAGGATAATGATAATGATAAGAATAATGATAAAGAATAATGATAAAATGATAATGATAAGAATTTCTTTTGAAGCAAATTTCAAAATAAGATAAGCAACAGTAAATGCATTTTATTGCTGGTTTTATGGTTTTATGGCTTATGTATATGGGCTGCAGTTTTAACAAAAAAAAGAGGCGTGTTTAACAAAAAAAGTTAATGTTCGCCGTTAGTAGTAATAGCCGGGGTTGGAGAAACGAAAGTGACGTCATAGTCAACCGGAGCTTATTTCTGCCCGTATGCAAACCGGAAGTTGCTTATTTCTGCCCATGTGCTTATTTCTGCCCGCTTGTAGTGTTAGTTTGGGTTTCTGTTTTTAATTTGTTTCGTTTTTTAAATATTATTTTCATTTATTAGTTTTTGAGGGGTGGCAACGCTTATTATTTTTAATATTAATTTTTAAAGGTGGCAATACTTATAAACTTTGTGAGTTGGGGGAGAAATTGTATATTATGAAGTAATGACGTCATCTTTTATTACATAATACATAAATGATATCATGCTTTTACTCTTGCTCTTGCAAAACTAAAATTTAGGTGTAACCAAAGCCAACTGTCCAGTTTTCACGAAAGCAAGTCCCCTACTGCTCGTCGGACTAAGCGTAGGAGGTTTTCGTGGTTTTCCTCTTTATATAATGTGGACACTCACAAAGTCCTCTTCGAAGACATGTATTGTCTGAAGATCTAGGAGTTCCCTTGTCTTCTGGGTTCAAAAATGAAAACTACATTGATAGCCGTAAATCCAAACGGAGGTGATAAATATCTAATCTTATAAATAATATTCATTGATTTAAAATTAGTATGCCTTTAATTCTAATACTTTTAATATTCATAGTACTTAATAAATAAAATTTTTATTTTAATATTAAATCAATTTTATTTTAAAATGTATTCATTAGTATTGATTAGGATAATAGTAATTACAGTCATTTATATCAACTATATTTATGTTAAAAAATAAGTAAAATAAAGAGAGTTATTAATTTATTCTCTTTAAGTATAGATGGAGCCATTAGAGTAAAAGTATGATATCGTTTATTTATTATGTAATAAAAAGATGACGTCATTACTTCATAATATACGATTTCTCCCAAAACGCGTCAAACTTTAACACGTGTATGTTCAGTACCGCTGCCATCCAGAGAAAATTATACTATTAGCAATAAGAGGGGGCAGAAATAATTATTTAATAACTGTCAAAGATTAAGGGAAAATATATCGATGAAACTGTAGGATGATATCGATATCGAATCCTTTTTATTTATACACGTGTTCAAAATACAAAAGTTAAACTTATTTACACATATCTAACCAAGCATTCGTGGGTCAGTGGTTATGATATCCAACTACTGACCCGCGAAGGCTTTTTGATTGGCGTGAGTTCGATCCTCAGACTTAATTATATTTAATAAATTATAATAAAACAGATTTAAATATTAAAATTGATTTAAAGTTATTTTATTTCTAACATTCCCACATAGATGGCGCCACTAGAGTAAAAGCATGATATCATTTATGTATTATGTAATAAAAGATGACGTCATTACTTCATAATATACAATTTCTCCCCCAAATAACAAAGTTTATAAATATTGCCACCCTTAAAAACTAATATTAAAAATAATAAGTGTTGCCACCCCTCAAAAACTAATAAATGAAAATAATATTTAAAAAACGAAACTAAATTAAAAACAGAAACCGAAACTAACACTACAGGCGGGCAGAAATAAGCACATGGACAGAAATAAGCAAATTCCGGTTTATAGGCGGGCAGAAATAAGCACGCGGGTCGGTTGGGGCAGAAATAAGCGGTTGACTATGACGTCATTTCCGTCCCTCCAACCCCGGCTATTACTACTGCCGTTCACGAAAACTCTTTATCATTTATTCATAGCAGTTTGTACTAAATAGTGTTCCTTAAACATAACACATCTGACAATATATGTTCGATAAAAATCATACGTGTATACTTTTTGTACACATGTAATTTGCGCTCCTAATATGCATACTTTTTTTATTACATGTTTCACAAAGTTTCTAAAACATATTAAGTGGCCTCTACCCTCCGCATCTTGAATTTTAGGGAAATTTTTCACTTTTGCTTTTTTGATTTTTTCGTACTTAACAAATTTTTGATGAAATGATATTTTTCGACAGTACAATACCTTTTAAATAAAGATGGAAAATAAAGAGGGCACCATTTTAGATTATGAGAAATAGCGCTTGATAATTTTTAAAACTTCTATGAATTATCATCAAAACTTTAAAGCAATAAACTTACGTAAGTAATTTCAAACTACACACTTGTCAGTTTTTCGATTTTTTAAAATTTAATTTCATTACAGTTCAAAGTTATGAAACTGATTTAGATGATGCTAAAAAATAAATGTCAATTTCTCAATCTATTAATCTAAAATAGACAACTGTTTACTATTTTACTGTATACCTTCCAAAATTTGTTAATTGCAGAATTGCATTAGTATAATATTGCCAGAAAAAAACAAATAGAGAATCTATAATATTATACGCATTTTATCTCACATTTTGACTGGGTGTCGGAGTTGTATTGAAAGATACTGCCAAATAGAGAAAGTGTCCACTATAAATTTATTTGTGAAAACTAATTAAAGAGGATTAAAAGCGCGCACACACATAATTAGATTTTTTCTGCTCCACCTCCACTCCTTCAACAGGTGAGTTCGGTCGAAAGGCCACTTAAGGACAATCTTTACTGGACACCCAGCATATAAAACGTGTTTTGTAAAGCCTGATCTTAATACATTGGTGAAATAAATTTAAAAAATTTGCATATTTTATCGAATTTCAGGAAAAGAACTGAACTGAATGTAAAACCATTACTTCTTGACAAAAATGAAAATCTTGTACATCAAATACGTAAGCGTACGCGTGTGTGTAGGCGGCGCCAGTAGAGAAACAGACTTTATAAGTGAGCGTAAGTTAAGACTCATTTCGTTCGTCTCGGTGAATCTTTTGGTGTTAAGGCCGTTGGCACCGTTGCCAGCTTCAATCGACGTCTCAATGGTATTCTATGGGAGAACATAAATCACTTTTTCTCAATAATTTACAATCTGACAGCTCAATGTTTAATATTAATGAATAGATCTCATTTAAACAAACATATTTTATGTAACAAATTATTTTAAAATTCTATTAATAATTTTTAAAACGAGTTTAAATGTGATTTTAGAGTAATTTTCCAGCGTTTTTCACGAAGTTACTTTTTTAGTTAAATTCACGAAATTTTTTTAAAAAGAAACATAGAAGTACGTAGTTCAAACCTAATCTCAGCAATATGAAATTATACATTAGGAACTATTGCTAAAAAATGATTTTTTCCGGGGTATGAAACATTTTTCTACTCTGAAATCGTTCTTCAGTTCCTCCTTTTCTCTCCAGGAGGCTATCACTCAACCATGAAGAAATCCCTCAGGCATGAAGAGGGGGACATAAGTGAAATTTTCATGGTTGTTGTAAATAAACCTGTGATCTTTTTCGTAATGGTGGATTTCAATGGTCGCCAAGAAACAGACATGCACAAGAAGTAATCATTTACTGAAATGAGTGAATCAAATCTAATTTTCTTTCACAGCCTAAGAATATCTTTTTCAAGATTGAAATAATGTTTAACTATAAACCGTAAGAGTAATTAATAAATTAGTCACTCGTTTAAATAAATTGAACATTAAAGCCACTTTCAATTTTTAGGAAAAAGATAATTTCGTTTGCAAAATTCTTCCTATAGTTTTTTGAAAATTAGTAATTAAAAATTAGTAATTAAAAATAGTTACTTTCGGACAATTTTTTAATATCTCCTTTATATTACTATCTAAATATTTCATAAAATATATCTTCAAAATTTTTTTTCGAGAAGGTATTTAAAACATTATTCTAAATAAGAAAAATGAAGAAAAAAAAAATTTTACTGCTGTAAAGAGTTACCACCAATGAACTTAGGGTGAAGTAGCTTTGAGGATACGTAACTTATCAATTTTAATGTATAATTTTTGTTGAAGGGGGTGGGGTTAAAATAGAAAATCCGAAAGTAAAAGTATTATTGTTAGTTATGAGTAATTTTATTATTATTACTTTAATTATTATTATTAATTCTATCAATGAAAGGAATTTAATTATTAATATTATTATTGATCATATTGTTATTATTTGAAATTAAATTTTAAAATTAAACTAATAGAAAATTTGTTTGAAAGTCGTATATTTTCTTATTTAATTTCTTTTGTACTAGAACAAATAGTTCAATATTTGCCCTATTTTAGCCTTAAGAAAATTAGTATCGTTTTACTTACATTGATATCTCCATACATAGTTTTGGCGTCTCGCATGACAACATAGTGCAACATTATACATTATTTTAATTTAAAGTATTTTGAGTCAATACGAATCTTAAAACTATTTCAGAGTTTAGGAGGTTTTATTATTAGCGACTCGAGTGAGCTCTCTAAAGAAATCCATCCAGAGCACAGTGGCCCAGAAGACCATGATCTTTGGCCAAAAGTCAAAATAAATTTTTCAACTAAAATATGTGTAGGCAGTTTTAATATCGCCCAAATTAAGTATTCATAATCATTCCACACATTACAATTTACTTTTTGGACCGACAAGAGTACAATGTAGTGAAAATGCGTTAAATTTTTATTTTTTTCAAATGTAACTTTCAAATTTATATTTCAGAAATATATATAGGAATTTCACCTTTCTGTTACATTTTTATCAGAATAATTAGTCTGAAATTATAGTAAAATTTTTCAATTTGCTGGATTAGTTAATACTCTTGACAAACTTATAGTTTATATCTTATCATTTGACATTTTACAATGTTTGAATGACTTTCGAAACTTATCTCTAAAAAGTTCCACGAGGTAATTAGCTAAACATTTTTTTGTTGTCTTCTTTGATGTTTCTTCTTTCGAAAAAACCTGCCCCATTTTGCCCATATTGCAAAGGTGGACTAAATATACCGAAAAACAAAAATTATGTTTTTTTTTCATGTTTTCACGTTATTTTGCAATTAATTCGCGTTATTTTGTAATATATATATATATATTTTGCTCGCCATATTTCAGCCGCCATTTTGTTTTTATTGTTGGTATTTTTAGTGTATTTCAAAATTTCAACTATGAATTCAATTGCACATAAAAATCCTAAATAAAAAAAAAAAACAAATTTCGAAACAAATTTTATGGAAATACTAATTTTGGCCATGAAACCTTGGATGCTGGCCCACTGTGCAGAGGTCAATTCAAAGGTTGACCTCTCGGACAACCCTTGCTACACACAAAGGTTTTCTCCTATTCTTTTTTTATTCTTTTGTAAATAAGAGTAAAGATGTTTGGCTATTTCAGAAAGTGAATACTGGAGACAAGGTGTAACTTGTGTAAAATAGCCCATTGTCGGCGAGAAGACCAAACTATTAGCAGCAAGATGATTATGCACCTGTTGAAAAAATACTTTCGTGTAAGAGCAGCTGTTTTTGTGCAATACATTGCAGTTAAATCTACTCTTTTTCAGTCGAGAACCTAAAGGCAGTGGCTTTCAAAAGAGAAAAAGCATGAAAATTTAGCTTTCTAGTTTCTTTTGTTTATGTATATGCTTTCTTCGCGTCGCTTGCTCACAAAAGACACTTTTTGAAGAAGTAGTAACGAGTCAGATTAGTTCAAGTGAATCGTTTTAGATGAACTATTGTTGCAGGTGTGCTCAAAGTTGATGAAGGGACGAAGTAAAATCTATCATCATTTACTTACATTGTGTTTTCTGTCGGATGAAAGTAGATACTTCAAGATTTCTCCTTTCTAGTTTATGTATGTTTGCGGCGCTTTCTCACAAAAGACACTTTTTGAAGAAGTAGTAAAGAGTCATATTAGTTAAAGTGAATTTGTTGATGACCATCATTTTAGATGAACAATTGTTGCAGGTGTGCTCAAAGTATTTCGTTGATGAAGAAATGAAGTAAAGCCTATCATCATCTTCATACATTGTGCTTTCTGTCGGATGAAAGAAAATGCTCCAAGAGCTAATTTTCAAAGAAAATCGGAACTCACAAAAGAACTATCAGCACTTTTTTAATTATTTTCATAGCAGTTATTTTAATTAAATTTTAAAATTAATCTTTTTTCTTTAATAAAGTATATTTTTCGAAGTATTAAAAAGAGAAGGTTTCATGCATTAATAAAACGCGGAATCGATGAGTTCGAATTATGCTATGTTCATATGAGATTCGATTAAAAACATCAAGAAACCCACTATATATTATTTTAAGATACTTATGTATTTAACATTAGCATTGTAACATTATCTAACATTATTATTTACAATGTTTCCATACTAAACTATTACTATTATTTTCCCTTATCCTTTCATTAAAGGGTTTTATTTAAGTTTCTTAACAGATGCATCAAGGCATATTTTATATGAATAATTGGCACTTTACATAAATTTCAACGTAAAAACTGACTTTAATACAATATTTTATCTTAAAATTGAAGCCAACTCAAAAATCTATCATCAATCTCTTAGAAAAAATTCAGTCTTTGAAAAAGTCAATTACGTCATTAATTTAAATTTTAAACTCCTTGAAAAAGTCCTAGTCCTTCTGACTCGTCCTCAAATTCAGAACTTTATTTTCTCAGTTACAGAAACAAGGTACTGACAAAAAACAGCTCGATTCTACCATAATAATTCAGAAAATAATTGAAAGATTTTTTTACAAAACGAATCTTTTTTTTAAAAAAACGTCTGCATGAACTCCTTGTTTTATGTGGTTTTTCACAAAGTCACTCATACCTATTTTCGCAACTTCTCAAAATAAAAAGCATTTCAATTTTACAATATGATCTTTCGCATACCTTTTACAGCATTCCTTTTTGTAAAAAAAAAATTACCAGGTTCAAACTTTTCTCTTAAAAATTATACAAAAGGTTTGCTGTTGTGGTTCTGTTCAAAATTTTACTCTATTCTCATCTCTGTTTTATCTATGGGTAATCATTTTACCAGAATGCACACAAAAGAAATGTTGACAAATAAAACAAATATAGTGTAAACAATATCGTATCGTTAGAGAAAAGTGACATTGGAGGGTGATATTAGCAGAAAACGTTCTAGGAAAATGGGGCTCATTTTCAGATTATGTTATTTTACTTAAATATCAATAGGTATAATGTAAAAAAAAAAAAAAAAAAAAAAAATGCATA
This sequence comes from Parasteatoda lunata, assembly GCA_949128135.1. Lineage (NCBI taxonomy): Eukaryota > Metazoa > Arthropoda > Arachnida > Araneae > Theridiidae > Parasteatoda > Parasteatoda lunata. Next base: position 485,176 of record OX421981.1, on the reverse strand, counting down.
TACAATACATTGTTATCTTTAAAAAGAATATTTTTATAATTATACTAAGTAATTTCGCGATATGGGATAAATTGATCCATAGACACGTATCTACTATAGATAATGTTGTAAATCAATTATATATGCTACAACGGTATATCCATATAACATATTTCTGCTAATGTTTCTATAAAAATACATAATGAGATAAATACAACAACAAAAGCTTTATTAAAATATAAAAATAATGCATACTAGTGGTAGTTTTAATTTTTAAGTTAAATCTAGTTAAATAAATATTAATAATGAAAAATTTTACGCATAATTTAAACGTCTGTAAGCAAATCTTTCGCACTAGGGAAAATCTTTTCCACCAATGACAAAAATGTTTGAAAAGAAGCACTTATGGTTAGTTCACCAATAAGGTAAGGTAATAGAAATGAAACAATAACTTTTTTAGAGTGTCTAAAGGGTGGAAAAAGACACCGCAGCTTCGTAGTTCCCTCCCACTCTCTATATAAAGCTGTCGCTCTGCTTACTGTCAATGGCTGTAAATTGTCTTTGTCATCTCTTGGTCAGACGTTTTAGAAATGAATAGATTTGTTATAAAGCAGGGTAAACCTACTACTCGTTTAAAATTGAGCGCAAGAAGAAAAAAAAGAAAAGCACCATGGCTACAAGAATGGAGAAAAAGGTGAAAGCTTTTAATTTTATAAAATTAAAAAGGTTCACTAAGAACTTATATTATTCCAATTTATAACTACTCTATTATATATAATCGTATTCTATTTAGTAATTTTTAAAGTTCTTTATCTGTTAATAATTATGTTTCTGAAAAGTTTCATTTTTTTCTTACTTTTTATAATAATACTTGGGTTGGAGTGAAATTACTCTATTGCTACAATTCATAATTTGCATTTGATGACAAGAAAATGAGTAATATCATTAATGAAATTGATTTCTCAATACTAAATGAAGAAAAAAATATTTTGAGTATTTTTTTTATATTCTCATAAGTTCTGAACATGTACGCGTGTACATTTAAATGATATATTCTATTTAATTTTTACATTGATCACAGTATTACATAGTTTATTTGTATTGCTTACAATAAATTTAAAATGTAATAATTTATCATTGTTTTATTATTAAGTATTTATTAAATTAACATTAATGCTCACATCTGTTCTCAATATTATTCTTTGAGTAATATTGATATAACTTCGCTATCTTTAAAATTTTAATTCTCCTTTATATTTTTTTTACAATATAGTATTTACAAAGAATAGTTCATTACTTGCAAAGACGATATCTGAAATAGTAAAATTAACGTATTATGCAATTTTAATAAAAAACAACTTAATTAAACAATGTGAAAAAATTTTAAAATATTCGGTTTCGTCGAAAACTAATCTGCACTTTCAAAAATCTAGTTCGTTATCATCATTTTTGGTATTTATGACTCATACTTTAAGAAAAAAAAATTTATTATTGTTGAGAAGGAAAAGCTAGTTTCATTTTTTGAAGGAGAAAAAAAAACAATATAAATTCATGTTTTAAATTCTTAAGTAATTTGATTGGAAAAAATAATTGTAAGAAAATAAAATTATCACCTTCAACGAAATAGTCTTAATATTTTTTCAACAAATATTTTAAACTTGCTCATAAAAATTTTGCTCCAGGCTAATATTTACTAAAAGCAAAAAAAAGCAATTAAATATAGAAACTTTATTTAATAATTGCATAACTAGTTTTTAAATTAAACAAAAAGAAATTTGAATAGTCTTTCTAGTTAATTTAATTGGTTTTCTTGTTTTAAGGCAAAATAATGTAAATCAGGAGCAAGAGTTATTCAATGCAAGTTATCAAGAGTTTTCCTCACCAAATAACCACGAGTTACACGTATCTTTTACAAGTATACCAAATGATGAAGAGCAGACATTTATAATTGAAGTAGCAAATAAAGACGCTAAGGATTATAAAGTGGATGGGCGAAGAATTGTAGACATAAACTATTTCTTTAGTCAACTAAAAGATCTTAACCACCACAGCAATTTCGGTTGCACTTTTTCAAATATGGAAATTGTTTCTGAAGAAAAAAAGGGATTAATTTCTGGCTTCAGAATGAAATGTAACATGTGCAATTTTACACAAACCATATGGACAGAAAACCAAGCCATACCTTCCAGAAATATAAACACTGACTCTGTTGTTGGTATTATGAACATTGGTTGTGGCTTCTCTAATCTCGAACAATTTTTATCGGTTATTAATATACCGTGTTTTTCGAAAAAGATATATGCGAAAGAACATTCAAAAATTTGCTCAGCCTGGGAAACTGCTACGAGTAAGAGATTAGAAGAGGCTATGAATGAGGAGAAGAGATTAGCGATTGAACGAGGTGATGTTGAAAGGAACGGAATTCCTCTCCTGACTGTCGTGGTTGATGGGAGCTGGGCTAAACGCTCTTACAGAACTAACTACTCTTCTCTCTCGGGATCGGTAAGAAAAATATTTACTTTTTTTCGCAGGCAACAAGCTATTTCTTTTTCTCTACTACAGTAACGTAATTATGAATATGTCGTCAATTTAAAAAAAAGTACACTCATTAGTCGTTAATTTAAATATATTTGTAAAATAGAAAAGCAATCAATATCTTCGCAATACAATTCACTAAACTTCAACTGCATTTAATTAATTTTTTTTACAAAAAATGTCACTTCCCTTTACAATTCACTAAATTTATCAAATTAAAAAGAATTCTGCGTATTGTGAAAGGTTTGAACAGAAACTTCATAAATGTAAACTTATATACTAAATAATATTCGAATGTGCATGTAGTTTTTAACTTTTTACAGGTTCCCGAAGTAAAGGAAATATAGGTTGCTTTAACGAAAGAAACATATGTTTAATACACTTACTTATAATTTTAATAACACATAAATACTTGAAATAATGTCATTTGGAACTTGATTATTCATTTATTCGAAACTTGAAAATTTCGAATAAATGAATATACACTTTTCTTAATGTAATTGCTCATGTAACTCGTTAGCTTTACGCAAAATTTATTTTTCGTTGAAATGTCAGGTTTACGTTAAGACACATAAAGGAAGAATACTCGACTAATTTGAGTATGTTATTAAAGTTCTTTGGTACTTTGAAATCAAATTATTTTATTGATGGTAGAAATTAGTTCCAGTCAGGTAATAAGTGTCTGTTGATAAAAGTATCATACGGCTTATTTATTTATTGTGAATTTAATATGTTGATTGAATGAGTTACTATATTTAATTTAAATATTTAAAATCCTTGTTCTCAAAACAATATTTTTCAAATGCCGTTTGTTACATTTTTATCACATATGGTATTGAATGTTACATTTAAATAGGATTAGGCAGAAACCAGTTTTGTGCAATAAATGATTAGTAAAATGTAGTTAAAGATTGGCAATTACAATTTTTACCGAAAATTTCTAGATTTTGAGTTTGTATTAATTGCATATAAAATAAAATTGGCCTATTTCTTACGTTACCTAATTTTCAGGAAAAAAGTTACTGTCATATCAAAGTGTGAAAAGGGGATTAATTGTTTCTTTCTCACTCATTTGTTTCGTTTTTTTTTTTTTTTTATTTGAATAATTTTTGACACTCCATCCAATGAATAGCTTAACGTATAAAGTATTATATTTTGGCCTTTAAATAGATTTTATTTTGATATTTTGATAAATTTTGAAATATCTTCAATTTCAGTCAGCACATGATTTGCTGTAATTATAAATTTCATAACAATTGATTTATAAGTAATATTTAATTAGAAATGTTTAATAATAAATATAAATTTCCATTAATTATAAAATAACGTACATACTTTTATGCATATGAATATTGTATAAAAATTATGCAAAAGTATATATATTGCTTATAGTATTGATTGCATTAAATCGTTAAAATGCAAGCAATTGCTTTATAAACATTATTTTATGTAATCTTGCTATAAATTTTTAGGCAGCAATTGTTAGATATCACACTAAGAAAATCATTTATTTAGCTGTGAGAAACAAATATTGTTCTATATGCTGCAGAGCTCAGGATACTGGAGAAGTAAGAGAGCATAAGTGCTTCAAAAATTGGCAAGGAAGCTCCTCATCAATGGAAGCAGATATAATTGTAGAGGGTTTTGCTCAAAGTTTAGATCTGCAAAAATGCATTTATGCTAGAGTTGTTGGAGATGGGGACAGCAATGTGTACAAAAAAATTTTAGATGCTAACCCCTATGAGGACGTAATTGTGGAAAAAATTGAATGTAAAAATCATTTATTGCGCAATATGTGCAACAAATTAAGAGACCTTGTAAGGAACAAAAACGTTGCCCCTGTTTTGCTAAGGAAAAAACTTAGCCAAAATTTATTACGGTTTAGAGCAGCCATTGTAATGGCTGCTCGACATCATTTATCAGCCGATAAGCCAATTGTCCAAAGGGTTTCTGAATTGCAAGGTGATATTAAAAATGTTCCCTTTCATATTTTTGGGGATCATCAAAAATGTGCACAGTATTTTTGCGATAAAGGGAAAGTGACGCAGGGGAAAGAAGCTAATCTTATTCTTGAATTGCAAAAACATGACATTATGTATAAACTAATGGAAATTTTTAATTTTATGGCGGATCATTCAAAAAGTTTAATACATAATCTTAACAACAATTGTGTTGAACAATATCATTCTATTATAGCTAAATTTGTTGGCGGCAAACGTATAAATTATTGTTTGCGTGGATCGTACCAGGCCCGATGCAATGCTGCTGCTCTTTCCCACAACAGCAATACACCATTCAGTGATTTTCACCATAGTCTGTATGATCAAAGTCCTGGAAAGATTTTAAAAAGCTTAGAGAAGAAAAGGAAAAGACCTCGCTCAGAGAAAAAAACTCCCCAGTGGAACTCAAAACGCCCGCGACTGCTTTTTCCAGAAGACACTAAGTCTTATGGGCCGAATTCGGAAAAGCCAGATTTGGCAAAAGAAGATTTTAATTCTAAAAAAGACAGCTTTTTAAAAGCTTTAAAGTTGGACGAGGGCGAACGTCTTCAATTAGAAAGAGCCACTGTTGCTCAGAGAGAGTCAGTAGTGTGGAAACAGGAGAGGCGAAAAAGAATAACCGCGTCTCACTTCGGGAGAATTTTCAGTAAGTTGCCACACACTAGCTGCAAAAATATCGTGAAATCAATACTGTATAGTCATTTTGATAATAACGCAATGAGGTACGGTCGTAATCACGAACAAGACGCGATCGACACCCTAAAAGAAAACGGCATTCTTGTTCAGCCGTGTGGTTTATTTATAGACAAGAATGATTATTATTTAGGAGCAAGTCCGGATGGGCTCATTGAGGAAGATGGAATCGTAGAAATTAAATGTCCTTTCTCATGTAGAGAGTTAACTCCCGAGGAATCAATTTCTACAAAGAAATTTAATTTTTGGGTCATTTCTAAAAATGGTATGTTAATAATCAATAAAAAACACAAGTACTACTTTCAGATACAAGGACAGCTGCATGTCAGCAATAAAAAATTCTGTCTTTTCGTTTTATGGACTCCAAAGGGAGTAAAAACTGAAGTTATAGAGAGAGATGATATGTTCTGGGAGCAACATATGAAATGCAAACTAAAAGATTTTTACTTTGATTGCTTGTTACCGGAAATATTAGATCCTCGTTTTTGTCGTTCTATGGATATAAGAGATCCACCCTCAATAATTTTAGCTAGAGAAAAGAGAAATAATAAAATGGTATTGAGAAATCAGCTTGATTCAAACTAATATATTTTAAACATGTTGGCAGCTTTGATTTAAACAGCTTTGATCTCGGTTTTCATAGGCCTGCTCCTAAATGTTTAATTGCTCTACATATTTTTCTGCTTGATAGTGAAACGTATTTTTTTCTTGATAATGAAACATAATTTATGCGGTGTCTCCATTTTAACAGCAATTTTTATCCCTTTAACATACCTATAAAATGTTACCAAATTTATTCTAAAAAAATTTACATTTTAATCCAAATTTTAATAGCTCTTTGTTTTAAATAGATTTATCAAAGTAACGCCACCGGATACGACGTGATATCAATTGTTTAAAAAAAGGGTCACTCTTATCTATAATTAAACCGCACAAATTAAAGACGTTCTTAAAAACATCCTGTCTATTATTAATTAATAATTTAAATACATTTGAAACGAAGTATTGCATTTCATCGGATTGGGGGACAATATTGTTTTTTTGTTTTAGTACTCTCATCACTAGTAACCCAATACAAAACCTACTCTTACTTTTGTACTTTTGAAAACTTTAACTTGGAGAAAAAATGGTAATTCTGATTTGAAAAAGCAGTCACTTTTTTGTGACATTGTATCAAATTTGTATCAAAACATTGTATCAAATTTTCCCCATCCAAAAGTTTTCATTGGCCATTTTTTAATTTTTCAGAAAATATCTTCAAAAACTTTTTAAACTTTTATAAATAATCTTTAATAGTGCCTTATTTACTTTTAAAATATTTTTTTATTGCTTCGAATATTTTTTACTAGAAAATTTTTGATAATATTTTTTTTTTATATTTTAAGAATATTTTTATATTATATTTAGAATATTTTTGAATATTTTTTTATTATATCGCTAAAGGTTTTTGTTCCTTACTAGGCTCTAAAACACATTGCTCTCCCCATTCTCCAATTATTTTTCTTTCATGCGATGTTTTTATACAAATTTCATTCAAATGTATGCTCTTAAAATCTTCTGTTTTTCTGTTGTTTTGTAAAATAATTCTGTTTTTATAATCACACGCGTTTTATTTATTTCGTTATTTTTACATAGAAAAAGAAATTGCAAAAGAAAGTAAGTTAACATAAACAAGGTATATTTATTTGATTTAGATTTTAATTTTGTTCGATTCCAAAATATCAATAAAGAATTATCTTGCACAGAATATAAATATTTGCAGAATAATACAATTAGCGAATAAAACAAAGATAGTTTATTTTCGAAACACAGAGAACTATTGGGAGTAGAGAAATTATTATAATTGTTTTCTAATCATACAAGTTTTAATTTTACTAAAGACAAAAATAGTATATATGAAACTTATACCCATCTCTCTCCTATTTATAGTGTTACAATTTTTCTATGCAAATTTTTATTTTGTAGAGCAAAATTTACTTTGCATTGTTAAATTTTTATAAATATAAAATTTGCTTCTGGAAATAATGTTATTTTTTAAATGAATTAATAAAAATTAATTTTTTGTGTTCTATGTAGGGTAGAAATATACGGTAAATCAGTATGGTAAACAAATTTTTTATATGTAGATTTATTTATGTATAGTATGCGTTATATAATAATAATGATCATCAAGAATATTTCATTGATGTAACAAAAATATTTTGAAAATTAAAATAGAATAATAAAATATTAAAAAGGAATTGTACTTACGTGTTATTATTTGAACTTATAGTAACTTATGTTTATTTAATTTTGAACTATTTTCCAATCGAGTTGATAAAATAACAATTGGTCAATAATTATAAGAAAAAACAAAAAGAGATAATTTAGTCTTTAATCGGAGAAACTAAAAGATAAAACAGAAAAATAAAATTTATTAGAAATTTCTAGTAAGCGGATAGTGAGTCAATTCAAAATATTATAATGATTTGATAAAATTGTCCTCAAGCACTAACATAACCTATGTAATTAATAATGCAATTGAATATTTTATTTCGCCGTATAATAAGTCATGAAAATCCTTATCGTTTTAAATACTGACTTTTTAATTTCTATGAGTAGTCAATTAACACCATAGGAGCGCAAAATGATGCTCATGACAGGCAATATATGAAATCAAACGATTCCAAATCCATTATTTTTTGTGTACAATGTAAAAAAATTATTCATTTCGCATTTTTTTTTTTCTTTTTGTCTCAATAAATGTTCTTAAGCATTCCATATAGTCTCGCGATTATTGGAAATCAGTCCTAAAAAAATTAAAATTTATTTTAAATTGGATTTTAAACTCTTCCTCACACAATTAAGCCAAACTAATTTTATAAACTCATACAATCAATTCCCGGGTTTCTCTGTAAGGTTGGCTTAACTTTTCATGTTTGAATAAATTAAACTATATGAGTAAATAAAAATGCATATTGAAACACCAGTTTCGGAATTACATAGAAGAAAGATCACATTTAGCCTTTTCATTGAGACCCTTTACTGAAATAAAACTCAAAGAACCAGCAAGAACGAAAAAAAAAAAAAAAAAAAAAAAAAAAAAAAAAAAAAAAAAAAAAGAAAGAAAACCTGTTGTATACGCTTTCACGGTAGTCAAAATTTTGAATGTAGTTGCGATTTCGAGAAAGTTAAGTAGCGATAACTTGCCAAAGAAAATACCCGGATTTGATTGGAGGGGATGCCCCTTAGGCATTCTAAGGCCATTCGGAACCCTCACTATAATGATTCAATTCTCCCAGATTTCTGAGGAGTTTTACTGACCACCAGGGGCAAAGGTTTCCTCCACTCTTCCTCCCCATAGACAGTTCACTTCCTTTTTCAGGTGCCAACGGCCTTAATTTGTAGCAATGAGTTAAATTCAAATTGCAACAGTGAAAATGAGTAACCACCAACGTTTAGATGATAGAATGAGGTGGCGACGCGTGGGGAGGCTAGAAACTGGCCATTCTCAAATCCAGATTTGTAGAGAGTTTAATTTAATGCCCAGAGTCGTGTAAAACTTATGGACACGGTTCCAGGACACCGGATTTATCGAGAGAAAACCTGGACAAGATCGTCCAAGAGCCACGACGGCCAGAGAAGATCATCATTTGTTCATTATAGCCAGGCGTAACAGAGGGGCTACAGCTTCTCAGCTTTTTCGTGACTTATATGCAGCTACAGGTTCCCGTGTATCAAGGGTGACTGTTTCTAAACGACTTCAGAGGGTTGTTTGCAAGAAGACAAGCTGTTTGCGTCCCTCTCACTTCTACGAACAGGAGAGTCCGTTCAGCATGGTGCAGAGGGCATAGAGATTAGAGTATGGATTAATGAATGACCGTTCTCTTCACTGATGAGTACCGTTTCAGCCTAAACACCGAATCTCGCTGTACGTTCATATGGAGAGAACCAGGGACCCGCTACCTACCTTCCAATGTCCGCGAAATCGACCATTATGGCGGAGCAGGTTTAATGATCTGGGCAAGCATCATATTGGTTGGCCGCACACCTCTCCATGTCTCTGAAAGAGGCTCTGTGACTGGTGTGAGTCTTGGAGCCCTATGTTCACTTTTAGGAGTGCAGTTGGCCCTGAGTTCATTTTAGTGGACGATAACGCGAGGTCACATAGAGCTCTTCTGGTCGACCAATTTCTAGAGAGGGAGGATATTCGCCGGATGGATTGACCAGCCAGATCTCCGGACCTCAACCCTATAGAGTATGTCTGGTACTGTCTGGGGTGGGCAATTGCAACTCGCTACACCTCCGAGAACCATCTAGGGAATGAGAATATCGATGCTGAACGAGTGGGACTAATTGCCTCAGGAAATGATAAACTGCCTTATTTCAAGTATGGAATCACGCTGCAAGGCTTGTATATCTGTATATCTGTTGTAGGGACCATACCCATTTTTTTTAATTCTGCAAACTCTGTTCCATACCCTCCGACTCCAACGAGTGTTACGCACGATCATGCGGGTGTATTGCAATTGTTGAATGGTTATTTGTTTTGTATTATATCAATATATGTACACATCAAATTTCATTAAAATTGGTCCAGTAGTTCTAGAGATAATCGACCAAGTCAGCAAATTCTCTCAATTTTTTATACCAATGTACATATTTTCAGAATCTTTATCAGGAATGAAGAAATAAATTACGCCCAGTGAGACTCTCCCATTAACATTAAACCCAAGGCAATAAGGCGTTTCTAATTATCGTCTCCTTTCAGTTTACTCACGCAATAATTTTATGCATTTATCAACTGCGGTTTGTATTTTTTCCTTGCCTAAATATTTATTTGTGATCTCCAATATGCATACTTTTTATCTAATAAGAATTCTAAAAATAAAGGGTGGTCTTTATGTAACACATAGTTTTTACACACGAAAACATAATAGGAAGAAAATAAATACACACTCTGAAATATAATATAATTTATTTTTAGAAGGGTGCTTAACATCCAATAACCACGTGCATGTTCCCCGTAACTAGTATTACATAATACTGAAAACAAAATACTTCAATAAAATGCAATACACACAATTCAGCATTTCGATGTTCCTCATAGAAAGAACATAAAGGAACATCCATAAAATTCGATTCATGTTTAAAAATCACAAAATATGCTGTGAATAAAATCTTGAAGTGTGCACCATTTTCTAAGTTAAATATAAATAGTACGTAAATATATAGTGTTTTAGTGCACACAAATTCTTTTCTAACTTACTATCACTTTTTATGCGATGAAAAATGCAATTGTGATTTATGAAACTTTGATGTTGTAGAAATGCCGAAAAAGTGTATCTCTTAGCTGCCGTTATTCAAAGAGATGATTTTTAACAAGTTTTGTGCTTTTGAAATAACACCAAGTGAAAATCAACTATTTATTTAAATATACAACCATAGTTGCCAACTCTACCAGAAAGATATTGGATTTTATTAATTTCAATCAAAAATTTTCTTGGATTTTTATTAATATAAAATTCTCCTTTTTAATAATAAATAACAAAGGAGAATTATTTATTAGTAATTTACTCACCTAGGATTTCATTAGTTTTAATCAAAAACTCTCCTGACTTTTGCATATTCTGTTAACAGGAAATAAATTTACCACTTTATAAGTTACTATTGGCACAATGAGATAAAATATGAACTCACAAATAATTAAAACAATGAGCAGGGGCTTTCAGATTTGTGGCACCCTTACGAGTTTCAAAATTGTCTCATGACACCCCAGTAATATATTATTTGTCTGCAGTATAATATTTTTTATATTATGCATGTGCAAGATTATGGAACATAATCTATTGAAATTAGGATAAAAACATTTAACTCAAAGTCCACTCAATTACTTTAATTGTAATTAATAAGAGAGTATATATATATTATAATATATAAATTCGTATTAATATATAATATTAATAATATAAGAAAAGATAAAGTACCATCGACAGTCAATTGTATACCTTTTAATATATCTACACACATTTCTTATTCTTGATTCATTTTCAGTTTTGTTGAAAACTCAGCTTCTCTGAAACCTCGCAAAACCTTCTCTGAAACCTGAATACTCAAATTTAACCAAAACTATGAGATCTTTCATTTCGCAACTATTAAAGTATTAATAGTTGAGCATGAACAACCTTCCTTTTTTTCCAAGTGTTTCTCGCCAAATACTTCTGACAATTTTTGAATCAAAAATTTTAGTACACAGTTCCGAAAGGTAGAAACATTTAATATGCTTTTATAAAAGTTAAATAATGTGCCCAGTTGCTTCAAATTTCTATAGCTTCTTGCACATGGAGACATTGAATTAAAGAATATACTTAACGGAAGAAGATTAGGACATAATAATGCATGAGGAGGAATATTTTCTCATGTTTTCTTATTAAGATCTGTCTTAAAGTATTTTTTTATGCCATCCATGTGGAATATATCTGTTTAGAACATTCTGAGATGGAACGAAGAATGAAGCTTGATGGGCATTTTCTCTGTAAATATTTCATCTTTTATTAAAATTCGAAGCCAGGATAAGGTTCAGCAGTTTCTGTTACGTGACGAGCTCTGCTTGTTTCGTTGTGTGAGAAGGACGAATACGCTTTAAAACCCGTATTTATACAGGCATGGAACAATGCTTCGGCAAATATTTACGTTTAAGCTATAAGCTCAGTTAACTTTCCTACATCACAAAAAGAAACCATGATTTGTCTCTTAAATGGCGGTTGGCTGTAAGCAGCATACCCCACCATCAAGAGCCGAATCAGATGACGTAGATCCTGATTCGCTTCAAATGCTGGTGCACTGAACCGTATAACATATAATACTATGCTAAATCTGAGTATGTTGCACCACCTGTAAGTTGTTTTTCTGGTATAGCATCTCAAACCGAGCATTTTTTAGCGTTAGTTACGTATTCGGAAAGCTTCTTTCTATATTCTTTAATTCAACCTCTTCATATTCTTTTTTATACGGTATAATTATTTTACAACTGCAACATTCAACTGGTTTTAGTAGAACAATTTTACCACTAACGCTTTTTCTTTCAACGAAGAATTAGTAATGAAAGTTACTAATTCTCGTTCAGAATTCACAGTTTCTTTTTTAATTAACATAGGTTTGCTAATAGTCATTCGTTATAACACAAATGATATTTCCCATTTTCAAAGTATGCAATTTAATACCATTTGTGTAATAGTACCAACTATCGGCTGAGATTGTTTATACAAATGTCATATTGTTCGTTTAAATTATCTGTAGTTCAAATTTTATTGCATTTGGATTAATAGAAAATAATCTATAACCTTTCCAGTTGGATCATGCTAATATTATATTTTAGAAAATTACGTAAAATTTGAAAAGTTCTTGGAAAAATCCCTATGAATGTTTTGAGAATAAATTTTAATATTGAAATTTTTCTTTTTTAAAACAGATTTTTTCTTTATCGATAGCATTCTTTTTGTTAGAAAATGAGCTTATTAATATTGGATAATCATGATTTTCCTTTTAAAACTTGCATTACAACTATCTAATAACAACTAAATATTTTGACTTTAAAATATTTTTGAATTTATGAAAGCAATGAACTTAAAAATGTTTATATTCATGTTAATTTAATGTGATTCATAAAAGAAAAAATATTGCATCGAAAATTTTTTTTTTCATTAGTAATTTTATTTCTTGTATTTTATTTTCCTTTATTTTATTGAATAGAAAAAAAGAATAAGTGAGAAATATATCATATATACAACCCAATGATTTCCATGCAATTACAGTTATTTCGTAAAATTTTTTTTCGTAAAATTATTTCGTAAAGTTTTTTTTTCATGTTATGAAATTTGCAAAACTTTTTCACCAGGCACAGTAAAAAAGGGGAAAAATTAACATTTGAATTAGAAATAAACATTAACAACAATTTATTTTTTATAAAATATCACATTTGATAATATGAAGATGAAAGCCTCTACAATTTTTGACGTGTGAAATATTATCTATGCAACCGAATGGTTTGCATAATAATTTATTGTTTCATAAAACCTATTAGAGTTTTTTCTTTCATGTTGGCAACTATGCAAAACTTTTACACCAGACACAATGAAATCAACATTTGAATTACAAATTAACAGAAAACACAAATTATTTTAATAAATGACCACATATTCAAATATAAAGATACATATCCTTGAAATCTCTTGTGAGTGAAATATTATTTATGCAACTCTATGTTTTGCATAAAATATTTTTCGTTTCGTGAAGTTTATTTTATATATTTATTATAGGTGTTGACAACTATGCAAAACTTTTACAAGGGACACTATAAAAAATCAACATTCAAAAGGTGAACAAACACAAAAAATATTTATTTTGAGAAAAGATCACATTGGCAAATATATTGACAAAAATCTTTAAAATTTCACATGTGGGATATATAATTTATGCAACCTAATGATTTGCATAAAATACTTATTATTGCATTAAATGTGGTGAAAATTTTTCTGACGTGTTACCAACTATTATACTGGACATAATCAAAAGAAGAAAAAAAAATCAAAACTTGATTTGCAAACAAACAATATTTATTTTTATCACATTTGAAAATATGAAGATAAACATATTTTAAATAAAAGAAAGTTTGAGATATTTTAAGTAATATCAAATCAAACTCACTTTTAGAATATACAGAGTTCAACCACCCTTAATATAAAATTTTAAAATCCTTATTTATGAGGTTTCGCAAAATTTTAGGCAAAATTTTTGATATTTTTCGCACTTTATAAGCTTTTGATCACACCTTTCAGATAATATTGAAAAAAATAAAAGGATTACTTTTATATAACAGAAATAATGCTGGAAAATTTATTTTCCAAAAATTTAAAACAATAACATTAAGCGGTTTGGAATTTTGAGTAATTTAAAACATTTTTGTCAGTTTTCTGTTTCTTTAAAATTTGTCTTACTACAGTTAAAACAAATGAAAACCGATTTGGATATTTCAAAAAAAATTTTTTTTACATGTTAATGACATTACTAAGTATTACACATTTGACGTTCAGTCAAATGTGCAATCCTTTTCGAAAAATGCTGATTGCAGAATTGTATCGGTAGAAGTGAAAATGAATACAGAACCCAAAATATCTCAATCTCATATTCTGATTATATGACGACCTTATATTTCGATTCTTTTAAAAAATATGCTGACAAATCGAGTAAATATTCACCATCAGTTCATTTGCATACTTAGCATTTTCTCTCTTTAACAGTCCAGAAAAGAAAAAAGTCTCTAGAAAACGATATCTATATCTGTAGGAGCAATAGAGAGGGTTGATAAACTAGCTTAATCTCCTAATAAAACCAGGCGATGTTTTGTACACCTTTCTGTGTTAGCCGTCAAACAGGTATTAATGTCCCGCTTTTCTCAGTAATGTTTCGTCAGATTTCGATACTTTTGTGCTTTTCCTAGTTTAAATATTAACTGTAGACGAGTTTTAATATTAACTGTGTCTTTTTTTACTTCATATTTAAAAAGGATTCTAAAAATATATATTAAAGACAGTCAATGCGAAACACCTTGTATACTCAAAATTATTTCAAAATATAACTTTAATGTTTATATTGTGGTCCAAAATTGGTGATTTTAAAAGGAATTTTAGGTACAAAGTCTTTAACAGTATTATTTTTCTTTTGCTGTTTCTGGAGAATAAATATTAAATTGCGATGATGATAAAATTCACAATATTTATTCTAAACAGATTTTATGTAAATGTATTGCTTTAATTGCATAATTTTAAAAGCATTGCAGGATCCTGCACGAAAGACACATATTACATGTGGACTTAATCTGGACATATCTGGAACTTAAAAAATCATTAATTTAAAAAAAAAATTGTCTAAGAAGTTAAGAATCTGTTTATTATTACATTTTTATCAATAAATTTTTTTAAGGCTCATGTAACTAATACATCAGAAATATTGAGTTAATTTGCACAAAAATTACACTATTATTCTTTTAAAGTATTATTTTTTTCATTGTTCTTCTTTTGTTTTTCTCCTTGCGTCTCAATTTCGTATTAATTTTCCTGAAAATATGAGATACGCTTTATATATATTTGATTTTTTTTTTTTTGTAGTTTCAGTGAATTGATTGAAATGCATAATTCTGCAAAAAAAAAAATAAATAAATAAATAAAATAAAATTAAAAAAAATGCATCAGAAATTTTTAATTTCCTCACACAAACTTCGATATACAATGTTTCGATTTTGTGTCAGTAGAAGCGCCTGTTCTGTAGATATGTATATCTATACAATATATATATATATATATATATATATACATATATAAGTTCAAAATGAAGATAAAACAAAGGTAAATTACAGACAAATGAAAAAAATTGGGGGGGGGAATAATAATAATAACAAACAACTGGGGAAAGAAAAAGAATTAATAAAAAAAAAAAAAAAAGGATAAAGTTTTTTTAAAAAACCGGAAAATAAAAGATATAATCTTTTCATCAGCCCACACGATTATTGTCTGTAATTTACCTTTGTTTTATCTTCATTTTGAACTTATCTTATGAGTTCTATTTACTTCCAGCTTATGCGCAATAAATGATACTTATTGTTTTTCTTAATTTTTTTCCTGTTTTTTTTTGTATTTATTTATTTTGCTATATATATATATATATATATATATATATATATATATATATATATATATATATATATATATATATATATATATATATATATATATATATATATATATATATATGTATATATATATGTATATATATATATATATATATATATATATATATATATATATATATATATATGTATATATATATATAATTTAAATAATTAATTTAAATAATAATATAAAAATAATTTAAATTTGCCTCCTTTATTAAATAAAATAAGATAATTAACCTATTAAGACCCAGTGTCCAATACATAAGACAGCAGTTTCTATCATTTTATTACTTATAAGAGAATATCTTTTATGTTCGTACGCCTTTGCAAAGCGTTTTCCTATATAAAAATAGCAAGGGATTTATTCTTGTTGCATGTCAAAATTTTCTACATGAGGGAAAAAGTAAATAAAATGAATCATTTCTTGCGTAGTAACTAAAAAAAATATTAAACTTAATTTAGTGAATTTAATAAAATTCTTTACTTAGCTGCATTTATGAGTTTATTTTTTTCTAAGTCATATTTTGAAGTAAATATCACATTTTTTGGTATTATTTAAAGCTCAGGTCTCAGGAGGTTGAAGGCAATTAAGACTTGCATTCATTATAAATTTAATTAAGATTTGCATTCATAATTAAATGGAATTAAGATTTGCAATAAAGATATCAGTTAAAATTAAATATTAAACATATTAACTAAAGTTATAAGCGACATATAATAAATATATTTAAATATGAAATTATGATTTGCATCCGAAATGATATATAATTTAAATTTGCATCAATAACTAAATATGATAAAGATTTGTGTCCATAATTAAAGACAATCCAAATTTGCTCTAATTATTATAGATAGTTAAGATTTATCACTGCAAATAAAAACAGGTCAGATTTGCTGACTTGTATCGAAAAGGAACTAAGAACTGAATATAATTAAGATACAGTAGGGAGAAAATGTTTTGAGACTACATGTTTTCTGTTCCTGCTTTTTCTGTAAATAAAATTTCTTAATGATGTGAAGTAGTAATTTGTAGCTTTAGTCGTTCTAGAAAGCGAGCAATTATTATTTGACTTGAAAACTTTTAATTTAGCAAACACTAAACTAGAATTTATATATATATATATATATATAAAGAGAGAGAGAGAGAGTCGAGGGGCGGAAGTGTTCCTCAAAGGCACTTTTTCAGGATCTTCCGTCTCCCCGGAATAGGCGAAAAGTCCACTTTAGAGGCATCTTTAATTACATGCCAAAACGATGTGCCGCAGTCATCAAACCAAAAGGAAGGAAGGGCGATGAAGAGTTAAAAATTTTCTGTATTTTCTTACTTTAGGAAGATTAATTTCAATAAAGTTTAGGGAGGCGTGATGGCTCAGGGAATAGAGCTTTTGTCTTCTAATTACGTGAATCGGGTTTGAATCTTAGCAATGGCTGGTTAATACGAATTCCGCACCGGGCTCGCACCGACCACAATGTGGACGTAAAATATCCTCAGTGGCAGACAGATCATGGGTTAGAGTCCCCTTGTCGTCGGGCTAACCGTGGAAGTTTTTAATGATTTTCCTCTCCATGTATCGCAAATGCGGGTTAGTTCCTTCGAAATAGATTTCTCTCAATACTTGATCCAGGAGTTCCCTTGTCTTGTCTTCTGGATTGGGTTCAAAATTACGAGGCTACGGAGTTGAACATTAGTCGTCGTAAATCCAAAAATTGGATCGGCAGTTCAACGGCGGTTATAAAATAAAAGTTTAGGAAAACTGAATTGCCTCAAAACTTTTGATTTTGATTTTTTCAAATTTTTGTTTCGTGTCTGTTTTATTACAAATTTTCAAGTCCATTTTTTGCTGTTCCTCATGTAGAATGGCTAAAGCTACAAATTACTAATTTATATCAATTGGAAAATTTGCTTACAGAAAACATTAGAAAAGAAAGAATATTGACTTAAAACTTTTGTTCCCTGCTGTATGCAACCGTAATTGTAATGTTTGTAAAATTTACATCCATAATAAATGTAATTAGGATTTGCATTATTAATTTATTATAATTAAGATTTATATTCATATTCAAATACAATTCAGATTTGTATCCCTAATTAAAGATACTTTAGATTCGCACTATTGATTATAGATATTTCAGATTTGTATCGGTAATAAATTATACTTAAAATTTTCCTCATTATATAAGAAAATTAAAATTTATATACATAATTGAATATAATTAAGTTTGCATCCAATATTAAAGATAATTCAGATTTTATTGCATAATTTAAGGCAGTTAAGATTTACATACATAAGTAACAGCAAATAAGATTTGCATCCTTAATTGATCATAATTGAGATTTAAGAATATAACCAAATATAATTAAGATTTGTTTACGTAATCAAAGATAAGTTTGCCTCCATTGTTAAGTACAATTAAAATTTGCATCACAATTGGAATTATCTTTAATTCAAATCTAAATTAATCAGGAGTTGCATCCATAAAGTCATGAGGGGCTAACTCGTGAATAATTATAACGCCACATATTATTTTACTGTAAAAATAAGGTATTTATTTTCTTACTATGCTTTTTAAGTTTATTGGCATTCATTTTTTTTTCTCATATGGACTCATAATGAAAGATAATTAAAATGTGAATCAATAAAGTTGTGCAATATTCAAATCAAAATATTAAAAAAAAAAAAAAATAATAGATATAAAAAAATAATTGATACTGAAAAAAAAATAGGTGAGAAAATTACTTTCGTTGAATGCTACTTTAGTTTATAACAGTTAAGTTTAAAATATATGAAATGATTGAAACTTAATGCTTAAAATTTTCCTGAATTACTAAGTTATTTCCTTTTGTAAAGCCCATCTCGCCAAAATTTTAAAACAAAGTTACTTAAGCACTTTTCGTATTTACATTGTAAAAATAGCATTTATTTTTTTTTTTAGATGGCAAAAATTAGTCTGATAATTTCAAAATTTCTGTAAATATTCATAGAAATTCTGTAATATTCAAAGAAAAAAAAAGTGTTCTGAAAATTGCATTTACTAAAATATTTGATGAATGCGAATAAATAAACTAATATTTAATTGAACGAATTTTCTTTATGATAAACTTTTCTTTTTTACAATTGTAAAATTAGCACTTCTTTTTTTTACATGGCAAAAATTTATCTGAAAAATTTTAAAAATGTCCTATAAAATTCTGTATATTTTATAGGACGCAAAGTTCCGAAAAACAGTCAAAATCTTAAATTAAATGATATTTCAAGAAAAAAGTAGTCTCAAATTGTATTACTAAAATATTAGCTTAATTTTTAAATAAGCTAATAAATAACTAAGAAAATTCAGCACTTTCTTCTTGACATGGAGAAAAATTATTCTAAAAAAGTCGAAAAATCCAAGCATTTTTAGGATGCAATGCAAAATGTCAAAATTTGATATTGAATGATATTCAAAGAAAAAAAAAGTGTTCTCAAAATTGCATTTACTAAAATATTTGATGAATGCGAATAAATAAACTAATACTTAATTCAACGAATTTTCTATATGATAAAATTATTTGAAAATTTCAAATAGTGTGTAAATTTGTAGGACGCAATGCAAAGTGCCAAAAAATTATTTAACTTCGAAATGATGCGAGAATCCCAAAATAAAAATTATTCTCACGATTGTATTTCCTGAATCATATTTGAATATAAAAATAATTAAACAAACGTAGCGCGTTTGTCTGTTTGATATAGTGACAAACTATTTGAAAAGTCGAAAAACCTGTAACTTTTTAGCACATAAAGCAAAATGTCAAAAACAGTAAAATTCTAAAAGTAAATTATTTCCCAAGAATAAAAGTATTCTCCTATTTATATTTAAGAAAATATTTGCCAAATACAAATAAATAATTAAACAAATTTAGCATTCTTCTTGAAGTTGCGAAAATCTGTTCCAAAAAGTAAAAAAAATGTCCAAAAAGTAACCACAATCTGAAATTGAGATACCAGGAAAAAATATTATCACTAATATGAATTTACTGAAATATTTGCAACGAAAAAAAACCTTTTCTTATTGGCTAAGAGAAAAATTATTTGAAATTTAAAAAAGCAAATGCTGATACGTGTTGCTTTTGATAATATTTAAAAGAACAGAATCTTTAAAAAGTGCTTATGCCAAAAAATAATTTCTGTTATGTTAGGATGAATTTTGAGTCCTAAAAATGTGTTATTAGCTGTCAATTTTATCAAGATAGCAAAAACTTATTGGGACGGCCAGTCATAGGCTGTAGTGCCCAAGAAGAAGAAGAAATGCCAATTTTAATTGATATGACGGAAGTGATGTCATTCATTCTAACGTAATAAGTCGATTGGACTATTAAAAAATGGAATAAATCTAAATTTGGAACGTTTCATGTTAGTGCGTGTTGAATAGGATGTCAAAACTCTGATCAATTTTGAATTAAATAATTGGTTAAAAATTCTCAACCAATTTAACTCACACCTTTTCTTAGTCTGTTATATTCAATTAACAAAGTCCTTAATTTTTTTTTACAAATGAAAATCAAGGCAATAAAGAAATAGTAGTGTAAGGGATTAATAAAAAAAAAAAGTGATATCAAATTATAATGGTTGGAATGAACTAAATTTTTTAAATGTACAAATTACATTATTGGTTTCAATAATAAACCCACTTTTAATAACAGGGTTACACACTCTTGAAAAATATCAGTTCAATGTTAACCATAATATCATTACTTTGAGCCGTAACATGGGAGAAATTCGCTTAACCTTAATAAAGTATTAAATAAACCATTAAAACTGAACCAAAGTATTGTGTAATCAAGTTTGAGAAATACGATATGATTAAATGAACTAACGTATTAAGATTGCATTAATTTTTAACGATATTAAAGTTCAATATTCTCCTTAGCATTCTGGAGAAAGAACATATTTAAAAAAGTGCTATTTTCTTCTAAATAAAAACTTGTAGAGCATTTTAAATAATGAAAATTAAATGTCATGACACTCCTTGAAAAAGGATTTTTCAGTATTCCCACAACATGTAATTGCCTTGAAATCATTCATAGATATAAGTTTGAAAAACTGAAATGATGTCATTTGTATCACTACAAAATTTTTTAGTAAGCCTAAAAAATATAATTCTTTTTAACTAGCAGTTTTTTCAAATCGTTATAATTTTCGCACATTTTTTTTATGTGAATAAAAAAAATTTTCCTGACCGCTTGAACATCTATTCTTATGAAAGACTGGCTATTTTTGGAAAACAGTAGGCACTCGGTTATATGAAACAGCGGACCTAACTTCCGTTCCCATTATTTGGAAAATGTTCGGATTATAGTGGTAGCATCGATAAACTCTGATATTCATGAGTCGTTTTAAATTAAACTGCTATATTCATTTAGTAAATGTCTTTTTGTCAAATAGATATAAAGATAGGTTTACAAATTTCTCGTTCACCAGACTGTCTAAAACTCTGCCCCCCGTGTATTTTACTTGAATTAGAAGCAAAGCAAAAATGTAATATGCTACTTCCTTAAAATTTTAAAACGTTGCTAGACTCCTTGGATGTTTTTTTTTAAAAATTAATTTGCAATATTGCCGTGCATAAAGGTTCACACATTCTCCTATTCCTTTTGCACTACCTTGCAATATTTTTATACATCATCAAAAGATATCATAAAAAGTTTTAGATATCATAAAAAGTTTGCTTTTAGCAGAAGTGGAAGCCATAATGCTCAATCTAAACTACTCTAGTAAAAATAAAATAACGATTATAAATTAAAAATTTCTTTGGCAATATCAAATTAACAATCTTCACTCACTAACCAAATCAACTAATTATGTAATTCACTTAAATTTACCAATTTTATGCAGTCACGAAATCCAAAGTATACTTTTCATTCAGAAGGTCTCATGTATAGTTGAATTAAAACATGGCATCAATAAAATTAAGAAAAGAAAAGAAAAACCAAGTGCTTAAGTAGAATTCAATTTCGTTTAACTTTATTATTCAGATGAAAGTGGTTCAGATAATCGATGCTCTTTAGAAAGAAATTCAAATTTTTGAAGGATTCAAATACTATCATTTCTAAAAAATTCTTTAATGAAATTTCAAAATGAAATGGGTAAAATGAAATATTGTGGGAGGCCTGAATTTTGTACTATGACAGACATATGTTATTATAAAAAGGACGTGAGCAGGCACTTTGTATAGCAGCAATTACGTGGAAGACAACGTATCGAAGAAGTGCAGAATAGTTTCAATGAAACAGTGTAACACACCACAAGATATTTTCCCGTTATTTTAAAAGAATTTTTTTGAAAGCTCTGCGAAAGTCTCTGTTGAATATAGTGTATATTATTGGGTTTAAAGCAGAGTTGCAATAACCCAACCAGAATGCAGTTGCAAAACCTGTAGGTGCAATAGCACAGTCTCGACATAAAGCCTCCAGAACGTATAGCACAAAAAATGGCAGCCAGGCCAAGATGAAAGCTGCCATAATTAAACCTAAAATGAGAGTAGCTCTGCGTTCACGAGCTTTTGCTAATCGTCTCTTTTGACGTTCGGCGTCTGATGGCAAGGCTCGAGCAGCTAAATGTCCATGAGGTCGTAGTGGCAAGCGCCCTTTTAGCCTTGCCTTTTTTTTTAAAGAGGAAGTCACCGAAGTCACTTTATACATTTCACTCATTTCAGGATCAATTATTTTCCCACTCCCTTCAGTCAACGATGAGCTTGAACCAAATCCTGATGACCTAGGAGATTTTATAGATGTCCTGCGGACTTGCTGATGGAAAAACCGGGGTGAATTGGACTCGGCTAAAACAACAGCCACCATTGGAAGTTTGGTGTGAGGCGAGACAATACCATCATTTGAATAAACATTTAGGTCTGATGAAATTGTTAGGCGTCTAGGAACAATGGAATGGGTAACATGTTCTTCAAATTCTTCTTCATCTTCACCATCTCGACCATCATCGTCATCTTCATTTTCAGCATCCTCTTCAGGAATGCCGTCAGCAACAGTTGGAGAAATGGATGGACCTTCCGATGTGAAATAAGGTGCAGGGGATGTAGGATTTTCTTGTGAGGCTTCAATAATAATGTGAGGCATATTTGATACCTCTCTTTTGCTACCATTCACTTTTGGAATATCTGGAAACCTGAAACAATAAACAACACATTAATTCTCAACATATACTTGATCATTTTGTTGCATTAAAATTTAAAGGTAATAAATTTGATGCCAAAAGTCTTTCCATCCCATTACATCCTTATCTTGATGTCCTGGAATATTATTTCATTCATATGAATGTCGATTCTCTTGTCAACATCATGAGTTTCTCAGGACCCCTCCATAGTACTTGAAAATGCATTTTGCCCTTATTTGACCCTCTTAACCAATTCGGTTTTTCTAGTATTTTCTTTTTAAATTCTTCTTTTCATTCTCCACTGCCGCGGTCTTTCTAGTTTGTTTTTCACCCTTATTTTCCACATTTTTGTAGGTAACCTTTTTGTTTCAAATCCCTTTTGTTTCATCATTCACAATTCTGGATTTCTGGATAATAGGCGTCAATTTTGAGCACTCGAAACAAATTATTACCATTTTTATGATTTTTTTTAGCATTTAATTACCATTTTTATAATTTTTAAGCAAATGAAGTTTTTAAATCATCAAGTATAACACACTTTATTATTTATAAGTATTTTTTGTCCTGCTCATCTAAGCAGGATGAAAAACTATCTAAAATTTTGTTATTATGTGAACATCGTAAGAAGTAAATAAAACTCTGAATCAATATCTTTAGCTACCTCAATGGTTCATAAGTTATAAAAATTTGTCAAAAAATGCTTCAAATTAAAAAAACTAACAAACTTATATTTTGTTGATAAATTTAAAGATGATTCTTTAAAGGAATCTTCTTAACACTGAATTTTGGATATTAATGATTGTATTTTGATAGCATAAAATAAAGTAAGAGAGATATACATTTTTTTTTAAATAATGTATGTCTAATATCTAGAATTCGGAGCCTTTAAGGTGGCAAAAAATATCAACTTAGAATTCGAAAATCTTGAATAGATAATATTGTTTAGGAATAGTAACTTTTAAGAGCTATGGTATCAACAAATTCTGTTTTCTTTTTCCAAAATTTTTTATTTTAAGGATTTTTAGTCTAATTTTCATAATTGGCCTATTAGAAGGGAAGATTAGATCAATTCAGTTACAAGATCTTGGTAGTTGATGGTAGTTGACAATTTGTTTTTCATTCTACCCTTATGTAACAAACATGAATATAATTTGATTGAATTTTAACTTACTAAATTCAATTGTATGAGTTTGAACTTTAAATATGTCAATTAATTAGTTGAAGCAGATATTTGAAGTTACGAAATCAGACACAGAAATGTACTTCTTCTAAACATAACTTTGTTAAGACGAATTCAGATTTTTTACCCTCAAAGTTTAAGCTGTAGTCGAAAATTAAAAAGCTTATTGAGTTACCTATAAAAACTGAGTTTATATTAAAATTTATATCAAAATAATTTAACCAAAAGAACGTTAAAAAGTTCAAGAACTTTTTGGGTTAAATTTGCAATTCTCCACACCTCTGGAACTATTTAAGATAATCAAAATTTATAATCTAATATAAATAATAAATATAAATATAAGTAATCTAATATAAATATAAATAATATATATATATATATATATATATATATATATATATATATATATATATATATATATATATATATATATATATATATATATATATATATATATATAATTTAGAATTCCTCATAAAGAGTATTTCTATATTAACTGATAAGCTTAAAACATATGTTTCTTATCAAGTTTAAGATGTAGAAGTCGGTCTCTCACATTGAGCCATAAAAAGTCAAGATAAACCAGATAAGGCCAGATAAAAGATTCTTTTCTGAAGTTAATGGGCAATAATTCGTAGATGAAGTACACATTAAGATAAGTCCCAAAAACTTTCCAGAATCAGAGAGGCGCTATCCTTTTAGCGAATCAAAATCTCTAAATTTTATCAATTGAATGACGTTTCATTGAGTTAAGAAGATCCTTGCAACTTGGAGATCCTCCCTTTTCAGAACCCCCCTATAGATTATCGGGACCGCCAAAAACGTGTGTCTTTTTCATATTTTCATGGCTAGATAAATCTGGACCATCCAAACATCCCTGCAAAATGGGGAAACCATTATTGTACATAGCCAACGAACACTGTTTTAAATAACTTAAGATATGGTAATAATATGCCTTTTTAAATGTATTAAGTCTCTTCAATTATCTAGCCTTTAAAGGCATAACATTACATTTTATAGAGCCACTCTGATTCTGGAAAGTTTTTGGGACTTATCTTAATGTGTACTTCATCTACGAATTATTGCCCATTAACTTCAGAAAAGAATCTTTTATCTGGCCTTATCTGGTTCATCTTGACTTTTTATGGCTCTTTGTGAGAGACCGAGTTCTACATCTTAAACTTGATAAGAAACATATGTTTTAAGCTTATCAGTTAATTTAATATATATATATATATCAACAGATTGAGAATTGTAAGTTAAACAGGTTTTTACATCGTTTTTATCTATGTAATTATAAATAACAAAATGTAAAAGCTAAATAATGTTTATTTTTTATTTTAAAACATACATAAGAGTGTTCGAATGAAACTGAAGTAAAGAACATTTGATTAAAAATGATAAAAAACAAACAAAAAAGTTAAAAGACAGTAAGTTATTCCTACCGTAATGCATTGGTATAAATGTTATTAAAAATTAAAAGGCATATTAAAATCATTCAGATCATTAGAAAAGTCATTACAAACATCTTAAACTTATGTTAAGAGAAACACTTGATGTAATTGAACCTTCGAAATGGTTTTACGAATCTTATTTCTTG
Source organism: Parasteatoda lunata (assembly GCA_949128135.1). Lineage (NCBI taxonomy): Eukaryota > Metazoa > Arthropoda > Arachnida > Araneae > Theridiidae > Parasteatoda > Parasteatoda lunata. Next base: position 459,336 of record OX421981.1, on the reverse strand, counting down.
AATTGTGGCCCCTAAGTTTATTATAAAGAGTGATCCATTACATGATTACAAACTTGAAGGTGAGGTAGAATTCATTAGAATTGAAATTGCTTACAAGTGGTTACGAATTTGAAAAGAAAAAGAAGAGCATCATTAAGATTGAGAATTTTATAACAACCCATAGGCCTCAAGTGTCATTGAACGCCACTAAAGAGTGCTTCCGTATAAAAATCTGATCATGAAGATGAAAACGTTATATTTTCTACAAAAATAGTTGGATGATAATATGAATCGTGCTACCACTTGATATATTTGAGTGACAAAAACAGAAAGAAAGTATTTCGTCACGCTATGTCACGTGATTGAGCCACAAACATTTTATGATTTAATTCAAGTACTAGTTAAAAGTTAATACTTAAAAGGAAATCTTGGATATTTTCAGTTTTAAGAAAAAACAAAACAAAAAAACAATGGTATTTTCTCATAATTTGAATTATCATAAAAGTTGAACTAAAAAAAAATAAATTAAATCTTTCTAAGAGTATAATTAAAAGGATTTAATTTATTATATTTGAAACGTCATGACTAAATTTGAATGTATTAAATATTGATTCTCTTCTGCAAGTCACTCCAGTCTCCGCTAAAGTAAATTTTCAATGTTCTTACAAATCATGTTACATATACTTTATTAAATAATGGGCTTAAAGCAGCCGACCCAATTCTGAATTTACAATTATCAATATCTAATTCCGGAACCTTGTAACTTTGAACCCTACGTATAAAACAAGGGACAAGCTAGCCTTCGTGGAGGACTGTTTTATGATGTAACTAACCCGCATTCGTGTTATAAGGAGAGGAAAACCATGAAAACTTCCCACGGTTTCAAACCTACCACTGAGGATATTTTACGTCAGCACTGTGATCGGTACAAGTCGGTTGCAGAATTCGTATCAACCAGCCGTCGCTGGTATTCGAACCCGGGACATCTCAATGGGAGATAAGCACTCTATCTCTTGAGCCACCGCACTACATGTTATATATGTATTATTTTATAACCGTTGTTGAACAGCCGACCCAATTTTGGGTTTATGATTCTTAATGTTAAACTCCGAAGCCTTCTAATTTTGAACCCAATCCAGAAGACAAGGGAACTCCTGAATCAAGTACTGGGAGAAATTTGTCTTCGTGGAGGACTTTTTTTGTCATATTTCCTGTAACTAACTCGTATTTCCTTTACACGGAGAGGAAAACCTCGAAAATCTCCTACGATTAGCCTGACGGCAAGGGAACTTTCACCCATGATAAATCTGCCACTGAGGGTATTTTACGTCGGTACAGTGGTCGGTGCAAGTCGGGTGCGAAATTCATATCGACCAACCATCGTTTGGATTTAAACCGGGGTGCCTCAGTGGGAGGCAAGCGCTCTATCCCCTGAGTCCGCGCGTCTCATGTTATATGCATATTGTATATATTTTTGTTGCTAAATGTTTGATAAGGTTTTTATAAATGTTTCTCTTAGTTTTTTTTATATTTCAAGAAAAATGCCTTTAAAAACCCGTTGTTTCAGAAATTTTCTTAAAAAGCAAAATAAATTTTAAAAAAACGTGAAAAAAATGCTTATGGAAAAATAAAAATTTGAAATTAAAATTAGAGTCGGGGAAGGAAGAAATTAGAAAACAATTTCCTCCAGGAGTTTTAGAAGTCAACAGTTCTGAATATAAAAGGAAAACAAACAAATTTCCTGAAGAATATTTTACACAAAATTTTTAAAATGAATAGAAACGTTTTTTTTTTTTTTTTTTTTTTTTTTGCTGCCCAGGGAGGAGGGGAGTCCAAAATTTCCAAAAATATGCTTACGTGTTTGAACGGTTCTTGTTCCTTAGTACTACTATTATCCTTCACAATAAATATTGTTACACTGACCCCTAGAATAGCCATTATTGAGTAACATACTTTCCCTTCTCATACACTGTTAAATTTTTCTGTTTAATATTATAGTAAAATAACCTGCGCACGTCTGTCAATCCAATTAACCGTAAAGTTTATGGTAAAGAGCATTTTTTTGCTATACGCTTTTGAAACCGTTTACAACTAATTTGGTTATAAAACCATGAATACGTTTGAACTTTACGCTTATTTATTCATTTACGACTAGTATATTAATGAAACCGTAAGAAAGAGATTTAACTGGACATAGGATCTAGACTTTTCGTTAGGTAATGGACATAGGAGAGGGCTGGAAATAAATTGGGGAATGCAGGACACTGACAACTCTTTATGAGTTGAAGAGTATTAGAAATGTTGTGGTGTCAACTCTGGGACTCGAACCCCCGTCCTAAGACTGCCAATAATACAGCTGCTAGGAACTAAGTGATGGCTTCATCAGGCGGGCTTAGCTGATGCGAATAAATTGTGATCTTTTAACCGTATTCGGTGAAAGTAGTTCATGAACGGTTTTTCTCACAGCTAATAATTTAATTACTGTATAATTTATAGTTATTTGACTGTTTTGTTTAAATATGGCAAAATAGCAATTAGATAAATTGCTATTTAAATATTTTTTCCGAGAAATTTCTAACAGTATATAGGTGAAAGATGATAAATTTCCACATAAGTAAAACATTTTTGCATCGAGATGAGCTTAAAGGTAAAACTATTTTTATTAGACGTCTCGACTGTTCATCTTCAATATGCAATTTTGTTTTAATTCATTAGTTAATATTTCATAATTAATAATCTTTCTAAAGTTTAATTAAAACAAAATAAACGTAATGAGATTATTCAAGCTACCAAGTTATAATCAAAATACTATTTTTCAAGATAATGTTACGTATGTCCCTGTCATTGCTGTCTTCTATTTTTTTGATGCATTGTTATCTATGATTATAAGTATTTGTTTACAGAATTTTCTGTATCTGACAGTTTTCTTAATTTTTTGAAATTATTTGCAATATTCTAGAAAGAATACTCTGAATGAAATACAAAGTTTCCTTTTTTAACCCAAAATTTTTGCTTGAAGTATCATTGATGTTCCTTTTGTAATATTGATCATTAGTTATAATTACACTTTTTTTGTCTCTCCGATTCATAGAATTGCATTTTGATTTAATAAGCAATAAAGAAAATTAATTTTTATTGGTAGAAATATAAATAGCATATTTTTTTACTTTTTTTAAAAAAACCTCAGAAAATTCAGTAAAATTTGTATTAAGAAACATTTTTTTTTAAATAAATTTAAATTTCAACTCAAGTACTAATTTAAAGCTTACAAATATTCATATATCGTGTGAGTCACGATACATTTGAAGAATTTCGTTTCCACTTGAATCATTGACAGAAAGCATTAGTTTGTATTCCGAATTTTAATCCATACTCTATTTTTTATGACTTCTTAAATTACGATCCTAATATTTTAAATATTTAAACATATGTTTGCTAAGGAAAACAAACAACGTAATTTTCAGTTTTTTTCTCTTATCATGCATTATAATTATCTATCAGTTTAACATATCCTTCTAAGTATTGCAGTTTAATAATTGTTTTAGACTTATATGTCGAAAAAAATGTGTAACAGTTATCTGTAGTGAATTTTTTATAACTTTCTGCTTAAAATAATCAATTCAAAGTTTTCTTTAATTTACATAATTGTTCTTAAATTGTAAATAAACGTTTTGAGGCTATAATTTTGTGGAGAACTATAATAAAAGTTTAAATCAAGATTTGGAATATAATCTACTTTGTTTCAATTACAAGAATATATTTATGTAATACAGACTGATATGTGACAAAGGAAAACGACGCTTTGCGATGAAGATTGGGATGGGAATAAAAGTGGGTGTGAAAAAAGTGTGATCTCATTTATGTACATCCCACTAAGCAAAAGAAAGAAAAATAGAATAAGTTACGGGGTTTGTAATTACTAGTAAATGAATCAGCAGTATTCAAAAAAGAAAGATGTTTTATTCTGAAATTTCATTTCACTCAGCAAAAATCTTTTAATGTAATCTAAAAGGGTTTTTTATGCTGTTTATTTGTAAACTTTCTAATCCTAAAACGAGATCTGTGACAATCTGCTTTATTCTACTCACATTATCCTAATCCAAAACCTTGGTAAACAACCTTCTATATAAAAACCTTAAATTGAGGTTGTCTTAGAGTTTTCAAGCATGAAAAAATCTTTGAATAAAGCTAGTCTTAAGGTGAAAATAATCTTATATCTTGGTAATTATAATGTTTCTTTTCACAAAGTCTTGTATGCTCAGCTAAAATCCACCTTTTCATGAAACTTTAATGGACAATGCAATTCGATCCTGTCGCTAGTATGACGTCAGCTAAAACGCCATTATGAACCTAAGTAACCGTTTTACATAAGTGACTATACTTTTTAAAAAAGCTTTAAAAATAATTTTTAATCTTTTTAGGATTAAAGGTTTGAAACTGCAATATTTTTACTTTATTGAAAAAGAGACTTTTATATTTAAACATACATGCAATGTTTTTTTATACTTATATACTTCCTAATTGTATTTATTTTTAACGTATTGCATAACAATGTTAACCAACTGATACAGGAGTGTAAAAAAATGCAAACTGGTTTGATCCGAGTAAAAACAATACAGATGTATAGTATCACCTGATAATTATAATTTTACTTGGAATCTTATAGTGCGTCTAATAATATGACCAGGGACTATAACTTCATTTTGGCTTTAGATATACCTTTCCAAGTTGAATTAAATGACTACTTATAGAAATTATCAAGTTTATTCACCCTAGCCCCATTAGTTAGCCTTAATCAATGAACATATTACAGGTCAACCTATTGAACCCTTAAAATTGACACTTAATACGTGAATGTCCGATCATAAGAGCAATAGTTGGGTAACTCTCAAAAAATAGGAAAATTAGAATTTTTTTAAAAATTTAAAATTTTGAGAATAATTTTTTTTTTAAATATTCGTTTAACTACCCTAATTAATACTTTATAGAGAGCTGAGTGAATAGTTTATAGACATTATGCAGTTTGTAAGCATGTCCTAGCATTCAAGTGCCAGAAAAATGGTAGCCAAGATAATGACATTTTATAATTTTATAGCTATTTACCTCCATATTCTTTTACTTTTTGGTCTGACACTTATTCTTTGTGTTACTACAACAATTTTTTTTTTAAAGTGTGCAGACTGAATAATTTTTTTATGCTATTGATGATTTTAAGAATTCAGGAAAATGAAAACAGAAAAACCTACTTGCTTTTTAAAATCTCCTCAAAATCTCTTCTTTTTTTTTCTAAAACTTTCTTCTCTGTTTTTACTGTAAGATTTATTTTAATGAAATGACTTGCCAATCGTACATTTAAACAAAATTACTTAACGCTAGCGTCTTTTATATAGATAATAGAGTAGTGAAAACAAATAGCCAGGAAAATGACGTGTGGTCTACAAATTATTTGGCTGAAAATCTTATTTTTACAGAATTGTTTTGGAACTCATTCCTTGAGAACATACTCCAGAAAAGCCTTTAACTGTTCAGAAGTAAATAATTAGACAGAAAAAAATGTATAAGTACGCATAAGAGAAAAATGTATAAAAAGTAATTTTGTTCTAATAGTTAGTGCGAAAGTAGTAAAACACAAAATTTGTGTTAATGTTGTGGTAGAACACAAAACGTAGTAGTACAGCACAAAATAGGTGCTGACTGTTGGCACGAAAAAGTACTGTCATATTTAAATCATTGTGTTTTTTGCAGAAAAATCCTAGACCCTTGATGACCTTCAGTTTTAACTTCCCCAAAACTTCAAGTGCATTTTTTTTCGGGATAAAAAAATTATTTTTCTTAAGGAATAATAATTTTACACATACATATATAACGGACATTTAAAAAGAATCAAATGTCAACTATCCAAGCCATCTGGATTTGTCCAATTTAAACTAAACTGGGTCAAAATGGGGGGAAACAAAAACTCTTTTACAATCTCTTGAATCATTAGTGAAGGAAGCGGGATAAAAAAAACTCCAAAACTGTTTGATTTCCGGAGAAAACTAAGATAGATTGAAATGTAATTATTAAAAACATTTCCGAGTTTGGTCAGGCAATCACAATTGCTTTGTTTTCATTCCGCCTTTCGCACTAGTAATTTGACAGATTTCGAGTTCGAGTTTCAAAGTTCGTGACACATTTCAACTAAATCCGAATAAAATCAGTTACGAAAAGTAAACATATTTCATTTACAATGTTTGATACGAATGCGCATTCATGTTTGCGCATTCATATGAGCTTGAAAAGTGAAGTAGTATTTTATTTTTACTGTGAATAAAATTATATTAAATACAATAAGCAAAAGGTTTTATGTATAAAATGCACTTTTTTTAAAAATCTTGTATTTATATATACTTTTGACAGTGCTATCTACTGAGTGTCAACATCTCGGAAACAAGAGGTGACAGGGGAATAAAACAAACGGGGTATTTATTGTGACAGCTGCAAAAAAGTTTTACAGACATTTTGGAAATTAGTTACAAAAAATACTAAAAGATGGCGTTGCAAGCTATCGATGAGAAGAGCCTTGGCCACCAGTATTGAGAAGAGCAATCAGTTTTCGCATTGAAACGTGAAATGAAGTTGTACTCGGTTAGGAGATTTAAACCAAGTACTCTATTGAACAACGAGTATTTCTGGTACTGGAATATTACAGTCCCTATTAAAAAAATTATTCGCTATTAAAATATAGATTGCAAATAGAAAAAGAACCTGATTTTTCGGAAAAGTTTGGTTTGCTAACATAAACAATTTCTAGAAAATGACATTTCACATTAGTTTCAGTATGATATTGGTTGAGTATGAAACATACATGTCCTTAAGAAAAAATTACTGATGTCGTCACCATTTCAGGCAATTTTAGCCGAACTGCTACTTACTGTCCCAATTTGAAAACAATATGAAATGTTGCTCATTTCTAGAAAAATGCTTAAAGAACAAATATAATACTAAATAAATTGTTGATGCGGTCGTTTATTTTTGAGTTATTTTTTATCAATGAAGATTTCTTATTTTTTTTATTTTTTTTTTTTTTATGCGCAGTGTAATTCAGTTTATTGAAAACTAATAGCAGGGTAAAAATGATTTTCGTACAGCCACATATTCAAATATTTAAAATGTGTATCACTTTGTTTAAATTTTGAATTAATTTAGGAGTGATTAAATAGATTATATTGACCGTTTTTTTTTTTTTTTTTTTTCCAGATTTTTCGATGTAAAAGCAAAACTAATAGCAGTTAAACAGTAATTATTTATTTATTTTTTTTTTTTTTCCAGCCACGTAATCTTATGATTGAAAGAAAGAAAAGGAAAGAAGAACTATTGATCTTTTTTAAAATGTTAAACTAGTTTCAAAGTCATAAAATTTTAAAATTTTGATACTTGTCAAGTCAGGTTTTCTTATAAACAAATATCAAATCAGTTCAAAAGTTTGATTCTTTTAACAGAGATCCCCTAAATTGTGTCGAGATTTAAAAAAAAAATACTGTGCAAGCAGTTTAAAGGGTTGATGTACTGCAGCGAGCAGGAGATGTAGCCTCTAATATAATTAGAATAAAGTTTAAAAGATATTAATGTAGGGTATTAAAACAGAACCAAGATGAAAAAAGCGAGTGAAGTTAAATGAAATAGTTTAATAGTTGAAATAGCTTTAGCAGTTTCAGGAGTTTTGTGTGCGAGTAGGATGAGGAAAGCCCGGTTTTTGATAGAATACTCTTATTTTAAATTCGTTTTTTTTTTTTTATTTTTTTTTTTTTTTTTTTTTTTTTTTTCTTGAAAGTTCATTATTTTAAATTATATTTTTTGGAAATTGTATTACTAATAGTAGAATAAAATATATATCATAGTATTAATGATAGTTTCATTATTTATTTATTGTTCATTATGATTTCATTAGTTTATATACTAGTGTACCTAGTTCTAAAATTAATTTTGGTATCCGGTATAAACTGAATCTCTTACCCTGCTTGTTCCGGTACCTATTTAAATTTGATTTAGTACCCGACGTTGCCCGGGAATTAGACGGGGTAACTAATCCAGATTTTTCCGAGAAAAAAATTGGATTAATTATTCGATTTAACAAATTTTATGATAAAATATTTTACAAGATACAATTCTAAATAAGTTTATTTCTCGTATATAAATAAAAATACTTGTTTTTATTTTTTAACTCGTTTTGACAAAAACTTTTTAAAACTAAATTGAGATAAATGGCCGTATGTAGAATGATTGACGTAAAACTGCTATGTAGGCATCTGTTACTAATGAATTGCATAATTAATTTTTCATCTGATTTACTTAAACCTTAACAACATTTAATAAAGTAACTTTCTAATGAAACATTTTTTAAGTATTTTTAATAAAGCAACGGTATAGTGAGTGAAAAGTGTTTTGACTGTCAGGGTACAATTTTCATTAATCCAATAACTATAACGTAATTTACGTGCAATAGGAACTATATCATTAGCAGCGCTTAAATTATTCGATAATAAGATAGAAATTTTATTTTACTACCAGCTCTGAACCGAAAGAAGATCCACGTAGCTGATTTGTGGTATTTTTTATCATCCTATCTCCGAATACTAGTAATTTTGTGACACATGGAACAAGAATAGGTGCAAATTCCCTTTCGTAAAACTTTTTATTTGGAACGAATTGGTATTTTCGTTACAGGGTGAAAAAGCACAAACAACCCCCCCCCCCCCCCCACTGTTATCTCGACGTTAAGAGAGCTCTAACCTGATTAGTGAGAAATTGAAATTAATCTGCCCGCGTGTAAGAAATACGATATGTTAAGAAAATTTAATGATATCGATTGTTGATTTCACTCGACATGCTTCTGATCAATAGAAGCGCTAATACGATAGTACTGGGCCGGGATAGCCAGGTTGGCAGGGCGCTGGACTCATGTTCGTGAGAACAGAAGTTCGAATTCAGTCCGATCGAAGACTCCCCGTGTAGTAAATGGTGACTAGTGCAAGTTAAATCCGTCGGGTCACAAAATCCTTCGTGTTCCCATAACAAGTTATACCTCTGTGGTTACTAAATTGGAGATTGATCGTTCTCTGGTTCAGGTCAAAATTACAATCTGTGGAGGAATGAATGGATAATGTATGAATGGGTCCGCCCTATAAACGGGTGTGGCAGAAGTCGAATTCTTGGCCATAGATGGCGCCACTGGAAATCTAGAACAATCGCCCTCCTTGCCTTAATGGCCTTCGACTACAACAACAACATCAGATATTATTAAATATGTAACAAAATGCTGATAGTTATTGTTAAGTAAAAATAAGTTTATTAGAACAAAAATAATTTCTTTTTTTTTAAAAAAAAAAACTATCTTCTGTTTGTAAATATTATTTATAAATAAAAGCTATTTTAACGTGCTCTTTTATTTATTACAAAATGAATTTAGCAACAGTAACAAAATAATTAATGGGACATTTGTAAGAAAATATTTGTTGTGTTTCTTATTTTCTTTCTCTTTCATACATTAACACTTTAGCCTTTTAATTTAAATACAAAAAATATATATTCTAGCATTCACTCATTTAATGGAAGTTAATTTTAACTTATTTACACTGTTTTGAATTGCCACGTAAAAATACATGCATAAATTTTTTTTTAACCTATCTATTACTTTTTACAGGAAATATGCAATTATTTTAAAGCAAAATAGTTTCACATGGTAAATGTTAATAAGCGTTGCTGTTCTATTGAATATCGTTCTAGAAAAAAATTTGTGATAAGTTATATTTGCAAAAGAGCCCTTAGTTTTTTACTCCTTTCCTCACAGAAAAGCTTTTCCCTTTATACTATTTTGCTTATTTTAAAAAAGCAATAATAAAATTTTAACTGGTATTAAAACTGCAATATTACTATTTATTCATTTTCTGTTTGTTTCTTTTATATGTATGAAATTAGAATTTGAGGTTCAAAACAAATTCCAGTTTCTCATTCTTAATAAGTTACTGTAGAGAATATAATTTTTTTGTTTGTTTCCAATGTCGATGAAAATATTATTTATCTTTATCGAATCAACCTACTAACAATTAAGACAATAGTAGAATAGTATATGGTCCCTAAATCCCGTGGCGAGCTGAGAGGGATGAAGGGGGAAACAGCCACAGGTATCCAGCCAAAGGTGGCAGGAAATCGATAACCAGGGACTTTATATAACTTTAAAAACTAATTTTTTTTCGATAGGTAAATATTTAGAATAGGTGAAAAGTTCTTTTTCACGGGTAAATAGTTCGAGCAAAATATTTTATCAAAAAGAAAGTATGATCTTCAAACAAATTTTATAATGAAGTTTCAAGGTATTCAAATTTACTTATTCTTTACTTTTAAGAAAAAATTTGAAATATTCTTTTTAAAATAATCAGTCTGTTATCGTAGAATAGTTTTTGGTTGCATTTATTAAAAAAATGGTTTTAAAATATAGATTTATGTTAATGTAAATACATATTTTTTAACTCTTTTAGTGCTCATCCTTTCAGGGACATATGATAAGAGAATCATAATCCCCAGATGTCCTAACATCTCTGCTTGTTAATGCCCTTAAGATTTATAAAGAAGCTTATTAACTATATGGGTTTAAAAACTATGATAATTTTAATGATAACATTATTGGTTAGTATGACAAATTTTAATAGAACTGCTATATCAAACATAACTCAGTATTACCTGGCACCTGGTGAAATTGACCTGGACATGAAATTAATAATCGGTTCCAGGTAGTAACCGCGTAATGAAAATTAAGTAGGGTAGCCGTAGATCCCAGTATATGCATATCGTAAAATCAGTTTTCATGATGTAATTTTAAATAAAAACATATTTTTGTTTAAAACTGTACTCATGAAGTCGTCATCATTTGTGGAGCCTTAGGGGAAGAAGTGTCAAATTCAAATAGCGAAGCGATCTGAAAAGAATGCTGTTTAGTTGGTTGTCGAGCGGTAGCGAGCATTTAAGCAAATCTATAAAAATATCTTGTATAAAATACACTTAAAAGAGAAAGAGCTGCCGTCATAGTAACGGAAAACATTGAATAGCTCCAGCTATTAAATTACGCGCATTTTAAAACTAAGCTAATTTTTTTTTATTTCAGTGAGGTTTTAAATTGTAGTTTTTAATAGATAATTTGGAGTATAGGTAGTAAGAATCTTTTAAAGATATTTAGCATAAATTTTCTCTGATTTCACTGCGACTTGTTGAGGGTTGAAACACCTAGAAAACCAAATGCTAATAAAAGACTTATTTAAAATACCATCCATTTGCAGGGCTAAAGAGAATAGAAGGGCTGGTTCACTCTTTTGAAGAAACTTTCGCTGCTCCAATCCTCCGATTTTCTCTAGTGACGTCACTTTGGCGCAAAGCTCACACTTTTACTTCAAGAACAGAGCGTTCGGCCTTAATAGCTCTAACTAATATTGGAGCATTTCTTTTTGTGAAATATTCTAAGACATTTGTTATTTTCTACAATGACTTTCCTCAGTTTTTGCAGTGAATTTACAAAAATTTAAAACTATTAATGAAATGCCAGTTTGCGCGATTGCAACTTGCAAAAATTCTGATAGAAAAACAAAAGGAAAAAATATAATTTTCCGTGTGTTCCCTAAAGTAAATGAGCAACTATGTAAAGAATGGATTCCGAAATGACACAGTTAATATAAAACAGCAATACGTTTTTTCTATCGTTAAGAACTTTTATAAAAATTCGTTATCTAAATAGAAACCGCCTCGTTACTTCAAAAAGAAAGGCAGGTGAACAAAAATTTAACAATGGATAAAGTCAAAGAAAATTAAAACGTAAGTAAAAAGTATAAATAAAATATATAGTGTATAGTTGAAATTCTCCTAATTTCATAACATATTTTTTAATGTAGTTATTCTAAATATTTATGATTTTTTTAAAAATTATATTCTCTTAAATTTAAATATCTATAAACAATTATAAAATTTCTAATGTCATTATGAACCTAAATTATTATTTTGTTTCAGTAATTAGCGTTTAAGGTTGATGTTTCCTAATGATTAAGTATGAACAAATTGGTATTAACGGCATATTTTAAAATCTGGGATTCTAAATTTAACTCAACTTATTGTTATAAAAGAATATGTAGATAAAAAAGTGTCGATATATGCTTTCATTTTTCTTAATAATGAAAGTTAAAACTGAGCTTCTTAAAATTTTATAGTGTCATTTTTCCCAACTAGTAAAATATTTTTATAAGTTTAAAATGGTATAATATAATGGTCAAGAAAGTTTTTTTGAACTATGTTTATGAACGGAAATAATGTGTTAATTACGTAAAGTTTGAAAGCTAATAACCAGAAAAATTCTAACTTATTTTTACAATGAGAAAGATGCAAAGTTACCATAATATCTTTGCTTGCTATCTCCGAGATCTGTGGACACAGTGACGTCATGAGGAGGGAAATCGTAGCTTCAGCTCTAGGAGCGGAGCGAAGTAGCCCTTCTATTCTCTTTAGCCCTGATCCATTTGACAGTGTATTTGAAAACTCAATATCATTATACTCGACTAAAAGTTTTCATCAGGACTTAAACTTTTAAAATTTTGTAATGATTTGAAACAATTTTAAATTCACTGTCGGAAGGCTTTTATAAATTTTTTATTAATTGGTTTTTTATTAATTTATTTTATTTTAAATAATTTTCAGCTATTAGCACTACCTTCAAAATAATTTTATTATAGATGTTAGATTGCAATCTAATATAGGCTGAGGTATTATAATAGATATGACACTAAATATTAGTTTTAACGCTCATCGCGCTATAATATGAGACCAACACACCAAGGGGAATCATTATATTTATTTTAGTTTACAAAATATACGCAACTTTCCATTATTATAAAGCATTTTTATTAACCTTATTATGTAGCATTTTGTGATAAGAAAATTTTAAAACGTTCATTTTACTTAACCCCTATACAATTACTAAACAGTATATGAGTTATATTTGCTTTTTCAGTAAGCTTTACGTAAAACTGTATCCAGTCAATATACATATGAGTTTAAAATTGAATAAAATTAGGAATTAACTTTTCGAACTATTACAGAATAATCTTTTATTACGAAAAAACTTAATGAATTTTATAGCAACTAAAAATTTAAAAGGAATTTAACTTTGTAGATGAAGTTACATAGGTAAAAATTCACATTGGCATTAATGTAAGTTACATTGGTATGAGATTTAAATTTTATCACTATAGAATCTAAAAATCTGCTAATCTGTGCTAGATTAGCAGATCAAAAATTTACTAATCTACCAATATTGCTAAAATTTAGTTGCTTTGTAATCGTTGGGGCTGGTGGGCGAAAAGAGCAGAAGAAGAGCCCTCACTTTTGTTATTACCTGCGATTCAAGAAAGCTATGTTTTCTTTCTCTATTGTATCAAGATCACGCTATTTTTACAATTAAAAAGGAATAAAATTCTCTCAGTTCATTAATATTAAATAAAGCAATTCTATGAGTAATAGTACTTTATTATGCGATATTTTGTGATAAACAAATTTTTTAAAATGATATCCAACTTATTAACCGCTTTATAATTTCTGAACAGTAAATAAGTTATATTTGCTTTATAAATTTTATGTAGAACTGTGTCCAGTGATAAACAAATTTTAAAACGGTATCTAACTTATTAACCACTTTACAATTTCTGAACAGTAAATAAGTTATATTTGCTTCATAAACTTCATATAGAACTGTGCCCAGTGATAAACAAATTTTAAAACGGTATCCTACTTATTAACCACTTTACAATTTCTGAACAGTTAATAAGTTTATACACTTAATGTAGAACTGTGCCCAGTCAATATATTAAATTATAAAAAAAGAATATTATTAATAACATTTCGCACCATTACTAAACATTCATTTTGGCAAAAAACACTTAACGTTTTTTTTTATAGTAATAAAAAAAAAAAAGAATTAAACTTTTTTTTATATAAATTTGCAATTTTGAAATGATTAGACATAAATTTTATCCTAAAATAATCAGGAGCTGAATCAGTGTCAATAAAATAAAAAATAGGGATCTTTTAAAGTAATAATTTTTAATTAAGAATCTGTTTATAGGGAAGAAATAAAAATGATGATTGAGTTGGTGAACAGCTCCTATTGTGTAAATAAGAAAGGTATGTCTTCTTGCTTAATTGTATTTAGGTCTCGCTATTTTGAGAATAAAAAAAATTCGTACAATTTTTAAACATGTAATAAACAATTGAATAGGTAAGATATAATTTATTAGCGAAGTTAGAGCATTGTCTTTTTTAATCGTTCCCGTCGATATTGCACAGTTATGTCATTGTTAGTACCTTTTATTCAACTAAAAGAGACATTTAATTAGGTTAAAAAGTATATAAAAAATATTTATATATAAAACAGATCAGCGTATTTTTTTATAATTATTTAATCCTTAGTGCATTTGCTCATTTTGTGTAGTATTTCTTTCCTTTATATCAGTGTTAGTGATTTATTGATTTATATCCCAGGATAAGGAAGTTTATATAATAAATGTTCATCAAAATTTAACTTATGCAATTTTCCCAATTTAGTTTATTTTCAATGTTTATTTCAAAGACAAGTAAAAAAATAATAATAAAATACATATAAAACATAAAACAAACTAATTTTGGTAAAAATCAAATCTAGGGAAAAAAGAAAGTATAAAAAGAATGCTATATTGCTTAAGAATGAAATAATTGAAAAAGAAATATTGGTAATGAATCATTTTAATTTTGTAAATTGTAATGAAAAATAAATAAGAATGATCGTAGGGATCTGGAAGCGCTTTTTCCTTGAAAACACATTCCATTCCTTTGTAAAGTGCAAATCCTGAATAAAATTTGAAAGCATATGCTTTTTTAAAGTGCAAAAACCGGTCCTCTCTAGACTGCGTGTAAATGACGAACGAGAGAGAAAATACGACAGGAACTTATAAACTTCAAAAATAATTCAAATACGCAAAAAGGCTGAAGTAGCCAAATCTTGTAAACACGAACAACAAATAAACGTTAGCGAGACCAACGATAATTGTCTTTTTAAATATTAGCAGCGGCTGCTAAACGCCCTTATTTTAATATTACGCATTGTTTCGTGTTAATTTTTAATGACTCAATGTTTAATAATTATGATTTTCAGAAGTAATATTTGAAATTTTATTTAAATATTAAATGTTAATTCAAGAATTTTATCTGTTGATATCTGTTTATCTGCTATTTTATCTGTTGCCGGATGTAGGTTTCTGGTTGTGAAAAATTTAGTATTATAACCTATTGAAATGTGTTGTCGAAAAGAAATTGTGAGGCAAAAAATGTAAAAATTATTAATTTAAATAATATAACCAGATGGAGAAGAGCCTCAACGATATATCTAGAATCGTTCTTATGGTTGGAATACTGTAAGAAAGGAAGATGATTTCGGGTGGGTTAAACAGCCATGCAGCGTGAGATCTGTAAAAGAAGTGAAATGAAGCCTGGCATATAAGCATATTGTTTTTGTTAAAATTTGGTATGTTTTAAAAGCAGCAAAAAAACTCAACCAAGTGCAACTTGAGGTCATCGTTATTACTGAGGCTTTTACCAGTTAAAAAGTTTCGTAAACACTGAAATAAATGATAAAATGGTGCAAGGCTATAAGGGGGATCTCAAATCATAAAGGAAACGTGTCTCACCGAGACAATGTCAGGCCTCACACATCTCTAGCAACTCGTGTAAAATTATTGGAGCTTGGTCGGGAAGTGATATCACACCCCTCATATAGCCCTGACCGTGCGCCATCAGGCTATCATTTAATTTGAAGTTTATAAAAATCTTAAATAGTAAAAATTTCAGTAATGACGATTGCTTGATTTTTTGCAGATAAGAATCAGAAGCTCTTTGAGCATAGAATCATGAAGTTACCAAAAAGATCACAAAAGGTCATCGAACGGAGTGGAAGGTATTTGACTAAATGTAGTTCATTTTTTGTTTACTTCATACTAAAAAAATACGAAATTAATTTATTGTCAACACATTATTATGAAATGATTTTCTTACTAGTTTTTGATCTTTTCTGTTTTAATATATACCGGTGTAAGAAATTAACAGAATTTGCAGACTTGGTCAATTATCTCTAGAACTACTTAACCAATTTTAATGAAATTTGATATGTAGGGGAGAGTCAGGTAGCCCCGCCCAGCGGGTACCCCGCCCAATGTCAATTTTATATGTATAGAATATTTTTTCAAGTCAATGGGCCATCGGACAATAATTGTTATATTAAAAAAAGATTATTTTCAAAGTTTCAAGTATTTATGCAGCTGGTAACATGGTAAACAATAGTTTTGAAAATATGTTGAATACAGTTGTCATGATATTAAGAAAAATTGGTTGAATGTTTCGATTAAACTTCATTTTAATATTAAAAAAATAATTTTTTCTATACATACAGCATTAAAGTATGTAGTCTTAAGTTTAGTTTGCACAAAGAACGAAGTTTATTTGTGAAAAATTGTTCGAGTAATTACAAATTTACAAAAAAATTGGATTTCGGGTAGCCCCACTCATATGAATGTTAGGTATCACAGCCCACTTTTATTTCGTCGATAAATGTACGGTTCCAAAGATTTACTTAAATTAAATTATTTTCTTTAAATATTTAATATAAATATATATTAATATTGTAATATATTAATATACATTAATAATAATAAAAAATATAACATTTGTTGTTAATAAATTATAGAATTCACTAAAAGTATATAAATATGTAATAAAAAAATAATTTTGTGATAAAAATGATAAATAAGGTTTATTATCTATTGTCAATACATTGGTCATTTTCATTTACACCTGAAAAAACAATCAAAAAACATAATTTTTGTAACTGGGCGGGGCTACCCGACACATTTTGAAAAGAGCTGAAAAACATGTTTTTTTAAATTTCTATTTTTTTAAGTTAAACTATTCTTTTTTTGGTTTATTCTTTTTGTATTATTTAATTAAATGATAAAACAATAGAAACATACAAAAATCTTGATTATTACTCAATATTATACAGAATATAAGCAATAGTCCTTAAGTGGGTGGGGCTACCCGACTCTCCCCTACATACATTGATACACTACAAAATAAATAACTATTCAACAATTGTAACACACATGCGTGATCATGCGTAACACTCGTCGAGTGGGAAGGTATGAAATTGCCACAGGACAATTCTGGCCACTTGTCACAGAAAACTATATACTAGGCAGTATATAGAAGGTATTTCAAGTATCAAATCACGCTACAAGGCCTGTATATCTCTAAGGAGGGACCATACCTGCTATTAATCCATTTTTTTGCTTATTTTGCAATCGTTGTTTCATACCTTTTGATTCCAACGAGTATTACACGCGATCATGCGTGTGTCTTACAATTGTTGAATAGTTATTTGTTTTGTATTGTATCAATGCATGTACATATCAAATTTCATTAAAGTTGGCCCAATAGTTCTAGACATAATTGTCCAAGTCAGCAAATTCTCTTAATTTATTACACCAGTGTATATAAGCTTTAAGCCCTGTCGTTGATGGATTTTCAACGTGGGCTTCAACGTTGACTTCTTTAAGGACTGCAACAAATGCTAAAAGTAGACTAGGTTTTTCGTTAAAAGATCATTAATTGAGGTCGTTTTTATCATGGGAAAAGTTTGCTCCGAGGACTTGTTGAGCTAAAGAAGTCTGTACTGAAGTTGTAGAAGATTGAACTAGATTATATCTCCGAAGATTGCCATCTTTCGTTCATTGAGCTAATGTAACATGATGCGTGTTAACACTATTTCAAAATTACATTCTCAATTTGTAGTAAAATTTAATGACAAAAAATGAAAATAAAGAGCAGGAATCACAGCGATTCGAACCCGGGAAACTTGATTAAAAATCCAACTCAATAACCTCTGTCACGCATTGTTGGCCACGTTTTTCAAAATCTGATACAATATGTTTTTGAAAATCTGTCATCAAGGTTGTCATTTACTGTATAGGTTGAATAGTACTGCATAGGTTGAATAGTACGTTTCCCATTACCAAATGAAATAAAATTTGAAATAAAGATAATTTAAATAATGGGATAGGTATTTGTAGAAAAAAATTAAAATAATTAGCTCTGCATTCCATCAATATGTAACGTTGTGATAAACACATTTAGTGCTTTAATGTACTGCATAAATATTAAAAATTTTTAATCGTTTCAAATTTCTGTATTATTTTGAGTAACACACATTCAGACATCGAATCTCTTTGTATCCATTTTATATGAAGGAAATTTGTTACAATTGTAACGGAGTACTTCTGGCTCTTGAGGAACGATTTTACCTTGTGGCGCTTTTTTTTGCAACGAAGGCATGATGTGTTGATCTGTAATTAATGCTCTTGCAGAATCCTGCATCTTTTTATCCACAAAATATTATTTTAATATGCATGTGCTGAAATGCAAGAAATATTTAACTGTATTAATATATCCGCAAATAAATCTTATTTGTATTGTAGCACCATAAATTGGTGAATTTTTGTGCTATAACTTTTAATTTATTAAATATTAGGCGGGATACATAAAATATCTGTTTAAAAAGTCATGATCAAATATCAGCTAAAATAGGAACCGGATATGGAAGAAATAATTGTCATTTAGAAATACCTGGCAAACCTAGATGGGAGCAAATGGCAGTTTTTCGTCTATTTAGCGGAACATGAAAGCCTTTTTGCCCACCTCATTTATAAATATTTAGCATATTACATAAAATATCTGATTAACAAGCCATGATGAAATCTCAACTAAAACAGAAATTAGATATGGAAGAAATAATTGTCATCCAGAAATACCTGGCAAACCTAGACGGGAGCTAGTGGCAGCTTTACGTCTATTTACCAAGCATGATTGCCTTGCTGTCCAACACATTTACATTAACATTCTTACTGAGGCATCCTAGTTCCCGTGGGACAAAAGAAACGAGCCTATGGAGAAATATCACCTGAGTACCGATGGAGCTCTCCATAGAGATTCGAAAACATTGAGATATTGGGATGTGAGAAAACTTATTGGCCGTAACCTTATCTCATGAACTTTTCGATGATATTGTTGCTGTTAATTTCTTTGTTTAAATTTTTCTTGTTCCTATTATTATTCATGACCTCAGCCATTGGAAATAAATATCTAAAGTTCGAATTTTATCGCATTTGGATCAATACAACGCATTTCAGAATCTTCTGGATTGGAAAACTTATTTCTTGCTAACCCTGCATATTTAATTTCGTTTACTTTCTCCTAGATAAAAATAAATAGAGTTTAATTCTATATACTCACCTAAAAATATCTGATCTTTTATCTGGGGGACTAGGATTACTGAAGCTCGTGCATGTGGTAGTGGTAGTTGATTTATCTCTTGGAGGATCATTTGTCACTCGAGTCTTTTTAACGTGCCTTCTAGCTCTAGATCTTGCTGCCATAAATATTCTAATATACACAAATACCATAACAATAGCAGGAATATAAAAGGAACCTAATGCTGAATATAGTACATAGCCTACATCATCACTAAGTGAACATGAAGGATGGTCTTCTTGTTTATCTTCTTTTTTCCAACCTAATAGAGGTGGCAATGATATTAATGCTGATAGAATCCATACAAAGCATATCATAAGTACTGCTCGTGTAGCAGTTCTTTTCTTTAAGTACTCAACTGCCTGAGTCACAGACCAATATCGGTCTAAACTAATTAGACACAAGTTATTGATAGAAGCAGTACATAAAAGAACATCTAAAGCAGCATGTATTTCACACCAAACGGTACCAAAAATCCAATAACCCATTAGCTCTTTAGCTAAAGAGAATGGCATTATTATTAAACCAACTAAAAAGTCAGATACTGCTAATGATGCAATGAACCAATTCTGAACGGTTTTCAAAGCTTTCTCTGTCGCTATTGCTATACAAACCAGCATATTGCCTACCACAATGACGACCATAATAATTGTCACAAAGAAAGCTGTTAGAATGATTCGAACTTGGGAATATCCACTGGGATATTGGGAGCCATTCCAATCAGGATATGATTCCCAGTTCCATAAAGTTTCTTCATCAGACACATTTCTGAAGCTTAAAAATGATGTTGTATTTGCTTCGGTCAAGTAATAATATTCGATAGGATGGATACTGCTGCTGTTTGTATAGTTTGATTCCATTTTCAAGAAAGGTTTCTTTGTCTTGTGAGTAGTGATCATTTCTTCCACATATTCATCTTAAGATTCTTCTTTACCTGAAATTTAAAATCAATCATTCATTAATTATTGTAATTTTCACTTATAAAGAACACAAAACTTACACTGGAGAAACAAATTTTTTTTTAATGTTTTGTTGCATGATATTTTTTACGGATCTTAGACACTTTCATATCGCTGATTTCAAATCTGAGATCAGTTTCTTTCCCGAAGCTACAGTTTATGTAAAAGGAACATTATTTACTTTATTTCTTGTCGAAATGTACAATTTTAAAAAGTTTACATATAAAAGAGGGTCGCATAAATGTTGCAATGAATCTGAAGGGGAGTTAGGGCACATCATCAGAATTAAAACTGCATGGGAATTCATGGCCGGAAACACCATCATACTCCGCTACGGAGGCATCCCTGTTATGAAATGTTTCTTCCTGTCTTCTCAACAGGTCATAATATTGAAGCGGTAAAGTCATCTTCTCGCATGTAAAGACATTACCGGACATGAGTTCCCATGCAATTTTAAATCTATTTACGTGCTCTAACTCCCTAGAAGTTAGTCGTAAAATTTACGCGACCTCCTGTTACATATATCGTTTTAAAACTTGTCCATTCCGACAAAAAATAGACTAAAAGTGTCATTTAAAAAAATATGTTGCTTTAAGAGCAAAACTAATTTATGATTTGAAATTTTCACACCCAAATTAGGCAAGATCAAGCATTTGTAAAAATGCAACAAAACATTTGTTTCTTAGTGTTACTATTGGTATAGCCAGAAAGTATTTCT
This sequence comes from Parasteatoda lunata, assembly GCA_949128135.1. Taxonomy (NCBI): domain Eukaryota; kingdom Metazoa; phylum Arthropoda; class Arachnida; order Araneae; family Theridiidae; genus Parasteatoda; species Parasteatoda lunata. Next base: position 438,276 of record OX421981.1, on the reverse strand, counting down.
GGGTGAGGTTTTAAAGTTGGCACTTTTAATATTTGTAAATTTTCAATACACGATCATTTTAATAGGAAACTTTTTAAACAGTTAGCTACTTTTAAATAAAATTATTGAATAACTTCTATAAATTAATATGTAGGGGAGAGTATGCACTTAATTTACTAGACATAATTTTTAACTTATCTAATTGAACTTTTATCTCTATTTTGAACACTTGAGTTTTTTTTTTCTTTTACTACAGAGATCTAACCGATAAAATTTTTGAATTTTTTTTGATCAGCTTCAGAAAAAACTTTATCGGATAATTTAAAAAACTGCAAGATTTTTAAGTCATCCAGCTCGAAATGGGTGAAGTTTGATACATTAAAATTGATACAAGTACAAGCACTGAAGAGATGCTGTAAATTTTGTGGGAAAAAAAAAGAAAACTTTTGTGTTGATTTTCATTGTATAAATTTTTTTAGTTAACATCATTTTATTACATTCTGTACCATCATACAGTAGTCTTTTATGAATTAAATGTCTTTTATGATTGATGAATTAATTGGTGTGAATGATTTCTGAGAGGAGTTTTAACCAGAGGCGTAGAGTGACGGAGTCACACTTTTTGTTTTTAGAAAACTATACATTTATTTCAAGTTTTATTTATATGGGCATATTAATTTTTTTCATATACATATATTTATCTATAAACGTATGTATAAAAGTATCCAAATATAGAAAAGGTTAACTTTGTGCTATATATAAATAAAGCTAAATAATGGGAAAACACAATAAACAATGGCATATAAACTAACATATTATAGTTTCGGTTCTAAACTATTTTAAGTACTCAACTGCTTGAGTACTCAATCTCAAGTTCTGTTATATTAAGTTCTCAATCTTGCTCAACGTCGAAACACAGAAGGAAAGGCGGGAAACAGAAAGATGTAAAAGAAATTGACATATTATAAGTCTCGATTATAAAATGTATCAAGTGCTTAAGTACTCAATCTTCAAGTTCTCTTGTTTTAAGTACTGAATCTTCCTCAACGTTGAAGCAACGAATGAAGTGGAGGGGGTTGAACAAAAAAAAATTATAAATAAATTGCTTCAATGAAAAAAGCAGAGCAAACTTAAACAAGATAATGGAACAAGTTTGGTTAGCTAGATGTTGCAAGATGTAGAAATAAAAAACATTAGGAAGAAAGGAATTACTCGAAAGATACCTTTAAAGTCAAGATATTATATACTTTCATCGCCCTACATAGCTAAACTTCTAATCAATTTTATTTCTTACAAAATAAAGGTTCCTTATAATTGAAACGAAACTATAATATGTCATTTGCTGTTGCACGTTCTTTACACGTTATTTAGTTTTATTCATACGTTTAGAATAAAACTAAAAAAGTACTAGCATAATATTTATTGAAGAATAGTATTTTCACAAAATTTCTGAAATGTTCTAAAAGGATCTAAGATTTCTAAAAATGAATTGTATATTGTATGCGCATAATAAAAAGTAATAACTTCTGTTCTAATGATCAGATTCTACTTACTAACCTGTCCTTTTACTGCTTTAAAATTATTGACTTTAAATATGCTAATTAAGTTATTAAAACGATATTTTAAGTTACGAAATTAGACAGAAAAGCGTGCTTTCTTTAACACTAGAAAGACGGAAATTTAGTATATACCTATATTGCCCAAAAGCAGTCAAAATGACTGGATTGTAAGAGAATAAATAATGTGCAAAGAAATTTGTTTAAGATGAATTTTTAATATTTTTTATATTATTTACAGTTATATAACAAGTTATTAGTAAATATTACCAATTAAAAAATTATATGTTCTACAAAATTCTAATATACATCATTGTTTTTCTAAATGAAATTAAAAGCAGTCAAAAGAACTTCCTTAGGCAATCTAGTGTTAAACAGAAATAAAAATTTTTCTACCGGTTTTGGATTCTTCACTCTCAAAATATAAGGATTAGCCGCAATTTGGAAAATATGGTTCTAATAATCAGATGTGGGGTTCAAAGTTTGGACCCCTTAATATTAGTTTTAATTTTTGCGTTTTCCGCTCTTCTCTAAAATTATTGTAAATTCAAACTTCTTTATCCAAAAATAATTTCATATAAATTAAAATTAATAATTGTTTTTTATTATTTAATTCATTAGTGGTCGAAAGCACATTTATTTGGTAGACACAGAAAATAGTCTTTTGTTTGATACAGTGTTATAAATGTATTTGAATGTAATCTTTTTAGCTAGCATAGTTTTCACTTTTCTCGGATTTGAAGAGGCAAATAATTTATTAAGCATTATTATTGTTTTTATTAATAATAAAAAACAATCATAAAAACAGAAAACTCACAGTACAACACCAATCTTTTAAAGATGTTTAGGTAAATATAGAGTTAATATAAAGCCATAAACAATTTTTTGAGGTAATAGAAATTTTGATGATGATAAACATTTGATGAATCAAGTTTTTTTTAAGAATAAAATATATTAATTGTTTTAGGAATGAATTAACCCTTTTTATGTATACTTTGATTATTATTATATTTATAGAATTTATACATATACTTTAAGTATTAACTTTATGCTTTATTATATTATACTTTATAGTATAAAGTCATATATTTTATTAGCATTATACTTTATACATTAAGTTTTTATACTTACATTTTTGAGTATACTTCGTATACTCAAAAATGGATCAGTTTTTCAATGCTGATTGCAAAATAAGTATAAAAGAGAGCTTAAACTTACTAACCTTTTGACACAGGTGGAACACCAGTGTGCCATTTATAAATTTTTTTCTGAAGCTCTAATTACAAGAAAAAATATATTTTGCTATTGCAAAATATAAACTGCTGTTTGTAGAAAATGCAACACCATGAAAGAATCATCAGAATCAAATGAAATTTAATGCAGAAACGACTTGTACTGATACAAATAAATGATGAAATTTTCAAAACAAAAGAAACAAATTAAGCGTCCGAAATCAGTATTTGGTGCAGCCACCACGCGCTGCAATAAGTGCTGCTATACGACGTGGCATGGAGTCAAACAGATGTTGAATATCTGCTTGAGGAAGAGAATTCCATATCGCTTGTATGCGCAACCAAAGTTCGTCTTTGGAAACTGCAGGACGCGGATCACGAGTGAGACGCCGACCAACCATATCCCACACGTGCTCAAAAGGCGACATATCCGGCGAATAAGCAGGCCAAGGAAGAAGTTGCATGCGTTGTGCTGAACAGAAGTCTCTAACAGTCCGCGCAACATGTGGGCGTGCATTATCCTGCTGAAAGATAGCTCCAGGGATGCCTTGAAGGAAAGGAACGACTTCGGGCTGTAGCACTTCACGGACGTATCTGTTGCTATTGAGATTACCCTCAATTCGTATCAAATTGGATCGTCCATGATACGAAATCGCACCCCAGACCATAACTCCGGGTGTTCGACCACTATGTCGTTCAATAATACACTCAGGAAGGCAGCGTTGACCGGCATAACGTCTAACACGAACACGGCCATCATGGGTCCACAAATTGAAGCGTGATTCATCTGAAAAGACAACTTGGTGCCAATCAGCTCGCCAGTCTCTGTGCTCAAGAGCCCACTGCCGACGCAGCCGTCGATGATCCGCCGTGAGGGGAATCCTGTATAATGGCACCCTTGCACGCAATCCACGGCGCAGCAGACGACGACGAATTGACGAAGCCGACAATTGTACACCTGTAGCAGTAGACCAATGTGCTGCCAGCTGCCTGGAGGAAGCTGTGCGATCATTCACCGCCATGCGGAGCAGGTGTCGATCATCGCGCTCTGACGTCACCTTCTGTCGTCCAGTGCCTGTTTTTCGAGTTGTTCGGTGCTCGTCGGTCCACTGCTTCCAAACTCGCATCACTGTGGAACTGTTCCGCTGCATACGAGCTGCTATTGCGCGATAGGAAAATCCTCCTTCTCGAAGGCCGATTATCCTCCCTCGTTCAAACTCCGTAAGTTGCTTGAATTTCTTATTCTTCCGTCGTGGAGGCATACTCAGGTCTCACTAAACGTTTGCCACTAACAAATAATCATAGACTATTTTCAACGTCCCGCTACAGCACTTTATTTATACGCTTTCAGCATCAATTCAGAGGGCGCTGCGCGCGCCACGCACGCGCGATGGCTCTGAAACTTTATTAATTTGCATAATATCCTATAATTGACATTTGCTGCGAATTTCATTTGATTCTGATGATTCCTTCATGGTGTTGCATTTTCTACAAACAGCAGTTTATATTGGTGTTACAAGCAAAAATATATATTGGCTTTTTAATTATAAAAACAGTATAATCGCTACTAAAAAATATGTTAAATTATCGGAATTATATTTGTACTAAAATATAAATCAAAAAAACTTGTTTTTTCCCATTAATATTCAATAATTTATTAATAATTAATTTTGTAAATGAAATAAATTTGTTGGAAATGGGTAACGTATGGAAAATTTCCCTTTTAATTCAGAAAGAAACACCGATATTTCATGCTGCATTTTATAAGCATAAATTATTAAAAAGCTAAATATAAGATTTTTCACTTACTTTGATCTAAATTACAGTCCCTGGCTAAATTATTAGACGCACTAAAGATTCTATGCAAAATCTTAATTATCAGGTGATACTATACAGCATTATTGTTTCTACTTGACTAAAACCGGTTCGCACTTCTTTACGTTCGTGTATCAATTGGTTAACATTGTAATGTAATACGTTAAAAATAATTACAAATAGGAAGTATATAAAAAATCTCCTGAATAAAAACCCATTGCATGTATGTTTAAATATAAAAGTATTGCATATAAACTCGTGAAAAACATGTAATTATTGAAAACTTTAGTGCGTCTAATAATTTGGTCGAATTATTATAATAAACTAACATAATACCTGATATAATAAATATTCTATATTTTTATAATATATCGTCTAATTTATCCAATCCTCGAATTTATATTATATATCGTCTAATTTAACTAATTAATACACGAACATAAACAAGTGCAAACCGGTTTCAGTAATGTAGAAACAATAAAGTTGTATAGTATCACCCGATATTTAAGATATTTACTTAGAATTTTATAGTGAGTCTAATAATTTGGCCAGGGACTGTAATATAAAATAATGTAAAAAAGGATAAAAAATATGTTTAATAAGAACTCTGTGTTAAAGGGTAAAAAAAACTAATATTCACACCACTAACATTTCGATATTAGAGTGTTCCTTCAATTTTCTATAAATGCTAAAAATGTCATATTTTTTTAATGCAACAGTTTTTACGTTTTGAAAGTAAAAAACGTACGAGGTGAACAATTTCAGAAACACCAAGTGACACTAACGGTAGCAGTAATTTTCTTTTTAATATAGGTAGCAAACGATAAGACGAAGCGAATGACCTATATAGTTCAGAATTTCATTTGTTTTCTCAGGACAAAGTAATTCAGAAAGAATTTTTAGAACCTCTAGAAATGTAATGCTTTCATTTTAAGTAAACATCTTCTTTGAAGATATCAAAAAATATTGTCGATTTAAGGAAGCAAATACTTGGCATGGTTATTCTATACCAGTTTGAATTCCTCCCCTAACTGCATTGTCGAGACTTTCCTTTGAGAAATTTGATATTTTTCGAATAGATCGCTACATCGAGGAAGCATTCTTTTCTTCGACGTAAAATAAGATTTGTCTTAAGAATATAAGAATGATTTGTAGAGCAATTTTAAAAAATTGCTTTGATCGTTAGTATAAATCTTTAACTTCCGCAATTTTTCAGTCACAATATATGTTGTAAAATCAATTGAAAAAAAAAAAAAAAAAAAAACTGCCTGCTTTTTGTTTTATTGAACCAACCAATCTTTTGGTCCATTGAAGAAATACTTTTTATTTTGTTTGAAAAATCGCATAAAGTCGTACGCAATATGAAATCTAGATATGACTATTGAATTCTTATATAATCTAAGATTTCAAGCGGATTTGTATCCCGCTCAGGACATGGATTTTTATCTCTGTATGTCGTCTTCTAATGTGTGAGTGTGGTGCCCCCTATGAACTGGTTTGTGTCAGTGTGGTATGGGTAATCGTTGGTCGCTTCTTTGAGTTAAGTTCACAAGTGCCCACCGGGTAGCGTTAAGTGAGTAACACTTCTAGCATCTTCCGAGACAAAGAACGAGAAGTTCAGTGCCTGTGCCGTTAGGGAAAAATAATTATTTTTTCACATTTTATAGTTTCCTACAATCTAAGGTTCGTAAGGCAACAAAAGAGCCGCAGTTTCTCAAGAAATAAATCGCTTGCCTCCCAATGAGGTGCCCCAGGTTCGAATCCCAGCATCGGCTGGTCGAAATGACTTCTGCTCTCGGATCATAACAATTACAATGCTGGCATAAACTGTCCTTTGCGGTAGATCAATCATGGGTTAGAATCCCTTTGCTGTCTAGCTAACCATAGGAGCTTTTCATGGTTTTTCTCTCCATGCGACACAAATGTGATATAGTTCCATCAAAAAGTCCTCCACGAAGGCTGTGAAAACTATGGTGTAATAATAACTATTTGATTTCGGTGTTGTAAAGCTCAAAAAACTGTGTGTCATTTCAAGTTCATACCGTATTGAGCGTTCATATACTTAAAGCGTGTAGTTAAATCTAAACTCTAATAAACAAGAAAGCTCACACCAGGAACCCACGAGAAAGCTTTTCCGCTCATAAATTATTTTTACCAATTTGTACGAAACCGACGACGATCGCCAACGAAGATCATTTACAATTTGAGCACGAGAAGTTTTGTTTTAGTCCCGCACAATACGTACCGCAGAAATAGAAGTAAACTTTTACAACGGTATGCATGTTTTTTAGTTGTGAATAAAGATAATTATATTCTCATAAGAAGATTTGCAGAAATCCATCCATTGAATTTACGCCGATTCATTTATATATACTTGTACATCCAATTCAGTTTTGTTAAGCTTAGTTCGAATTCATATTAATAGTCTCTCTGTGCTGTGTGTACGTTTGATTGCGTATATGCATTTTAAATTAATGATTCTTGTTATACATTGTATATACATTACGTTTGATTGCATATATGCATTTTCAATTAATGATTCTTGTTATACATTGTATCGTAAAAATAACTGACTCTTATATGTATCATATCTTACAGTAATTATAAATTGTACTGTTTTTTGAATAACAAAAATGGGGAGGAATTTTCAATAATATGTTATTATTTTTTATTATTTTATTTGATAATAGTCGAAAAATCATGTACATTTTAAAGAATGTAAATTTATAAAGCAAAATACAATATTTAAACGAATATTTACAATATTTCCTGAGAAACGAATTTTTAATATACAACTTCTTTAAAATTCAATTTCTCGGGAACTATTGAACTGATTTCATTCAAATTTCGTATTTTGCCTCATAAAATTACATTCTTTAAGAGGATGTAAAAATTTATACCTAATTATTGAAATTTTTTTCGACTATTATTAAATAATGTAGTAAAAAATAATAAGTACTTGTTTAAAATTATTTTTGCAAGAATTATCTTCGGACAAATGAATTTTGTAATTGCGAGCACAAATTTTTAGATTCATTCTCGAGATATGGGAAAATACTGAAAAAAAAATTACATTAAGGGGTTCGAACTTCGAATCAGACTTATGCTACTTATATGAACTGAGCAAACGGTACTTAATGAAAAAAAAATTCTTAATTTTTACTGAAAATCGTAGAAGTTGTCAAAATACAATGAAATAAAAACTCTAAGAAGAATCGATCCTACGTATATGGCGAGTAAGCATTCTTTTCAAATAAAAGAAAATATTTTACTGATTTTATACCTTATTCAATATTTGTTGTTTAGTTCTTTTGCAAAATTGTATATAATTTGTAAAAGGAAGAAAATTATCGAATATAATTTTTCGTAATGTAATTATTTTTCACAATGTTATGTAATTATCGCATTTAACATTTCATATTAAACATTTCAAAATAAATTTAGTATTTTTGATAAATTTAGTACACGGTAATGGACAGGAAGAAAAGAGGAGCTTTATCAACTATCAAGATCAATAATGGAAAAGAGTTTAAAAGAGTCACTGAATTTAAATACCTGGGATCTATAATGACAGAAGATAATTCCATTAAAATTGAAATTAAGGCCAGCAAGAAACAGATGCTTTTTCTCATTTCAGAAAATATTTAGATCATCTTCTATATCACGTACGCTTAAAACTAAAAATCTACAAAACAATATTGTGTGCCGCGGTGGCTCAGGAAATAGAGCGTTCGCCTTCCAATGAGGCGAATTCCGTATCCGGCTTGCACCGACCACAGTGCTGACGTGAAATATCCTCAGTGGTAGACGGATCATGGGTTAGAGCATCACTTCCTACATCAAAAACACAGTCTTTTATAAGTAGTCCGCGCAGACTAATTAAAAAGTGAACCAGTTGTGTGCATGAACCCAAACCCTTTTATAAAAGTAATTGAGAGAAATTTATCATATATATTTGAGAACTGAATCTGTAATGGTTGACAAGTGGATAAGGCAAACCATTAATATTAATAAATAAAGCAAATTTTAAGTCATATATTTGCTATCACTTTCTTATTTTAACTAGATTTTGTATTAAATGACTCGTTCGGAAAGTGGATATCCTTCACAGCGGTCCGATCGGACAACCTATAAAAAACCGTGTGGAGGTTTTCAGTTATAGGAGGCGTTGGAGAGTCCCCTTGCCGTCAAGCTAACCGTGGAAGGTCCTCGTGGTCCTTCTCTCCATGTAACGCAAATGCGACCTAGTTCCATCAAAAAGTCCTCCACGAAGGCAAATTTCTCCCAGTATTCGATCCAGGAGTTCCCTTGTCTTCTGGATTGGGTTCAAAATTACAAGGCTACGGAGTTGAACATTAGTAGTCGCAAACCCATAAAATTGGGTCGGCTGTTCAACGACGGATATAAAAATAAAAACAATATTGTGACAAGTTATGAATATGAAACCTGGACAATTACACAATGTGATCGAATCTAGAAATTATAAAAAGATTTAGATCTAATTAACATCATAAAAGGCAACATTGTTTGGGCCACTCAATAAGAATGAATGCGTATCGAAGTTGTGTCTTTTGGGGTCCCGGAAAGAGGAAGACCCAAAAAACGATAGCTTGAGGAAGTTGAGCGAGACATAGAAACCATGCAAGTTAAAAGCTACAAAAAGAAAGCTGAAAAACGTTAAGTTTGGAGATGTGTATTGAGGGAATTCTTCATTAATTGTAGCGCCAAGGAGTGTGAATAAATTTAGTATTTTTTCTAATAAATTTTGTAACTTTCAACCACTTTCCAGATCAAACTTTTAGGACCATGTTTCGCAGATTGTTTTAATACTTTTATTGTTTGTCATAAATCCAAGTCAGACGAAAAAAACATATGTTTATTCAGCGAAAGTTCATTTTTGTGTCTGATTTCGAAGTTCAAAATATCATCTGCACTAAGTAATTAGCATATTTAAAGTAAGACCTTCGAATCATTATGATTGAGTAAGTGAAAATCCAATCATTAGAAAGTAAGTTATACGGTGTGCTCTTTTTTCTGCTCACTGTGCATGCAACTTGCATACGTATGTGCATACAACTTATTTACATATGTGAATACAACGTACCTACGTATATATGTACGTATATATGTACGTATTTACATCCAGTGCACGTACGCGCGAACATTCGTATTGATATATAGCGTACTTATATAGCATACTATATAGCGTATGTAAGTATTAACATACGGCGTGTATGTAATACGTGTGTGTAAGTTCAAAAATACATACATGTGTTTGTATAGTGTGTAAAAAATAAACGAATCAACCTGAATAACTTTTGATCTAATGATCAGATCTTCACGTTCTAGGACATAGATCTGAATGGTTCGAAAGGGTGATCTCAAATATGCTAATTAATTAGTAAAGATGATAGTTTAAGTTAGAAATCAGACACAAAAATGTACTTTTTCTGAATAAACATAATATTTTTTCGACAGATTCGGATTTCCGACCCCCAAAACATAGAGGGTAGTCGTAATTTGAGAAACATGGTTCTTATAATTGGTCAGGAGTGCCACCCAAAGTTTACTTTTTGCGTATTTCACTATATATCGAGAACTTTGTAAGCGAACTGAAAATTTTCTTGCACGCAATTATAAAATTAATTTCTCCAAAGATAATTCCATGCAAAAAATAAATTTTAGTAAGTATTTATTGTTTTTTATTATTTTATTTAATGATAGTCTAGAGTACTTTGAATTGAAAAGGATAAAATTTTTTACATTAATTCAAAGAATGTAATTTTACATGGCAAGTTTTGCCCAAAGTTATAAAGATGGTTTATCTAATGGAACTCCATTTAAAGAAATTTTTCAATGATTGTGTATTATTTTTCATTATTATATTTAATAACAGCTCAAAAATTTTATATAGTAAGGTATACACAATTTTGCATTATTTTAAAGCATGTAATTTTAAATGACAAAATACAAAATTTGAATGAAATCGGTTGAATATTTTCTGAGTTTTCTAATTTTAAACACTTGTATAGTTCGTTGTATACATTGGAATCGATTGATATATTGGCTTGATATAGAGCTTTACAGTTTGATATAGAGCTTTACACAGCTTTACAATTCAATTACTCCAAAATTAATTTCAAATTTTAGCAAAGTAAAAAAACAGCACAATTCTGCAGCAAATAGCTTGGAGTGCAAAAAAAGCAACAACTTTCAATTTGACATAAAATATTTCAAAAACCAATGCTTAAATTAAATATTAATCTTCGCCCCCTACTCAATGTCACTCGACAACACTGTAAAATTATATTATGAAATTAATTAATGTTTTTCTGTGGTTTTCCTGAACGTTTTTACCTGATTAAAAGAAAAGTTCCATTTTTGTTCGAAAACGCGACTTAACATGGAATTAGTGGAAATTTTCTATTTACTATTAGCAAACTAACAGAAAATGTCCATAGAAGGAGCCCTTGTCAGTAAAAACGGTAGGTAGGTACTTTATTTACGTTGCACTAGAGCTGCTCAGTGGGTCATGGATGGGCAACGGTCTGAGAAACATCCCTGAGGAGGATCAGAAGACATGCCATTGCAATTTTGATCCTCTGCAGGAGGGATGGCCCCCCTACTTTGGTAGCCCGACAACCTGTGCGAGAAATGGAGCACTTTACAGTAGAACAGTATAACGATGAGAGATACCACGCCCCCTCGGTCCCACGCTGGCTGATGAGCAGAGGCCTCTAGTGATATTAAAAGAGTACTGAAAAAAATCAACACTTTCAAACTCAAATCTTAGAATAATCATTATGCATGACTGACATAAATACTTTTATTAAAAGATATATCAATACTGACTTATAGTACACGGCTTAATATTACAATTATATCAGTGTAGTAACATTTCAAAAGAAAAAAAAGGAGATGAAAATGTGCAGTTGACTAATGAAAGCGATTTAAAAATTTAAGACATCAAATGTGGAACAAATATTTTTTAAATGAAAATCAATATTGCTATCACTAATACTATGCAATGTATACAAAAAAGCACTAGAAGTTTGATATCAAGGTTGTGCATGGATATTTTATTGAAGTATTTACAGACTTGTTTTCTTAGAAATATTTAACAAATAAAAAAATGTTTTACAATCAACCCATGACTGGCAATGGCATGTTACGCCGGCACTTCTCGATTATAGACTTTGTAATAATTTTCTTTAAAAAAAACTGTTTAGTGATTTGGTGACTAACTTGCAAAGATCGTTAAATAGGTAGCCAAATCAGTAAATTATGATTAGTTATTTCTGGCCCTATTAGTATACAATTATCGACAATTATTAGAGAGAATGAAATGAACATTATGTATATAAATTAAAGTACAGATTCGATTGTGCATGAACAGCAGAATACAAAAAATGCAGTGTACTTGTTCACCAGAAATATAAGTAGCTTTGACATTTATAAAATTATTTTTGTAAAGAAAGATAAATACAATGAAAAACAAACAAACAAAAATATTAGCTAAGCAGTTTGAGCCAAGTAATTTTAAAAATGAAAATTCAAAAATATTCGACGTTTGTTTGACTTGAGATTTTCAATTGTGTTGGTAAGCCTTGTAACCTTGTAACAATTCAAAAATTGGAAGGGACTAATTTGATTGGTCTTCAAGTTAATAGTAAGGTATATTTTTTAAGTTAATCTGAAAAGAAAGGTATTTTATTGAAAATTGCAAGTATGCCTGCAAAATATTCCAACAATGTTGTGCTTAATAATAGCAAATATAAATAAAATTATTATAAAAACTAAACAACTATATTCAACTTATTTGGCAATTAAAGTGGATTTTTCTGAAAGCTAATAAATTTTCGAAAAATTCACTTCTGAAAATGAAAGCAAAGACTAAAAAAGGAAGGCTTAGGAATTAAGACTTAGAAAAAAAAACTCGTTTGGGAAAAAAGTGAGTTGATTATGTGACCACATTTAACAATGTTGTATTTAATAATAGTAAATATAAATAAAATTATTATGAAAATATTTTGCTAATACAATTAAGACTATTGGGTGATTTTATAGTTCTGCACTGTACATGACGTGTGAAATTAATTTATTACTTAAAAAATATTTCACAAGTATATATTTTATGAATTAAATATCAATATGTAAAAATAGTTTTATTCAAAATCACATAAAATCCTGAAACAAAATTGCGATTTCTAATTATGTTTTTACCATGAAATCACCTTATTTAGTTCAGTTCGTATGTGTTTTTATGTCCAATTCGTTATTCTTATGTCCAATTTTTAAACCTCATTGATACAGATAATGAACAGTATAGTTTAACATGAATAATTATAATTAAAATAAGAAGAACATTACGATCGATTTCATTATTTTTAAATTAATTTAATAATTGAAGGTTTAAACGGCTTAATTCAAAATATTATTAGTATTTAGAAAAAAAATTTCTCATAATTGAAATTTTATTTAATTCTAATGTTTATTTAAAATTGCAGAATCAATACATAAATCTATCTTGATTCTCGAGAAAAGCTAGCTATTCATGAAATGGTGTTTAGTAGTCAAAATGAAGTAATTGTTCCTTCGCCTTGTTAATTCTTGGAGAAAGAAATTTCCTTTTAAATCTAACAAATCAATCTCTCCATGCTGAGAGAAAAATCATTCTTTATACCCGGCTATATAACAACCTCTTTGTCAGGTAAGCTCCTAGCGAAAATGGTTATATATGCCAAGAGAATAAGTCAAGTTCTTTGTAGGGGGTGACAATGGATACCCAGAAAAGCACCTGACAGCAATAATCCTTATCTCGACAGCTAAAGATGTTGGTGAAACATGGAATAAATCCAATGAGCTGATGACTTCTTCAGATTGCTGACTGAGGGTGGGGTTAGGCTTTTTGGCATTTAAAAAAGTTGATTAAATTAAATTAATCATGGGACTATACTACAACGTAAAAAAATAATAATGAATGAATTTTCATCACTATAAAATTATTCTCAATAAATTTTTAAACAGAATTTTAAACTTTGAAAAATTTTTCATCTTTTGTAGTGACTTTCAACTAATAAGTTAAACTAAAAAAGGATCACAGAATGGCCGGTCTTTAAGGAAAAGAAAGAGGAAATTTTACGATTTATCTGAGCTTCAGAATTGACCCAAATAAAGCAAAAACGTGAAGTCGAATTTACTAACAAATATAAATTCCAAGATAAATGATATCTATATTTTATTTTATATTATAACCGTCGTTGAACAGCTGACCCAATTTTTTGGATTTTGGAATGAGGATAGAGCGTATCGATTAGCCATGACTTGGATTCAAACCCGGTTCACCTCATGGGAAGGCGAATGCTCTATCCCCTGAGCCATCACGACTCAAATGATATCTATAATGGTGAGAGAAATTTATTATGTATAACAATATAGAGACTATTAATTTTTATAAATGATTTGATTGATTTATGAATGATTGGTTTATAAATGTTTTTATAAACCACCAGATTGGTTTTCTTGTATAACTATTGGGAAACAAGAGTCCCAGTTTTCCAAAATAAATAAATATTCACATTTCTATTACTACGTCAAAAGTATTATTACTATAATTGTTTGTAATCTCCTATTCTTAGTGAAATTTCAAATATTTACTTAATATAAGTGAGGTAACATTGATAGAGCGGTTGTTAGACAGTGACTGTGTTGGAGCTGTTGCGATGGGCGTTCAGAGTTTGACTAATCTTGTTGGTGGCATCTCATCCTGTAGCTCTCTATTCGGGAGCTATAGCGGGGCCGTGTGCTGGCGATTGTGCGTTTCTATCAGCATACTGGATGAGCAACGTGGTTCGAGTCGCTGCAATTATGATTGATTCTCTCTCTTTTTAATAATGTCTATCTTCGATGATTTCACCTAAACCTTTTAGCGAGCACTTTTTTAGAGTACTGGTTATTTTCAAGAGGAACTTAAAATTAAAATTAATTATTCTCAGATTTTTTTACTAATAAAAAGTAGAGAATCTACGATATTTTTCTGCAAGGAGGTATAGGATATGTTTAAAAAATTTATGAATTCAAAGTATTAAAGCTATCTCAAATTATGTACCATTGCAGTTATTACAGAATAAATAATTTAAAAATGCGGTTAATGAAAAGTTATGTTAAGTCTGTGGCCATCAAAACAAGATTAACCACTATGCATAAAAGCATAAGCATAAGCGTTAGTAATAGAGAGTACAAACTCAACTAATTTTACTAAAGTTTTTTTTTTTATATGAAAGTCATTATTCATTGAGGTATGTTGTTGAACAATTTTCGCACAGGGTGCTGTAACTACCTGAGTCGTTTCAATTAAAGGAGAAAATCAAAATGATGGGGTAAAGTTTTGAAGAAGGGTGTCAAATTTAAGTTTTACTCAACTGTTAAAAAAAAAGTACTTGAACTATAGAAGTAGTTTCTATAAATTCAATAACAACAAAGTTTTTGAAATCCTGTAGAAGATAGCATGTATTCATTCAGGAAATATCGCTAACACACATATATATATATATAGAATATTATTTAATCAAATTCGCATATTAATTAATCATCAAGTAAAAATGCATTATTTATTCGAATGCACAAAATTTTAGTATTTTAAAACTAAGAGATAATTAATTTTTCAATACAAAAAATTATCGAAACAAGATGGCAAGAACATATCTTATTAGAATAGGAAAATAGCACTTAATAATGGCCCTTAATAGCACTTAATTTAGATAGATAGTATTTAAATATATAAGAAATATACTTGAGCTATTACTATTTTTTAGGACGATGCACAGCATCAAAGTACTTTAAAACTACACATTTGTCAGTTTTTAGAATTTTTAAAATATAATTTTATTATAGTTTGAACCAATGAAAGGATGATGCTAAAAAATTCTTTTAGCGTTAATTTCTCAAAAAGAAAGATAATTTTTTAAAAGCCTAAAAAGTAGACAACTATATACTATTTAGTTACCTTTCAAAAACTGTTCATTTCAGAATTCTTTCATTGCAATTTTATCAGAAAAAATAAGTAAAGAATCTAAAATAACACACTCTTAATATCTCAAGTTCTGATTGTGTGATGGCCTTATATTTTACACGAATTGAAAGATATTACCGACTAGAGTAAATATTTACCATCAGTTTATTTGTAAAAATGAAATAAAGAGGATTAAAATAATCCAAGTGCTATGTAGACTAAAAAATTCAAAAATGAGAGAAGTACAAATGAAAGTGCAGAAAAAAACATACTGTAGTTTCGGTTCTATAAACTAGAACTTTCCTCGGTTTTTAAACATCAAATGATAGTCGAGAAATAAAGACAAATCAAATGATAGTCGAGAAATAAAGACAAACGCGTGCAAAGTGGTTAAAACAATAGAATGAACATGTTTGAACCACATAATCAAAGAAGCGAGATAAGAAACAGGTGTTAGGAGGATTGCAGTGAATCCCAAATTGCAACATACATGAGCATACTGTAGTTTGTGTTCTATAAAACCGAACCTTCCTCGGTGTCTACACACCAAATGCTAGTCGATAACTGAAGACAAACGCGTGCAAAGTGGTTAAAACAATAGAATGAACAAGTTTGAACCATATAATCAAAAAAGCGAGATAAGAAACATATGTTAGGAGGATTGGCAAGAATCCCAAAGTGCAAATAAATAAATAATTTAGAATAGATTGCCAAATATGGGGGAACGGTGGTAAAATAGAAAGGTCGTTAACTAAATTATTAGATTTTTTTCAAGTTATGGAATGATTCCCAGAAATCAAATTTGGTAGATGAAGAGCAGTGTTGAATGATTTTAGCAGAAGAAAACTGAAACCTGTGATTACAACTCCCAACTATATTACAACCATGTGATTAGAACAACTACTAGAACAACAACTACGTCGATGGAAGATTGGTTAATGTTCTGAGTTAGGACATATCTTTCGTGTTATTTAAGTCCTAGTTTAAGCGCATGTTTATGTTTGTCCAATATACGCAAGACCACTTTGACACAGAATCTGATAAATTTCCCAGCTATCATTATTATAATTAATAGTGGTGAAATTTATTTTATTTACAGGGGAGAAAACTATTTTTTGCTGAGATTTATTCAAAATCTTAGCAATTTGGGGACCAGTTTTTTATTTAGATTAAAAGCATATTTAGAATTTTTCTACTCGATCTCCACCTCTTCGACAATTAAGTTTGGTCGAGAGGAGAGAGACCTTAGTTAGAGCTCAACATTGAAATAAATGCAGTAATCCGTATTATGTCGCTAATAAGAACTGAGTTGAAAGCTATGCACGATATAACTGAGAGGAAAATATTTCAGCATTAAGTAATTCGTAACCACATTTGTTGCTGAAAATACAATCAAGAAATACGAACACGTCAAGTTTAATTGTAGCATCGATAAAATTTAAAAGCATTCTAATAATTCGGACAAAATTTCAAAATGAACATTTTATTAACTGCATTCCTGAAATATCAATTATTATAATTTTAAACAATAATACTATTTCATCATCTTTTCGAGACAAAAGCTGTTTGAATATTTCGTAAACAGCTAAAGAAGAGGTTTTGGGAAATTCTCAGAAAATAATACACTTTGAAACACAAAAATTTTAAATTTCAAATCTATGTTTAAAATCTATAGTGAATAGTTTTTAAAAAATATTCATTTGGTAACTCTAATTAATAGCTTAAATAGAGCCGTGTAGTTAACAAACATTATGCAGTTTACAATTATTTCCTGGCATGGAAACTCCAGGATAATGACATTTTATGGTTTTTTGCTTCCATATTTTTCTACTTTTACGCCTGGTTATTTCACTTTGTATGACTAACAACAAAGAATTTTAAAAGAGCTCCGACTGAATTATATAGTTTTTGCCATTAATGATTTAGAAAAGGCAGGAAAATTACAACATAAAAACCTACTTGCTGTTAAAAATCTCTTTAAATTGAGTTATCTTCGAAACTGTCTTCGCCGTTGGCACTGGAAGAATTATTTTAACGAAATGGCTTACCAATTATAAACTTAAACAAAAATAAATAATACTAGCGTGTTTATAAAGATTATAAAGAAATAAAAATAAGTGGCCAGAACAATGACGCATTTTCGGGGACATTGACTGAAAAACTTATTTATACAGCATTATTTTGGAAATCATTCCTTGCGCACATATTTCAAAAATGCTTTTAACAGTCAGAAGTAAAAAATTAGACAGAGAAAAACGTGTATGCAGTTTTAAAGCAGGTAATTATTGAAAATAATACTTGTGACACGCTAGAAAAATGACATTTTGAAACTCAACATACATGTTTAACTATATCTTAATGTTGAAGCCAGTGTAAATTCATTCTAAAAAGCTAGCGAAAATAGTATTGTAGGTTTGTTTAGTTCGAAAAAAGCTACCTTCAGAGCGTATATATCGTTAACATAAAGCGGACAGTTAGTTTTTTGTAATGAGGAAATCTTTTGAAATTTGTTTTATAATAAAAATTGAGCGACAATCTAAAAGGAAGTACAAGTATATGCCAAAAAAAATAAACAAAATTTTCTAAAAAAGGTTGTTTAGTCCAAAACAAGCTACTTTCAGAGCATATATCATATCATAAAGCAGACAGTTTGCGAATTTTTTATAAATTTTTGTAATGAGGAAATCTTTTGAAGCATATTTTATGTGAAAAAGTCAGCGTCAATTTAACAGAAAATGCAAATATATGCCAAGTGAAATAAATAATTTAAAAAAAAGGTTTGTTTAGTCCAAAACAAGCTACTTTCAGAGCGATTACATTAAGCGGACAGTTTGCGAATTTTTTATAATTTTTTGTAAAGAGGAAATCTTTTGACACTTCTTTTCTATAAAAAAGTGAGCCTCAATTTCACGGAAAATACATATGTATGTCAAGAAAAATAAATAGAAAATATTATATCTTTAAAAAAATGCATCATTTTGATGTATGGTTTTAGATTTCTGTGACAGTTGCTGTAAATTGTTGTATTTGGTAAGAATTACCCATATAAAGTTGCAGTGGGTCAAAAAATACTGATTTTTTAAAGGAAATTTTGGAAAGATTTTTAATTCCCAAGTGCTTAAATTGGCCTGCAGATCAAAGCATTCAGCGGAAGAAGCAAAGACCTTTTCAAAGAAGTATTATAGTTAATAGGTTGATAAATTTTTTGTAGTATCTATTTGCTTAATATTTGATAGTATGTTTTAAAAAATAATATTCTGCTTAACGATTTTTTTAATTTCTTAGGTTAGCAATTTATAAAAATACATTAAGACATTACTACATTAAATACATAAAAAAAGATAACATCATGCGTTTTTAGCAGATTTCTGAAAAACGCTCAACTTCAAAGGAATTATATTCAGTAATTTTTGTTTAATTATTAAATTATTTGTGACTTTTAACAAAGAACTGCATGATTATTTGAATGAAGCAATTAGGAAGAAAGAACAAGGAAAGACATTGCAATTGAATTTAATTGAATCAAGCTGCTCAAATGCAAATGCTACCTGTATATAAATATAGTAAATGTGCCATTTTTGTTAACCGTCAAAATTTTCCAATATTCCCTTAATCGCCAAAACTGAAAAGTTTTTTACTGTTCTTTTGGAGCATTTAGGAAGAAAAAACATCGAGAGACATTGCAATTGAACTTATTTATATCAATCTGCTCAAATGCAAATGCTACCTGTATATAAATATAGGAAATATGTCAGTTTTGTAAACAATCAAAATTTTCCAATATTTCCTTAATCCCCAAAACTCAAAGGATATTTTTAAATAATTTATTTTTTAAATCCTTCAAAATCGTCCTCCTTGCCGATACTGTTTTGGAACCTTTAATTTCTGGAGTTCCTATAAAGACAATCCCCACTTCAAAATTATTTCAAAATCGCAAAATTATCAAATTTGGGAGAAACAATAGGAGTCACAATACAATGGAAGGTGGGGGGAATGGGACAGAGTCAAGAGATCATTTTGTATTAAAATTAGCTACAATGATTTCAGGGAATTTTTTTTCCATGCAGCACAGTGCAATCCATTATTATTATTTAGCATTTTTTTTTTTTTTTTTTTTTTGAAATCTAAGCAGTATAGCGCTAATGATTCTAAGCAGTATTTTTTTACAATATTAAAAAATTAGAATTCAAACGTTTCACATTCCTAGAAAAATGCAGCTTTTCTTCATCTAGACATTTTGCGACATTTAATGATTATCATCGAATGCACTGTCCCAAGTTAAGTTTAACGAATCGGAATGGTCATAAATGTTTAATATTATTTATAAAATAACAGAGCATTCAATGAACAGCTTTAAAGACAGAAGTTGACTGTTTTCACCTTTCTTCAAATTATGTTGTTTTAAAAAGTCAAATAAACTTTGGCTGCATTTCTTATAATAAATACCAACATATATGTTTAATTTCTTTAAAGTGTAATTTTATCAAACTATAAATTATAAAAAAAATTAGTGGTGTTAAATAAAAAAAACAACTTATAAATTAAAAAATGTAGAAAAATAGCCATGATCTTAGTTTTAGTAAAAGTAATTTCTACCCCTTTTCAATTATTTTATGAACTTCTGTTTGATATATATATATATATATATACAGAGAGAGAGAGAAATATGAGTAAAAAAATGAACATCTTAAAAACTTTTTTGAACTAATCATCTGATTTTTAAGTGCTAAAATGCCACCATGCTAAATGCTATACTATTTAAATACTGTTTAAATATACAATATTTTATACTTCTTATAATCATTGTTTTATTTATACCCTATTGAGTGTGTATATATTTAGTTTTCAAATATGTGTGTACAAATTTCAGTATGTCTGTATATTATACGTATAAATATTTGATAATTCTTAATATTTCCGGTGGCTTTTTTTCCTGTTTAGTTTTATAAATTTATATCTTTGTCTTCTTAATCACCTGGACAGGATATGTACTTTTGGTGATGAATATATGTTTATTTTATATACTTTTGAACTTATCTATTTTCTGCTTTGTTCAATAAAATTTACCTGCGATGACATTGCAAGTTACGAAATCATTCCCGAAATTGCTTTCAGTAAGCGTATGTTTTTTGGAATAGATAGAATCGAGTTCTTAATCCAAAAACATTTGGGGAGTACCTGGAAAGTATACTCCCAATAGTTAAGTTAGGTGAACAGTCGGATATTTACTTTTTACGTATTTCATCATATCTCTGGTAAGAGAATTGAAAAAAGTTTGTACACAATCGCAAAACTCACTTATCCAAATATAAGTCTACACAAAAAGTAATTTTTCCTGTAAAAATATTATTATTTTTTTTTTTAAGTAATAACGTCAAAAACCTTTTCATTAAAAAGTATCCAAATTGTTATTTGCATCATTCCAAGCTATGTCATTTTAAATTACAAGATACAAAAGATTGCTGGAATAGTTCTTAAGAAATAAAAATTTTAAAATACAATGTAATTGACGTTTTATTGCCGAAAAAATATCTTTTTGTCCTTGCCATTTTAGACTACCTAGCTTAAAATGATGTAAAAATTTGTACATGCTATACTTTGAAACTTTTTTTATCATTAATAAAATAAATAATGAATAATATAAAAAAATTAGGCAGTATCTGTAAAGTATGCTCCCAATAGTAAAGTTAAGCGAGCAGTCGAAAGTTTTCTTTTAACGTATTTCATCGTATCTCTGGTAAAAGATTGGAAAAAAAGTTTGCACGCTATCTCAAAACTCGCTTATTCAAAAATAAGTCTAGACAAAAAGTAATTTTTCCTGTGAAATTATTATTATTTTTTAAAGTAATAATGTCGAAAACCTTTTCATTAGATAGATAGACTTAGAGGTTGGGCAGCTCTAACGAGCAGGGCACATCGACCAGAGGTCTATTGTACCAAACCTTTTCATTAGAAAGTATCCAAATTGTTACTTACATCATTCCACTGTCATTTTGAATGACAAAATAATGACAAGATGACAAAATGACAAGGAAATTAAATTTAAAAATACTATTTAATTGACGTTTTATTGCCGAAAAATAGTCCACTAATTTTTTCCTTGCTACTTAAGACTACCTAACTTAAAATGATGTTATACTTTAAAAAAATTTTATCATTAGTAAAATAAATAATGAATAATAATAAAATAATTATTTTTCTCATAGAATTTTCATGAGATAAGCAAGTTTTATGATTTTGTGCAAACATTTTTTAGATTAAATAGTTTCTGTGACATTAATATTAAGGAGTCTCATTGTTTGACCGCTCTCCTGACTTAACTAAGGCACCGTATTTTCAGATTACAGTCAACCCCCTTTTTTTTAGTCAAAATCTTGAACCTATAAAAAAAAACGGTATGAAAGATATATTTATGCAAAAAAGGTACATTTTCGTTTCTTATTTCGTTGGTTAAAATATTGCATAAGAAGTTTGGAGCAGCCGAAATATAATTCTTTCTTCCGAAATATAATACGATCTTTCGTGAACAATATTATCTTTAAATATTAAGTTACGCAGATCACGAGCTAGAATCCTCTTGCCATCAGGCTAACCGTAGGAGGTTTTCGTGGTTTTCCTCTCCATGTAACGCAAATGCTGGTTCATTCCATCAAAAAGTCCTCCACGAAGGCAAATTTCCCCCGATACTCAATCCAGGAGTTCCCTTGTCTCCTGGATTGGGTTCGAAATTACAAGGCTACGGAGTTAAACATTGGTAGTCGTAAATCCGAAATTGGGTCGGCTGTTCAACGACGGTTATAAAAGAAAATAAAAACATTTTTTGCTCGGAGCATATATTAGAAAACGGTTTCATCAAAAACAAAGAAAGTTTCGTGGCATTTGAACATTCATTTTTTTACACTGCTTTGACGTCTTCTTCAGTAGTGATTCTTTAGATTTCGATAGACAGTATTTGTTTTTCTTCTTACTTAAACTAATTTTTCACTTTTGTAAATATATCTTCCATGCTTTAAAATGAAAGAAATGCTTTAGGGAAAGAAAAAAAAGATAGTAAATATAATTGCGTAAGTAGTCGTCATTTTCTTTTCACAGTCAATAAATGCAGAAAATTCTTTGTAAATCTAAATTTACAAAAAAGCGTCGAAAGTAATTAACATTACCAATAAAACAAATTTTTTCTCCTGACTACGAATAGAAATCTCGAGAAAGAATAAATGCGAAAAATGTTTTATTTGTTTTGTTTTGAAACTTAAGAGAAATAAAAGGAGAGAATTGCTTTTTATACTAGAAAAAAATTTTGTTTTTTACTGATAAATATATTTTATATTTCGAAAATATAAACTTTTTAAATAAATGTCAAATTTTACTTTAAACGCTTAGGAATTTAATTTTTAGGAATAATATAAAGCGTAATGTTTTCTGGCATCTGTTAAATTATAAAGTGCCTTTTGACATGCTTAAAAATTTCTTACATGATAAAATCACAAAATATGAAATGCATTTTTGACTAAATGTCAAACATTTTCGAGTGAAATTGTTTGTTTTATACTAAACATATACGGTCCTACAATAATGGAAGAGACATTTTCAGTTTTTTACTTTTTTTTAATAAATTTATCGAGAAATGTTTAGAGGATTATCTTATAACTTTTAATGTGTTTGGATTATGCATACTTATCAATAAATTTTAAAGCTTTCAGAGGAGCCAGCGATAAATTATGATTAAAAACAAGTATTTTTTAAACACCCTATGCCATAATATAGAGAAAAAGCTTGTAAATTGCATCTATTACTTTTATAATTTGCAATAGTCACATGGAATTTCGTTAACCTGACTTAAATATTAAGGGAGATATGGACATTTTTATAAAGAAAAAATTTTTTTGTCTTACGTTTTTTTGAATATGTTCAAAAGAATTTTGAAAAATTTTTTATTAAAAACAAAACTATTATTTTTAAATTGTAAAAAAAATCTGTTTAAAATTGTGCTAGCTATGAGCATATAAAATAGTTCTCTTATAATGAAAAAGCAGGCTTGCTTGTATTGGCATGTAGCGTTAGAAACAACAATAACAACTTTGTTACGACTGGGAGAGAGAAAATATTTTTAATCTTGGGAATGTCTTGCATTTTTGTAAACTAAAAATCAATTATTAAAGCATAAATTTTGAAACTCATGGAATGATAAAAAAATATTTTTAATATTTATTAAAAAATATTTATAGGAATGTCTTTTTAAAACGTCTTTTATCTTAGGAATGTCTTTTTTTTAAAACTAGAAATCAATTATTAAAGTATACATTTTGCTAATACTAGGAGTTTGAAATACTACCGAAAATACTATTGATAACGAATTAATTTATCATTATTAAATCAACGCAGTTTTTGTATAAAATTTGCCCAAATAAAAAGTGAGCATTCGTGATCAAGTCAGAAATAGCCCAGATAGCTCAGTGACCTTTCTTCATTTTCCTATCTTTTGGTGTCATAGTTAGTTTATTGCATTTTGACCAGCTTGTCTAGAATTCTATGTTTGGCGCAATAGAACCCATTCTGGCTTCTGTAATTATGAACTGTCTATTCAATTTCTGTATGGTTGTAATAAGAACACTAATCGTTCAGATACATAAAATGCTTGAATTCTGCCTTATTTCAAACATACATTTTTAAGTAAAATTTGTTTAACTAGCAATGTTTAGTGTTCTTATATTTATTACCTAAGTAATAAATATAAGAACAATAAACGGTAATAATTTAAACGGTATTTCATATGAAATTCCATTCCATATGAAATACCTTTTTTTTTTATTACTTAGCAGTTATTCTATTAAATGTAGCGTACAATTTTTGACATGTTTCAATAGAAATGTATTCTATACTATTTTATTTGATTATTTAATCACTTTGAAAATTTAATATATGTATAACAATTTAAGCAATCGTTAACAATAAGGAGTTCGAACTTTTGACAGCTTTAAAAACTAAACTATTGAAACTATATTTTTCAGATAGTGGCAACCCCTTCCTAATTTTGAAGATCAAGAATCTGAATCTGGCGAACAAAGAGTACGTTTATTAAGATAAAATACGTTATTGAGTCTGGTTTCATAATTTAAAAATTGTCTACGAAAGTTATTTTGCATATTTAGAATCAGCTGAACCATTCAGATCTTCCGAACCATTAAAATGACATAACCGTTCGTTAAAATCAGTCCATTAGATCAAAGGTTTATCAAATTCAGATCAAAAGCCCAATATTTAATATCTCTGAAACTTAAAATAAATGTTTATTTTAGATGTAAGGAGCACCCAGATTTAACGAACGAATTGTTTTGGTCCTTAAAAACTCGTTATAAAAGAGTTCCATTATATTTCTCTGTAAGCAAGTTGTGCAAACTGAAAGTCAATATATAAATGCAAAAAATTCCGTATTTCCGGCTTCATATGTGGTAAGAAGAAAATCGCGGCTATTAATCACTTTATAATAATTTTTAGTTTTAAAATTCTTTTCACGTTTAAAAAAGAAGATGACGCAATTTCATATAAAATCTTATACCTGTTTCTTTTATTATCATTTTTAACTATTCAGCATTTGTTCTTCATTTTCTTAAATACATATAACTTGTTTAATTAAATTTAAAAATACCAATTATTCATTAGTGCAAATTAAATAAATGGTCAATTAAATAAAATGCGCCATACAAAATTTTTTTATTGGTATTAAATTTTTTTAAAAAAATGCTAATTCAAAAATTGAGTCATATATAACATATTATTGCTATTGCATATTAAATAACAATGCTAATTTACGAAATGTGAGGCATGAAATATATTACCGTAATTGCATATTAAAGAAAACGCTGATTTACAAAATATAGTGTGTAAATCATACTGTTGTTACACATTGAATTACTATGTTATTTATCAACATGCGTCTCATAAAGTATTTTATTGATGTTGCATATTATTAAATCCTTTCAACTTTCAAATCGTGTTCCATAAAACACTACATCGTTGATGCATATGAAATATAAATGTTAATTTACAAAATGTGACTTACAAAACATTTTATTATTGTTGCTCATTAAAAAATCTTGTGGTTTTCAAAATGCGTCACATAAAGTATTTTATTGATGTTGCATATTATAAAATCATTTTAACTTTTAAATCGTGTCCCGTAAAACACTTCATTGTTGATGCATATGAAATATAAATGTTAATTTACAAAATGTGACTTATAAAACATTTAAGTGCCGATATTAAATAACATTAATTTGCAAAATTTGTCACTTAAAACATTTTATTGTTGTTGGACATTGAATAAAATATATTAATTTACAAAAAGTGTTAGATAAAAATTATTATTTTTATTGCATATTAAATAACAGTGTGAAATTACAAAATGTAATATATAAGAGATTTTTTTGTTGCAAAACTTTTATCGGTTTTTGAGCAATGTCAGCGGGTTGCTTAAGTGTAAAAAAGCTGTACATCACATGAAACATAAAGTAGAATAAGATTTATTCGAAAAGAAATTGCATACTTACCCATTTTTAAGTTTCTAAGTGATATGCATCGCTTTTTTCAGTTTTAAGTTCCTTTCATTTCATGATGTTTTTCATTGACGCCGCATATATACATTTTTCACACATAGAAGGTTTTGCTATAAAAATCTGAAATTGCGGCGTTTCAAATTCATTTAAATGTGCATCGGAATTTAAACGATGGAATTCATAAATTCACAGTGACGATAATGCGTGAGAAAAGCGCCAGTGCTTATGCAGGGCGTTTGCTCCGAAATGCCGATCCAGTTTTCTCCAGATCGATGGAAGCGCCCGCAAGATCGGGAGCGCACTGCTTCAATGTTCTTATTCATGTAGATGCCTGAACACAATCCTCATTTTATAAATCTTCACCCGCCCTCTCACCTTTTAGAACATTCTGTTTTTCGGATTTATAAAAAAACATTTAGTTTTTAATTATTTCCATAAATTTATATTTATAAAAAAATATATAAATTTCATTTTAGTTTCGTACATGTAAATCAAATTTCGCAAGATTTTAGTTTACATGTATATAATATATATTTAAAAAATATAAAAGTAAAATATATAAGTAAAAAAATATATTTATTGACCAAACTCTACAAAATTTTAGTTTCGTTCATGCAAATTAAATTTTCGTACATGTAAATCAAATTTCACATACTAAAAGTATGTTCATACATGTAAAGGCCTAAACACAATCTCCATTTTGTAAATTTTCCCCTTGATTGAAAAAAGACTTACTTCACTTGCTTCTATTATTTTAAAACCTGTTCTTACTCATAAAAAACTATTCAGTTTTTATGTAATTCCATTATCTTATATTTATAAAAAATTATCTTTGCAGATAATTTTAAATACTTTTAGTTTCGAACATGCAAATGCTTGAACACAATTTACATTTTATGAATTTTCCCTTTTATTGAAAAGTGTCTTTTTTTTTATGCTCTCTTATATTATTTTATAACCTTTTCTTTGAATTCATGATAAATATTTGGTTTCTAAAATAATTAGGTTAATTTTAATTTATAAAGACTATTTATGCTGATCAAATTTTAATACTGTTAGTTTAGTGCACGTGAGTGACTTGAACACAAGCTTCATTTTATAAATTTTTCTCTTGATTTCAAATGCACTTTTTTTCTATCGTTTTTTATTATTTCATAACTTTTCCTGTGAATTCATAAAAAAGACTATTGGTTTTTAAAATGATTGGATGAATTTAAATTTAAAAAAAAAAAAAACTTTGCTGATCAAATTTGCATGCGTTTAGCTTTGTTCGTACATAAGCCTGAACATAATTTTCATTTTATGAAGTTCCCCAGACTGGAAAACATCCTTTTTCCTTTGTATTTTAATATTTTAAAACATTTTTTTTAATTCATAAAAAACTACTAATTCTTAGAATAATTTGATTAAGTTTTGCTTTATATAATATATTTTTGATAATTAAATTTTCATGCTTTTATTTATGCTTACATAAACATTTGATCCATTAACATATAGTAACATATCGCTGGTTCAAAACTAAAACCAAATTCTTGAAAATACTATTTATGCTTGAAAAATTCCATTAGTTTTAATTTAAAAAATAAAGTTTTACTTATCAAACATTTACACTTTTATTTATACTTTTATTATGCTTTATTTTAATGAACATTTTAACCATAGTTAATGAACATGTTAATGAACATGAACTAATTAATGTCCAATTTAATTAGTAATTTTCTTTAATTATTTTGTTCAATAATACACTGATTATCACGAAATAGGGAAAAATTACGAAAATAGTGTTAACTCTCCCATAAAAAAGCCAAATCCAATGAAATTTGACTATGTTGTCAAATAACAGTTGCTAAGTAAAACTGCAATATGTAAATTAGTGGCTTTGCAATGGAATCATCTGCGATGAGCATAAATTGTAGTTTGATCACTAGTTTACGAATTTTTCTGTGTTTTGGAAATTAGAAATTTGAGACAGCCAATTTTAAACAATGTCCTCCTTGTCCGAAGAACTGCGATGGAGATCTATTGGAAGGTAAGAGGTAGGACAAAGTCAGATGGAAGTGGCCAGATGGCTAAATGTTAGTCCTTCTGAGGTTCATAAACGTTGGCAAGAATTTCTAACCACATGTTCGGCATTCTTAAGGTTTCGTATCTTCCGTAAGGTTCGTATCTTTTTCGGTGGACACACAAACCTGCATGTCTTTCCACGTGCAGCCGTGTAAGTTCAAGTGCAAGGAGATAATATCAATGATTTTATGAGAGCACTTACGCTGGTTCAATAGATGAATAATAACGCGACTCTGCACAAGGCTCGAATCTTGGATGATTATCTTCAACAGTAAACGATTTTGTACATGGAGTGGACAGCTTGATCACCGGGATTGAATCCTATCGAGAATGTTTGGGATGCCTTAGAAAGCCGTATAGCTACTCTCCTTTTCAGACCCTTTCTAAGCTTACAACTGCTTTGCAAGAACAATCACCTCCAGCGGAACTAGTAGACCGCATCACTCGTCGCTGTATGTGCTGCTAGAAATAATCCATATTGAAGATACCTTTTCTTTTCCAAACTGACATATGTGACCGTGGTGGCTCAGGGGATAGAGCACTCAGATTCGAATTCCGCACCCGGCTCGCACTGACCACAGTGATTGACGGGAAATATCCTCGGTGGTAGACGGATCATGGGTTAGATTTCTCTTGCCACCAGGCTAACCGTGGTAGGTTGTTGTGGTCTTCCTTTCCCTGAAACGCAAATGCGGGTTAGTTCCACCAAGAAAGTCCTCCGCCAAGGCAAATTTCTCCCTAGACTTGATCCAAGAGATCCCTTGTCTTCTGGATTAGGTTCAAAATTACAAGGCTACGAAGTTGAACAATAGTAGTCGTAAACTAAAAATTGGATCTGCTGTTCAACGACGGTTAGAAAATGAAAAATTTGAAAAAGAGAACACTGACAAATCTGATTTCCTACATATGTCAATTTCTGTAACACCATTATTGTCTGGTTAATACTTTTTATGTTATTTAATACATTATTATGTGCATTATCACATAATAATGTATTATGATATGATCATTTTTGTGGTTTTTTCTTTAGTTTATGATAACCAATGTAATAAATTTAGCGTAAAACTACTCAAAAAACTCATTTTCCTTAGATTTATTTGAAAAAATCAAGTTTGAGAAATTCAACGCTTGTCATTACTCAAATATTTTCTAAATTCCAAAGAACAAATTAATCAATATTTAAAGATTTTTCATGTTATAGTAACAAAAAAAACTACTTTTGCATAGAAAAAGACTTACTCGATTTCTTCATACGCACTGTGATTTGTTTTCTTTTTTTGCTATACGTAAAAAAATTATTCATTAGCTGTAGCACTTTTTTCTTATTAACATTTAAAAAAGAGACTGTTTAAGGAAATTGCAGTTTTCGTATGCTCTTATTTTTCTTAATTTTAGTCAAAATTCAAAAGTATTTCAATTTCCTGAAACCACTTACATATACTGTTGTGTTACCACTCTTAATATATATATATTTTTTTCAATTCAAAAATGATGTTAAAAAGAATAGTTACATTAAGGAACGCGAATTAAAATTTAAAACAAAAACACTATCGTAGTCAAATGAATCACGATTGTAGAAGATGGAACGAAAAACATCAAACTCTGTTTGCCTTGAGCCACTGTGTCTCAGAGGACAGAGCTCTCGCCTTTCAATAAGGTGACCCAGGTTCAAACCCTAGTGATGACTGGTCGATGCGAATTCTACTTCCAGCTAGGACTGATCATAGTGCTAACGGAAAATATTCGTCTGTGGTAGACGGATCATAGGTATGAATCTCTTTACCATCGGTCCAACCGTAAGAAGCTTTCACGGTTTTCCTTTTCATCAAACACAAATGTGGTTTCGTTCCATCAGATAGTCCTCTCCGCAGTCTAATTTATCCCAATGATAGATCCAGAAGTTCCCTTGTTTTCTAGATTGGGTTTAAAATTACAAGGCTACGGAGAACATTGATTATTGAAAACTTAAAATTAGGTCGACTGTTCAACGCCATTTATGAAATAAAATAAAACTCTGCGTGTCTGATGAAATTTGAAGCTGTTCTTATTTATCCACTTTCAACTCCTTTCTGTTTGCTACCAGCAATCAAACAGGTTTTAATGTCATCAGTCCCAATTTATTGAGAAGTTAGATTTCAAAATTATTTTTTCTTGGCTTAAATATCAATTTCTTAATGTGTGTATATTTTACAGATCTCGTTTTTGAAAATGATTCAATATATATTGTGTAACGCGAAGACCCTGTATGTATATTTAAATACAGACTGTTTCAAAATTTGGCTCACAAATTCAGAGGGACGATAAAGGGCACTAATAGGATGCACAGATAAAAAATATGGTGGATAGTTTGGCTATAAACATAAATGGCTTTATTTCGATGGGGCACTTTTTTCCTTTTTTACTTATTCGATATTTATTTTTTTCTCTTCAGGAGGAGCAGGAAATGAGTTACTCTTTGTAAATATGTGATTTAGACTTTCATAATCTACAGTCCTTGGCCAAATTATTAGACGCACTATAAGATTCTATGTAAAATTTTAATTATCAGGTTATACTATACAGCTTTATTGTTTTTACGCGACTGAAACCGGTTTGCACATGTTTACGTTCGTATATCAATTGGTTAAATTAGACGATATATAATATAAATTCGACGATTTTATAAATTAAACTATATATTAGATAAATGTAGAATATTTGTTATATCAGGTATTATATTACCATATTATAATAATTAGACGAAATTATTAGACGCATTCCAGTTTTTTTTAAATAATTACATGTTTTGAACGAGTTTATATTCAATACTTTTATATTTAAACATACATGTAAGGGTTTTTATTCAGTAGATTTTTTATATACTTCGCATTTATATTTATTTTTAACGTATTGCGTTACAATGTTATCCATTGATAAACAAACGTAAACAAGTGCAAACTGGTTTCAGTCCTGTGAAAACAATAGAGCTGTATAGTATCACCTGATAATTAAGATTTTATATAGAATCTTATAGTGAGTCCAATAATTTTGCCAGGAACTGCACATGTTTGATTCGCATTGCTTTTTTTTCGTCCAATTATGATAAAAAAATCAAGGTGGCTTTACTTAGTTGAGACAGACTATATTGGACAAATCTTGTTATAATTTTATTAATTAAAAATTAATATTTTGAGATACATTTTTTCCATTGACAAATTTTATGTAAAAATGTAACTGGATATACTCTCGTTGGTTGGAGTTTTTTGGAGAATAAAAAATTATAAGAAAGATAAGTAATTCGATTAAAGTAACCTTATGGTCAGTTTCATGACATATCTTATTTTTTTATGGATTTCGTTTTTTGACCAAATGTGAAGAAATACAATATAAAAATATCTCACAATATGCAAAATATGCTAAAAATTAAAATGTATCGTTTTTTTGTGTAATAATGAAAATAAATTTAAAGTATATTATTTTTATGTTTTATAACCATCGTTGAACAGCCGACCCAAGTCTTGGGTTTACGACTATTAATATTCAATGACGTATTGTAATTTTGAAACCAATCCAGAAGACAAGGAAACTCCTGAATCAAGTATTGGGCGAAATTTGGCTTCGTGGAGTACTTTTTGATATAACTAACCAGCATTTGCGTTACATGGAGAGGAAGACTATGAGAACCTCCCACGGTTAGCCTGATGGCAAGGGGATTCCAACCAATGATCTGTCTACCATTGAGGATATTTCTCGTCAGCACTGTGGTCCGTGAAAGCTAGAGGCGGAATTCGCATCGATCAGCTATTGCTGGGATTCGAACCCAGTTCACCTCATTGGAAGGCGAACGCTCTATCCCCTGAGCCATCGCGGCTCAATTGAAAGTATTTATTACTTCTATGCTATACCTGTCATGATTTAAAGATCGGGTTTCAGGAGGATCTCAATACAGATTTTTTTTTAAATAAATTTCTCGCGTGAATTTATTTTATTTCAAAATCAGAATTTACCGCTTTTATCCCATTGGTTAGTTTCAGAATTATTACAATATCTTCAAATTATTACTTTTGCATAACAGATCATAAATTATCGCTTTGGGGCAATTTACTAAAAGAATGCATAATTTTACGACCAATGGAGAAGTAAAGGAATATAATTTTGCTACAGCTACTTGAAGCACCATATTTTGCATGTTTTTGATGAAAAACCAGAAATGTAATGAAAATCTTGTGTATCAGCCAAAATATCGGTCAATCGGGTCATGGAATTTAATGCTCTACAATTTTGAAACCTACTGCCAGCTGGTGGAAATGTGGATATCATCGCGTTTTTGCCGCCTGCTTAAGAGGACGCCATACAACGGAAGAAACTTCTCGTCGTTAATTCCCTTTTAGCACCATTACTAATTTAAAATTTGAAGAAAAAAAAGTGAGTATAGGCAAACCTAGAGTAAGCTATTAACTTTCTGTTGCTGAAAAAAAAATTCAAAATATCAAAATGCAAACAAATTATTGGAAGAGAAATTCTTCCTTGCGCAGTCCTAAGTTATCGTCTCATAATTTATTTTCATTTTGACATTTTAAAAATTTATTTTTAGTATTTGAAATTTTATGAATATTACTCTAGTTTTCTTTGACCTCACTTTTTCTATACTTTCAATTTCAAAGTAGTTATGGAGGTGAAAAAGAATTTGCAATGAAAAGTTTCCCCCATGGTATGGCGTCCTCTTAACTCCTACACGAAATGGAAAAGAAATTATTTTTAGTAAAAAGAAAACAAAAGAAAATGAAGTAGAAAAAAGTTAATTTTTTAATGATATTTTTATCACCTTCCAATAACAAGTGATGTTAAACAATTTTTTTTTTTTTTTTCAAAATAGAAGAATTTGTTTTTGGACAGTGGGTAATCTTCCAATTTTATGAACATCAGAAACGTTTGATAATACAATGCAAATCTTAAAGATTCTAACTAAAAATGAATAAAGTTTTTTTTTCCAGATATTTATTGACATTTTGTTTTATTTATAAATTGCATATTCATTTTAATTATTGCATTATTTTTCGTAAATTTTATAAATATAAGTTACGATTTGTAATATTTTTAATAAGTTATAATACGCATTTTAAAATGCTAAACTATTTATTACATCGATTTTGTTTTGATTTAATGGAATCACTTGTCTCTAAGTGAGATTTTACAAATTTGGGAATATTTGAAGCATATAATATTTTAAAATAAAAATTAAGTTAAAAAAAAATCACCGAAATACTCAAAGGTTAGTTAATTATAATATAATATAAGCAGAGGTTTGTATTTTATCATGTTTATAAATGGCAAAAATGGTACATTCCAGAACATGTTAGTTTCAAGGCAAAATTTCTGGAAACTGTCTTCATACCTGGATATATTTATAATACTAATCACGAAATCTTTCTTCTAAATTCTTTTGGTTCATAAATCATGAAAAAAGAATATTTAAATGACAAAACAGAATATTTTGCGTTCTCTACACTTCACAACTTAGTATTATAAGTTTTACCTCTACATATCATTAGCCCTTTGAGTAAACGGTGTGCCTTTCATATATATTTTTTTCTCACTCTCTAACTACAAGTAAAAATATATTTTGGTGAAATAGTTAGTAATAAAATATGTCAGAATCTCGGATTCATATTTGTTACAAAATCTAAAATACAAAAAAAGTAGTTTGAATTTTTTTTATTCATATTCAAAAGTTTATCAATGACTGATTTTGTAAATTAAAGAATTTTAATGATGAATTACTGTTTCTCTTAGATCTAAATAACTGTAAATAAGCGCAAATTTAAAAATTTTTTGTTTGAAAGTTAACTATGTTTGAAAGATTTTATCTTTAACGCAAGAAGATACACCGTTGTCCTATGCTGTATTTCACAGCTGAAAATTATTAAATTGCTAATTATAATATTTTTCACTTATTTTCAATTAAATTAATACAAAATAATGAAAAAAGTATGGAAAAAATTCCGCGTTAAATGGCTAAAATCAAATTATATTTTAGCTTCTTTTTTTCAGCCATGTTAATAACGAAGATTATTGCTGAGGAATCCCAAATGACCTTGAAAATGAAGCAAATATTACAAGACACTCATCAAATCTTCCAAGAACATCAAGTTCTATTCAGAACAATAAGTTGCTAAGCTTATATTCTATCAGTGTTGCTATCTTATGAAGTTTTAGTCTGCTGAAAAACGTATTTTTTGTTTTTAAGCCATGTGGATGACAAAAAACATAACTCAGAATATTATTGTCCATTTAAGATAAAATTATTAATATATATATATATTTTTTGTCATCATTGTTTTTCATACTTTCATAAAGTTGTCGGATAAAAATTGGAGAGAATATCAAATTTTTTATTTTGGTGTAAATTCTCTAGAATATACGATAAATACATTTCACTGGAAAAAATGTATTTTATGAATTATTATTTGTTTAAAATACAAAATAGAATAATAAGAAGTGTAAAAATGTGGATAAAACAATTTTTTCATACACTAACGTCTTCGATCAAAATCAACAATATAGATTGTTGATTCGAATTGTAGTATAGTAATGTATAATTATATTTTTAAACTTACTTAATATATTTATCAATAAGAAAACAGAGCTTTAAAAGTCACTCTAAATAAAATGTAAATTTTATATCAGTCTAAGGATAAACCCTATTCATATTGAATGAATAGTGTTTATCGTGTCTAGCCATTTTCGTACATCAAAATACGTATTTTAGGAATTTGCTTATACCAATAATATTTAGTTAAAATAAAATTTTAACTAACAAGCATAGGTTTTGCAGATCAAATTACTGAGTCATAATTGCAATTTTATATGTATACTATTAATATATATATATATATATATATATATATATATATATATATATATATATATATATATATATGTTACGGGCAATGTAATTATTTAGGTCAGTATTCATAATGCTTAGTTATTATGAATAATGACCATTAAAATTGGGCAATTTGATAAATTTGAATTACTTTACGATAATTTCTCACATTGCCCGGTCATTATAAATACCGCTATTATTTCTTTGGGCACTTTGATTAATTGACAGCAATGGGACAACCACGTGCGTCTGGTGTGATTCTGGCTGGCCAATCAGCATTCATTTTCAGTCGCTTGTCGCGAATTCATTCACAGTAACGTGCACATCATTATGTAAATGATGTGCATGTTACTGTGAATGACCGAAATCGGTGGTTGTTGACTTTCACCGGGGAATGTTGACAATCAAATTAGTCGCTTTGGTGAATGTCCGAAATATTTATTACATCCAATTTGATACTAATTTATTCGTGGTTATAATTACATTTATTCGATATTTTAATACTTACTGACGATAGATTAGAACAAACATCAGTGTTTGGAGTATCGGACAAATATATACCGGGCAATGGCACTTGACTTTAAAAAAATATCTGTGTAGGGTATACCGGGCAAATGTATACCGGGCAGTGGCACTTGACCTTAAAAAAACATTAGTGTAGGATGTACCTAGCAAATGTATACCGGGCAGTGGCACTTGACCTTAAAAAAACATCAGTGTAGGGTATACCGGGCAAATGTATACCGGGCAGTGGCACTGAACCTTAAAAAAACATCAGTATAGGGTATACCGGGCAAATGTATACCGGGCAATGGCACTTGACCTTAAAAAACATCAGTGTAGGATATACCGGGCAAATGTATACCGGGCAATTGCATTTAACCAGACCTAGTATGACTTGACCTTTGGTAAATGTCCGAAATATATACTAGGTCTAGTGCCACTTTTGCTATAGCTTAAATATTTAAAAAAAATTAAACAAAGCGTTTGAATCAATTTTAAACTGATACCGAAATTATTGCTTTAAAATTAAAAAAAATAATAATAAAAACTGCGCCAGATAAGAGTAATTGAAGTAGTTGCTTTATACAGCGCATGTGCGGGAAAAAATTTTAAAAAGAATTATCCAGGTGCATCTAAAAGTGGATGAATAACCCAAGCCACCCTGTGGCTGTGTGTGACACAAATTGCCCACTTGACTTTTAGCATTATACATAATGACCGGGCAATGTAATATTTGCAACATAATTTATCATTTTGTCATATCCTTTTGGGCACTTTTTAAATTGCCCGGGCATTATAAACAATGCCCAATTATTTACATTGCCCGTAACATATATATATATATATATATATATATATATATATATATATATATATATATATATATATATATATTACATTTTTCTGCGCATACTCAGTGTAAAAGACTTTTTAAACACTTATATCTTGCTCAGATTTTAACGATTTTTTTAAAAATCTCAAATAAATAATTTTGTAATTTTAAAATACTCCAAAAATATTGTTTGATTCCATTTATTGTTTATTAAGTTATAGCAAAAAACGTAGGGCAAAAAATTAGTTTTGAATAAAAATGTCTATATTTCCATGAATATTTACTCTAGGTTTCATGCAGTTATTTCAATTAATAACTAAAAAACAAATATTTATAGTAAAGTGTGTTTAGTTTAACAGACAAGATCAGAGTGTTGCAGAATGATTTAGTGGTGAATGGTTGCATTGAATAAAGAGACCATATTTGATAATAATAAAACAATAAAAACAACAAAATGATCCTACGAAATTCTTAAGGGTTTACAATAAGCCTTCCATTCCGATCCATTCACAAGTGATACAGAATTATTACGAGTGATTACAACACCCTCTGTTGGTCAGGCAGAAATTCCTAACACTCCACACCTAAACTCTTTTGAGTTCACTTACCATAAATTTGCATAAAAAATTTTTTTCAAGAGCAATATTAGTTGAAATACAAAATCTAAATTTATCTTTTATTTGTAATTTACAATATATAGTTCACATTACGAAGAACGCTTAGGGAATTTTTTATAATCTCTTACTATGCGAAAATCAGTTGAAAGTTCTATTATATTAAAAAGTAAACGCCATTGTGAATGAAAATACACATATTTGTCAACAATTATTGATAGAAAATTATAAAATAATCTTAGTTTCGTACAAACTATGAAAAGTTCAGAGCATATATATATATAGTCAACATATAGGAGGACAATTTGAGAATTTGTTGTAACTTTTTGTAAAGCTGATATCTTTTGAAAATTGTTTTAAACCAAAGAGTGAGCGTCAATTTAATGAAAAATACCCATATACATCAACAACAAATATACATATACAACAAATGTTTATGGGATTTTATAAAATGCTTGTTTATTCCATACATTGTCACTTGCAGAGTATGTGTATGGCTAATATAGGGAGGATAATTTTTTACATTGTGGAAATCACATTCAACTTGTTTGTAATAAAAAATTAGCTTCAATTCGCTATAAATCACTTACATAGGACATAAATATTTTAAAAAAATATTAAAAAAAATATTTAAAAGAATCTGTTTTAGTTCAAAACATAAAATCAAATATAACGAAGAATAACATAATAACATAAATAACATAAGAATAACATAAGGAAGGACAGTTTACCAATTTTTTACAATTTTTTACAAAGCGAAAATCGTTTGAAACTTGTTTTAAATTAAAAATCTGAGCGACAGTGTGTAAGCATATGCCCATCTATGTTAACAAATATTTATAGAAAATTTTTAAATGATGTTTGATTAGTCTAAACTAAGACCAAGCTGAGTTCAGAGCATATTATCGTTATAACATTAAGGCGAACACTTTAATAGTTTTTTATAATTTTTGCAATGCGAAAATCATTTGAGAGTTATTTTATATAAAAAAGTAAACATTAAATTTAAAGTATGTCCCATATGTGTAAAAAGTGTGTATAGAAAATTTTCATAAGGACTATTTAGTTCGAAACTTGTAAGTAAGGAGAATAATATATGGCTAACATAGCTAACGACAATTTGCGAAAATTTTATAATTTTTTGCAAAACGAAATTTATTTGAAAATTATTTCGCATTTAATGAGAATTTGAAAGAATATATTTATAGAAAGATTTTAAATAAAGTTCGATTAGTTCAAACCAATCTAAGTTTAGAGCATAGATATCGATAACTTAAAGAAAGACAATTTGAGAATTTTTTATATATTTTTTCCATCCGAAAATCATTTGAAAATTGTTTTATATTGAAAAGAGAACATCAATTTTTAAAAAAATCTTCGTATATGTATAAACATAAATAGAAAACCCTTTAATATAGCAAGTTTTGTCCAAACGTGCTAAATTTAGAGCCTATATAACGCAAATATAAAGACCAATTTTCGAATTTTTACTAATAAAACTTCTATAATCTTGTTCTATAACAAAACTTATTTTATAATAAAAAGATGAGTTTCAATTTGTTTAAACAGCCACATAAACTGAAAAACATTTGTAAAAGATTTTAAAAAATTGTGTTGTTCAAAATATGCTACGTTAGGAGCATGTAGTACACTATCTGGTCAATTATGACCGAACACCCCTCATTTCGGATACATGAGGTGCTAGTATCAAGTCAGTAGGGCGTAGGGCCGCCACGCGCCCGAATCACAGCTTTAACCTTTCTAGGAAGGCTATCCACTAGGTGTTGGTACACGGCGGCAGGTATTACTAGCCATTCCTCCTGTAACGTGGTGAAGAGTTGAGTGGTGGTTTTGGGGCGCTGTGGTCTGGCCCTTAACCGGCGCTCCAACTCATCCCAGAGATGCTTAATTGGATTGATGTCGGGACTTTGGGATGGCCAGTCAAGCTCTTGCACCTCCATTTCATCAAACTAGTCCGTGATGGCATGTGCTTTATGAATGGCAGCTTTATCGTGTTGAAACACAAACAGGCCATTACCGAACTGTTGCCACAGGGTGGGAAGCGCCGAATTGTCCAGGATGTCTCTATACCCTTCTGCGTCCAGGGTTCCGCGCACATACACCAAGGGTCCAAGGCCAAACCACGAGAAACAAGACCGCGCCATAATTCTTCCACCGTCCGGTCATTAATGGCTAGATAGTGTATATCTATAATATACATATAGGAGGACAATTTGCTAATATTTTTTAAAATTTTTTGCATTGCAGAAATCATTTGTAATGAAAAGTTTAAATTAAAAAAATTAATATTAACAGTAATAAAGTTTAATAGTATAAACAAATATTTATAGTAAATTTTTAAATAAAGCTTTTTCTGTCCAAAACACAAGTTGGAAGCTTATATATTGCTCATATAACAAAGGACATATAGAGAATTCTTTTTATATTTTTTGCAATGAAAACATCATTGTTGTTCAAGACCAAGTTGTTTTATATTGAAAAATAAACGTAAATTTGAAAGAAAAAGTATGCATTTATGTCAACAATTATTGATAGGAAATTATCAAAAATTCTTTGTTTAGTCCATACTATGGTAAATTCAGAGCATATATAATCGTTAACATAAAGAAGGACAAATTGCGAATTTGTTTTGCAAGAACTGTTAAGTTCAGAGCTTGTATATCGCCTATAAAAAAGAATTCGTAAGAAAGTGTTCATATATGTCAACAAATATTTTTAAATTTAAATTAATTTTTTAAAATAAATATATAAATTAAAATTTAAAATCTTTAAACCTTTAAATTCCTTTTTAAATCTTTAAATTCCTTTTTAATTTTTTTTTTTAAATAAAGTTTGTTTTGTCCAAACTACTCTAAGTTCAAAGCATATACGTCGTTAAAATAAGGGAGAACATTTTGCGTTTTTTATTATTTACTGTGATTTGAAAATCATTTGAAATTCTTTTTATATTACAAAGTGAATGTGAAATTAATTACGCATATTTATCAATAAATACTTGTAAAAAATTTTTAGATAACTTTTATACAGTGGAACACATTTTAAGTTCAGAATATCGGAAACATAAACAAGGACATTTTGGGAGTTTTTTTTTATTTTTTGTTAAGCAAAAATCATTTTTAAACTAATTCATATTAAAAAGTAAGAGCAAATTTGTAAAAAAAATAATTATATCTGTCAATAAATATTCGAAATATTTTTAATAAGTCTTGTTTAGACTAAAAAACGATAAGTTCTGACCCCATATATCGTTAAAAGAAGGACAATTTGAGAATTTCTTAAAATTTTTTTGCAATGCAAAAATCATTTGTAACTTGTTTATATGAAAAGTGAATTTCAATTTCAAATAAAATACACATGTAAGTCAAAAAACTTGTATAGAAAGATACCTAATTAAGCATGTTCAATTTAGAACATGCTAAGTTCAGTGCACATATATCGCTAATATAATTAAGAGCACATTACGAATTTTTATTATTTCTCGCAATGCGAAAATCATTTGAAACTAGTTTTTAATTAAAACGTGTGTATTGATTTGTTTAAATTTGTCCATACTATTCAAGTAATATTTATTAATTTTTTTTGAGAAAGTTTGCTTTTTTTCCAAAAAAATGGTTAGAGCATGTATACCTCTCATATAGGAAAGACAAAATGAAAATAATTTAGATTTTTTTTTCTAATGCAGAAATCATTTGAAACCTGTTTTATATAGAAAAGTGACTGTCGATTTGTAATGAAATACCCTTCTATATCAACAAGAGAGAGAGAGAAAGAGAGAGAGTATATATTTATATTAAATATTTAAATAAAATTTATTTAAACGTAAGTTCAGAGCACATATGACGTTCATATAAAATACGCTTTGAGAATTTTTTATTGTTTTGCATTGCGAAAAACATTTAAAATTTATTTTGTATCAAAATGGGAATTAATTTGCACGAAAATATGAGTTATTTAGTTCAAAAGATGATATATTATCAATATATACATCGTCAAAAGAAACAAGGCCATTTTGCGAATTTTTTATAAATTTTTGCAATGTTAAAACAGTTTGAAATTAGTTTTATGTTAAAAAGTGAGCGACAATTTCTTATAAATCACTTACATCCATCGCGTAACATTTGGAAACAAATTTATTTTTAAGGAAAAAGCTTGTTCAGTCCATAACATGCTTGATATACGTAGAACATATTGCATATGCATTATCTTATATAGCAAAGTGGGCGTTAGCTCATAAGTAAGTGCCAATTAATATATATTTATTATGTATGCTTATTAATACATATGTGCTTATATATATATATATATATATATATATATATATATATATATATTTATATATATCAACAAATATTAACAGACATTTTTTCAATAAGTTTACTTAGTTCTCAACAAGATTAGTTTAGAGCATATAGATATTGCTAATAAAATAAAAGACAATTCGAGACCTTTTTATAAATCATTTTTTACAATGTGTAGGACATTAGAAACTTGTTTAATTTAAAATTATGAGCGTAATATGTTTAAAAAAAATTGATTAGACTAAATTACGAGAAGTCCAGTGCAAATAAAACGCTCACATAAGTGTGAAGAGTTTTCAGCATTTTTTGTAACAATTTTTCAAACTTTTACATAACTTTTTTTTAAAAATTTTTGTTGGAAATATTAGTTGCTTTAATGTAGGATTCACTATATTGAGAATTTTCTCATAATCTTTGCACTGCGTTACTAATTTGAAATTCGTCTCATATTAACACAGGTCAGTCATATTTTTTTAAAAAAATGTCCATATGTGTCTTGAAATGTTTATTAAAATTTTTAAAAAAATATTATTTAGCCTAAAGCCCATGATTTTCAAAGTATGTATATCAAAACAAAAGAGACTATATTTTGCGAGTTTTCATCTTATTATTTTCTTTTTAAATTTCTTTCAAAGGGAATTATTTAAAACCGGTTTTATATCAAAATATAATGGTAATATTATAAAGATTCTTGGCAGAATCCTTAGAAATATTATTTGACTATTTAAAAAAAATATTCAGATCAGGGGGAGCAAAATACAGAAAATATATGTCGATAATATAAGGGTGAGCAATTTAAGAATTATTAATTTTTTATTAAATGCGAGATTTAAGTTGAACTTCTGTCATTTTCAAATATGAGATTTTTATTTTGAGAGAATCTTCATAAATTTGACTAAAAATGTTTTCAAAAAAAAAAAATAAATAAGAATTCCATTTACCTGAGTACAAAGCTATATATATAAACACTAGCAAAATGTGGACATTTATGAATTCCAAAATTTCGACCCGCGTTTTTTAATTAAAACAGGTTTTATATTACAATATGGGCGCCATATTTTCCGATCTATACCCATATATGTCTACAATTATTTATTGATATTTAAAAAAAGCTTTATTTAGTCAGCATAAGTATATAGCGGTAACCTAAATTTAAACACTTTGAATGATTTTGACGTGGTAGAATTATCGGTCGCCTGGAATTCTAATTCAAATATGTATGTTATCAAAAACTTGAAGCGATATATCATAACAAAATATGACTTAATGGGATAAAAAAGTGCATTATTATTATTATTATTATTACTGTATGTAAGGGAGAATTGAAAAGTTTTTGACTTACAAAGTAAACAATTAGTTGTAAGAAATACTTATTAGCTACTTTTTGAAAAAGATCTTTTCTTATCAAAAACATAAAAAGTACAAAGCAAATAATACACCCCCTCCCCAAAAAAAATGGAGAACAATTTACAGTGAGGGATCATTTAAAACTGGTTTCAAATTAAAATACATATTAGTTTCTGAAAATATTCATTTATATGAAGAAATTTTAAAAAAAATTCTTATTCAATCAAAAACAAGAAAACTATAGAGCTAATATAGCTTGTACGTAAAGTAAAAAAAAATGATTGTATTTGTATTCTTAATTGATAGTTTTTTTATAATTATTTGAAACACAAGATTCATTTGAAACTTATTTCAACTTAAAATTTGGACGCCTTATTTTCCAAAAATGCTCATATATATCTAAAAGTACTAATATTTCATTTAAAAAATTTTTTTTTATATTTAGTATGAGTCCAATGCATTTTTAAGTTTAAAGTAAAACTTCTAAATAATTTTGCGAGTTTTTCGTAATTTCTTTTAATGCATAATTCATTTAGAAATCTTTTCATATTAAAGTATGAGCGTCATATTTTAGAAATGCTCCCATATGTGTCTGAAAATAATTGTATTTTATATAGTTTACAAATCCAGTGAATACTTAAGATTAACATAAGGTTGGATACTGAGAATTTTTCGCAATGCGAAATTCAATTGTAACTGGGTTGATATTAAAATATTGAATTGTTATTTTTTGAAAATACGCTTAGATTTGTCGATAAATATTTATAGAAATCTGTTATTAAAAACAAATAAAATCTTACCTTACCAGCACACTGAGGAAAAAAATATGATCAATGTCAAATCTACCGGAATATGGTAAAATTTGCCTTGTTTCTGCCGCCATAGAAAGCTCGATAATTTTTACCGAAGCACTTTAATGACTTTGGTAAAATTAGCAATGAAATATGGTTTTACAATATATGATGAAATTTGATAATTTTATCATGATACCCTAAAGCATGGTATAGAAACCATTTATTCGGTTAAAATTACTTTACAGTTTTGCATTTTTTACTAAACGTGTGGTAAAATAAGAACTATAATTTTGAAAACCATAATTTATGGTGAACCACTTCCGTATGAACAGGAAAAATACGGTAAAATTGGTTTAAATACCGTATATTTTGATTTTATTAACATAATTATATGTTACACAGGGATTTTACCTGATTTTTTTTTCCATGCAGATACAGCAGTAACAAGAAGGATAACTTGTGGGGATCGTAGCTATCGACAATGTCAACCTTCATCTATGAAAAGGTACCCGCTCATAAAATTGAGTTAACATGTCTTGTACTCGTACTAGTGAATTGTAATTGTAATTTTGTAGTGGTAGTTACCCTACAGTACTCCCCCACCAGAATTATATCTGTGATAGAATTCGATGAACGGATACCATTAGTTGGTTTATCGCTGTTTTTGGGAGAAGCCAGGAGAGCTGTATTAAGATCACGGTCGTTGTCCCTCCTGTGTTGCCTTTAGCAGTCGAGTGTATGCAGGCCAACGTTGTGTTTAATCGAGACTGACTAGCAACAGCGCGAGGAGGTGGATAATGTCGCAGTCACAAGTAGCAAGTCAACTGTTCAATGAGAACCATCCATTGAAGTAAGCGTTTTCAGAACGAAGTGGGTGTTTCTGCCAGCGTAGGCGTGTTCACATCACGTCCGAAGGTAATCAATGTGGGGATCGTAGCTATCGACAAAGTCAACCTTCATATATGAAAAGGTACTCCCTCATAGATTTGAGTTAACATGTCTTATATACTAGTGCATTGTAATTGTAATTTTGTAGTGGTAGTTACCCTACAAACTTAAAAATTTTCGAAATTTTTTTTTTGTTGTTGTTGCTGTTTTGCTCTACTTATTGGAAAATGGTTTCATTTTAATATGATCAAAATATGACCATATACATTTAAGAATACTAATTGATTATAATATAAAACATTTTTGTTCGTTCAAAGCAAGCACAATCCTAAGTAAATACAGTAGGGCGCAAAAGTAAGGAGATGATATGTGTCCCTGTAAGCAAAATGTCTTGCTGGTGTTAATTAGCAATTTCGGCCATGGCCAGATTTCGTAGTGGCCATCTTAAGTGTTTAAGGTTTCAAAATGGGGAGAAGACTTTCCAACCTTGTTCCTGCTCACAACCTGCTAGTCCTTATCACCTTCTTTTTTGCCTTGGCGCTTCTTTTAAGCAGCTGCTGGTT
This sequence comes from Parasteatoda lunata, assembly GCA_949128135.1. NCBI lineage: Eukaryota > Metazoa > Arthropoda > Arachnida > Araneae > Theridiidae > Parasteatoda > Parasteatoda lunata. The sequence goes on along the minus strand of OX421981.1, from coordinate 393,340 downwards.
GATCGGGACTTTCTGCAGATATATGGGGAACTGACGTGTCGTGGCCTTCTGGACCTGGTCTAGGCTTTCCTTCTCCAGGGGGATGTGTAACAACAACAACAATTAGCAACTTGTTGCTTTAGCATACTATATGGGAAGCAACTAATAATAGATGTGGAAATTTCTTATTTATTAAACAAACGAGATTTTGAAAAATTTAAATCAAAAGTTTTGAGACGACTCTGTTTTCGTAAGCTTGTATTGAAATTAATCATATTAAGGTAAGAAAATGTAGTAATTGTTTAAATTCTTCATTGCATAGCCTTTTGCTTCGATGATTGCGGTACACCGCCTGAGCATGGAATTAACGAGACCTTCTAAAGTCAACGTAGGGACCCATTCCTACTGAAGATCCTGAAGGAGTTCTACATTTACTTTCGTGTCCCGACATTTCTTCCGATGAATTTTAAAAGGGAGGCAAGTTGCTAATTTAGGGGGTGAGAACTTTTTCTGCAAATTAAATTCTTCATTGAAAAGCTTTAATAAGAAAACAATTTTTGGGGATATTTTTTAATACTCAGATTTTACTAGGATATTTTTTTTTTATATTTAAGAGTCCTTAAAAACAAAGGCTAACTTAAACAGTAGAAAAGTACAACACAATGAGCTAGATCACAATAAAGACATTTTGAGAACTATTGACTGACAAAGTACTGTTAAATGATATTACAGGGAAAGAAAAATATTATGGATCACCCGTTACGGGACTAGAAGGCATGGAAGTTGAAATATATGTTATTACTCTTCCGTCGTTATTATCACCTCAAAAACTGTCTGAAATGATGGAATTCGTGATAGTCTGGTTTAGCTAGAATGATAAAATTGTAAAAAAAATGATATTTATAATTATAAATGTCATTTTTGTGATAACTGGTTCTTCAAGCAAGCACTCGATATAATACTTTTTAATGTTTGTTAGTGGATAATTTTAAAATAGTTTTTGTGAGGCTATTTTTTTAGTCAGAAACATTAAATTTTTAATTTTTTACTTCACAAAAAAAGAGTAAGAAAAGTGAAAAGCTCATTTATAACCAGAGATTAAATTAAACAGAAACTGTTTGTTTTTTTTAATTAATGTTTTTTGGAGCGAAAATTTTTTCTATTTTTGCTTGATGTCAAATTTAAAAAAAAAAAAAAAAAAAAAAAAAAAAAAAAAAAAAAAATCAGACAAGCAAATTTAAAAGCAGGGCTTTAGTGGGAGAGCAACGCATAGTAACATCGTTTCTCAAAATATTTGCTCTTAAGTGCCTAAGGATGCATCGAAAATGATAATGACAAATATTTTTCTCATTTAAACTGTAAATATTTTCCCCTTATTCTAATATTTCTCCCTTATACTTTCCCTTAAACTAATACTGCCACTTTCTCAAACAAACCATGTTTATGCCACCACTCTAATTCAAGAAAAAATATGCCAATCACGACAACTCATTCTCAAGGGCGTAGTGTGAGACCATAATGTTCCGGTACGACGATTAAATACTTTTTAGTGAGGCGGAAATTTAATGGACATATTACTAATTTTGACTTCATAATTTTAACTGCTTTTATTGAAAGCAAAATTTTAGTTTAATTAGTTCGTAATACTAGTAAATTGAAGACTACTTTTGCTAATATGCTAAGTTTGAAAATAATTGCGCTAGATTAAGACAATGGGTCAATTGTGAAAATAGCTAATTAGTTAATTCTCTATACTGCCCAGATTTCCTATTTTTAAACTGTGATTATACCATTTTATTTCCTTATAAAATATGAGAATATCGTAATTTATTCTCTTAGTTCTTTCTAGGAATTGTATGAGTGTAACCGCCCATTAAACGGATTTGTGGCTGTATGATGTGAGCGACGCTACTTCACCGCCTTGGCTTAGCCACAGGTGCCCACTGGGTACCGATAAGAGAGTAGCAATTCTAGCGTTTCTGTGGTCAATGAGAAATAGACCTAAGTGCTCACCATTAAAAAAAGTTCTTATTAGGAATAAAGAAGAACGATAACTCAGTATGGAAATGTTTCAAATGTTCAAGGAAACTGTTTTTTTTTTTTTTTAATAATCGTCGTTGAACAATCGACCTTATTTCGAGTTTACGCTACTTATATTTAACTTCGTAGCTTGTAATTTTGAGACCAATCCAGAAGACAAGAGAAGTATCAAGTATTGGGACAGATTTGCCAACGTGAAGGACTTTTTGATGGAAATCACCCGTGTTACATTCAGGGGAAAACCACGAAAACTTCCCACATTTAGTCTGACGGAGAGGGGACTTTAACTCATGAGCCAGGGTCTGTGCGAGCCGGGGCGGAATTTGTATCGACTAGCCTTCGCTGGGATTCGAACTCGGGTTACCTGATTGGGAGGCGAGCGCTCTATACTCTTAAGCCATCACAGCTTTCAAACTGTTTAAAGCAGTTCGATGAATAAATTTTATTAATAAATAATATATAAATATGTAAGTTCCAGTATTTTGCGCAAAGAAAAAATAAATAAACCAACCACCCTGTATAACTTTTGATCTCTATGGCTAAAGTATAACTCAATCTTTATGGCTAAAGGTGGTGACTGCAAAAATGCTAATTAATTGGTGCTGATGATGTTTAAAGCTAATAAATTCGACACAAAACTTTCGACTTTCTCTGAATAAGTATACCTTTTTTTCCCGTTGAAATCGGATTTCTGAACACCAAAATATAGGGGGTATCTGCAATTTGGGGAATATGGTCCCAATAGTTTGGTCTGAAGAGCCGCCCAAAATATTGACCCATTAATGTTAATTTTACTTTTTCGTATTTCAAAATATCTCAAAAACTTTTCGGGAGATAATTCCAAAGATAATCCAAAGAAAAGGATCCAATAATTCCATGTAAAATATAACGTTTAGTAAATGTTTATTATTTTTTGTTATCTTGTTTAATAACAGTTGGAAAACTTTTGAATTTTAAGGTATAAAACTTTTTACATCATTTTAAACAATGCAATTTTCAATATCAATTGAAAATTTGATCGAAATTGGTAGAATAGTTCCTGAGAAATCATATTTTGAAAAAGACGTATTTTTAAAATTCGATTTTTAATTCTATTCTTTCTATTTAAAAGTGCATTCTTTAAAATCATGTTAAACATATATACCTTACAATTCAAAGCTTTCCGACTATTATTAAATAAAGTAATAAAAAATAAATATTTACAAAAAGTTTCATTTTGTATGGAATTATCTATGTGTAAAGGAATTTTATAATCGTGTGCAAAGTTTTTTCAATTCGCTTAAGAAGTTCTGGTGATATGGCGAAATATGCAAAAAGTAAAGTTAACATTAAGGGGTCCAAACTTTGGACCTCTCTCCTGACCAAACTATTAGGACCATATTTCTCAGATTGCTGCTACTCTACGGGTTTTAGAAGTTCAAATCAGTCGGAAAAAAAATATATGTTTATTCAGAGAAAGTACGCTTTTGTGTGTCAGATTTCGTATTTTAAAAAAAACCGTCCGCATTAATTAATTATCATATTTAAGGTTACCTCTTCGAGCTTTAAAATTGAGTTTTAGAACGTGAAGATCCAATTATTAGATCAAAATTTTTCAGGGTGCTCCGTTTTTCATTTTGCGCTCGGTACATTGAATTTTAACAAAAAAAAGTAAAAAATATATGTGCAAATAAAAATATTTCGAATTGTTTTTAGGGAAATACAAAGAAAAATTATAGTGGTTTCAGTGAAATGAAAATAAACTTAAGTAAAGAAAAAACTGACAAATACCTTCAGATAATTTTATAATTTTAAGTTAAAAAACTGTTTTTGATTATTCCACCCACCCTCCCACTTACATTCCGTTAATAAAAATTTTAGCTCTGTTAATTCTCTATTCTATTTCTATTTAGCTCTAATTCTATTTAGCTCTGGTAATTTTAGTTTTAAAAATTAGCTTTCACAAAATATTATTAACCATGAAATATTTTTAGTTTTGTTTAGAAATGTTTAAAAAAAATTGTAGCCTTAATTTAAAAAAAAAAAGAAATGGTGTTTTTATTATCTAAAATAAAGAGAATTTATTTGTGCTTGGGGGATAATGTAACTACTGTCTGTGAGAATTATTATTCGTTTCTACAATTTTAGTTTTATCTTCAAAAAATCATCTTTTACAAAAATATTATTAATGCTGAAATAATTTAAATTTTATTCAGAAAAGTATAAAAGATTAGGATCTTAATTTTTTTAAACGCCTATAAAATGTAATTCAAAACAATATATTTTATTCGTGTTTTTATTGATGAATGAAATGAGAATTAATTTGAATTTCGGAGGCTGAAGCTACTACTATCTGTGAGAAATATCGTTTATTTCTGCAATTTCAGTTTTATCTTTTTAAAATTATAATTTACAAAATGCCATTATTTTTAATTTTGCTTAGAAATGTTGTAGCCTTAATTTTTTTTTTTAAACAAAAAGGTGTTTTTATTGTTATCTGAAATAAAGTGAATTTATTTGTGCTTAGGGGATAAAGTAACTACTGTCTGTGAGATTTATTATTCGTTTCTACAAGTTTAGTTTTATCTTCTAAAAATCATATTTTATAAAATATTATTAATGATGAAATAATTTTATTTAGAAAAGTGTAAAAAATTATCTTAATTTTTTTAAACGCATATAAAAATGTTATTTGAAAGCAATACATTTTAAACGTGTTTATATTGATTTGAATTTCGGAGGCTGAAACTACTACTATTTGTGAATATTATTGTTTATTTCTGAAATTTCAGTTTTATCTTTTAAAAATTTTGCTTCAGAAAAAAATCATATATGAAATGTTTTTAATTTTGTTTAGAATTGTATAAAATCGCAACATTAATTTTAAAATATATATATTTTTTATTGTTTACTGGGATCATATACCGATCATATTTGAAGTTGGGGGTCTGTGAGAGTTTTTGTTTGTTCTGAAACACTCGTTGAAGTAGGTGTGTGTGCAAAAGAATCTTTTTCTAGATCGATGATTCGTGACCAAAAATAGCGGCGATAATGTTCTTTCAATTCTTTTCATCACGCCCTATTTGGGCGATTCACTTCTTCTTCTGAAACTATACTTCTTCAAATGTGTGATTATCAAAGATAAAACTTTTTGGTAATACCCTCAAAAGTTAACTAAGTTGATCTCTATTATTTAGAACTCAAATAATTCCATATGCACTGAAAAATAATAAATTTTTCAAAAACGCGTCAAAATAGTTACGAAAGAAATTTAGTCAAAAATCTTGAATTTGAAAAACCTATGCATTCATTATTGAATGTAGTGACAGGCTCAATATGCCAAAGTCATCCAATGCCAAAAAAAGTAATAATAAGTTTGTAACTTGTGACATTTATTTTGTTCATTATATGCAATAATTACACGAAATTTTGTAAGTCTGACTTAAATATTTATTTAGATGTAGACATCTTTATAAAAACAAATTTTTTTGTCTTACATCTTTTTGCTATAACTTCAAAATTATTCAATAAAATTAAAAAAAAAATTGGAGCAATACAAAATTAATTACAAAATTATTGCTTTGAAGTTTGAGAAAAATTTGTTTCAAACTGCGCAAGATATGAGTAATTAAAGTAGAATAATATTATAAAGTACTACTTTAATACTGCGCATGCGTGGGAAAAATTATTTTTTTTCCTTCATAATTTTATAATGAATCGTATTTGCAACTAATAAAATAATTAATTATATTAAAGATTTAAAAAGTTTCAAGCAATTCTCTATGTAGTTTTTGTACTTCATAAAAGAAAGTTCAAAATAATAAGGGGTTTTCCACTTAATTCAATTTGAATAATCTTTGCGCTGGTTCGAATTGTAATATATTAAATCTCATTAAAGTTCAGACACAGGACTGTAACTTCTCTTTTATTTTGCACTATCAAGAATTATAACTCACAGAACTCGAGATTCGAGAGATATATTCAAAACATCGCCACACGCATACATTCTCCCCGCCATGAAATCCCTCACAAAAGGGTTTCATGAAAAATTAACACTAAAAGAAAACATTTGTTTAAAGATCATAAACTAACATGAAAAATATTCACTCAAACAATAATCTCGACACTTACAAAAATTTACAGTGTTTGGCTAAATATTGACATGCACCAATTTACAAGTTAATCTCTCAATTAGGTTTAGCAGAATGCACACTCTAGAAATAGCTCTTTTATAAATGCCAGATTGGGTTTTCACTCTTACTACCCTAACCAGATTATCGTCACCTTTATACAATTCAATAATTCGACGTAATGGCCATTTATAAGTGGGCATGTTGTCTTCAATCAGAACAACAAGGTCCCCGACCTTAACATTATCTTTTTGGAAATACCATTTATTTCTTTGTTGTAACCCACTTAAGTAACTACGGCTCCACTTTTTCCACAACAATTGAATTACCTGTGTAACTCTTTGCCATTTTTTCAGGCAATTTTCATTTAGACCAATTAAACTTGGTTCAACAATAGTACTCATAGACCTGCCGATAATAAAGTGTGCTGGAGTTAAAACATTGAAGTCATCTGCATCATTGGACAAGGGACAAAGAGGTCTAGAGTTTAAAACACCCTCAATTTGTACACTGACAGTTAAAAATTCTTCATATGTTAAATTTAAACCACCTACAACTCTTTTGAAATGATATTTGAAAGACTTGACTGCCGCTTCCCACAAACCCCCAAAAGAGGGTGCTCGTGGAGGGATAAATTTCCATTCAATTCCCACGGAAGACAAGTAACCAGAAAACTGGCTATCTTGTCTAAACACCACGTTCATTAACCTTTTAATCTCAGTATCTGCACCGACAAAATTTTTTGCATTGTCCGAGTAAATTTTTGTGGACTTGCCCCTTCTGGCAAAAAATTGTTTTAAAGTAGCTATAAGGGCTGCGGACGTCAAGTCTGTTACGATTTCAATATGAACACATTTGGTTGAAAAACATACAAAAATACAAACATAGATTTTTTGCAGAGTGCCTTTTCTTTGATTTGGGTACTTAATCATGAATGGGCCACAAAAATTTACCCCAGAGCAATTAAAAGGGTAGTCCTGCACGACTCTATCTCGTGGCAGGTTGCCCATCAATTGGGAGGTTACAATTGGTTTGGCTCTAAAACAAATAAGGCACTCATGTACTATTTTTCTGCATAAGGAACGACCACTTAATGGCCAAAATTTTTGTCTAATCTCATGTAACAATGCCTGTGGACCGGCATGCAAGAACTTTTTATGAAAATACTCAATGATTAATTTTGTCGCCTTATGATTAGAAAACAGCAGGATAGGAAATTTTGAGTTAAAATTTAAATCACTATTTGAAAGCCTACCTCCAACTCGTAAAACACCGTTTTCATCTAAGAAAGGATGGAGAGTTTTTATCTTGCTGTTCTTTGATACCATACCTGTCCCTTGAAGGTCCTTGATTTCTTTCTGAAAGTCAACACCTTGAATAAATCTTATGAGGTATGTTTCAGATCTTTGAAACTCCTCTGAGTCAATCGGGCCACTCTTTTTCTGGGAGGTTCGACAATTTCGAACGAATCTGCAAACAAAACTTAATACACGTATTAACTTAAGATATTTGCTACAAAACTTTAGTAAATCATCAATAAAAGAGTTAACTGTTATGGTAAAGCAATCCAAAACTTTAGAGTCAATTTTAAGTTCACTATTAAAGTTATCAAAGTTATCTCGTTGAATAGGAGGAGCAATCAACCTTGAAGGGTACTCATCATCCTTCAAGAACGGTGGACCTTCGAACCACAAGGAGTTATGCGAGAGCTTGTCTGGGTCAAGCCGTCTGGACACCAAGTCTGCTGGATTCTGGTCCGTGGGAATATGTCTCCACTGATGCGGTGACGTCAAGTCCTGGATTGTTGAGACCCTGTTGGCTACAATCGTCTTGAGTTGTGACGGTTCTTTCAGAATCCACGAAAGAACAACCATAGAATCGGACCAAAAAAACACGTTAGAGTTAAGCAAATTTAGAGTTTTCTGAACTCTTCTCATTAGTTTCGCCAAAAGTAAAGCAGCGGACAGTTCTAACCTGGGAATTGTGACGGCCTTTACCGGAGCACACCTGGACTTGCTGGAGATCAGCCGAATCAATGTGTCTGAGGCGGAATTCTTAGTTTTGACATAAACGACTGCTCCATAGCATTTAGCACTCGCGTCTGCAAAGCCATGCAGTTGAATGCAGACAGCCTCTGGAAGGAAGATGGGTCTCGGAATCTCCACTGTTAAAGTCCTTAAAGACGTAAGGAATCTGTTCCAATCTCGGGCTTCCTTCTCAGGTAACAAGTCTCCCCAATCAATTTTCAGAAGCCACAAACTCTGCATAAAAATTTTTGCCTTAGCTATCACGGGGCCGACTAATCCGAGGGGATCAAAGATTCTTGCGATCATAGACAACACTTGACGTTTTGTGTAAGCACTATCTTGAGGGTCAGTTTTGAACACGAACTTATCTTGAGAGCAGTTCCACAGAACACCTAACGTCTTGATCTCTTCTCTGTCAGAGAAGGAATAGTCCTTATCGGAGCCCGCTTGCAACGATGGGCAGTTGCTACAAAATTTGTGTAGCTGCATTCCAGCAGCTTGAAGCGCGCATGTCAGTTCATGTTTCAAGTTTTGTGCTTCACTCCATGTCTCAGCCCCAGCTAACACGTCGTCCATGTAGAAATTATTCCGTATAACCGGCTCAGCTAAAGGAAAGTTAGGGCCTTCATCATCCGCGATTTGTTGAAGAGTCCTCATTGCAAGAAACGGGGCACTTACTGTGCCATACGTGACGGTATTTAACTCATAGAGTTTGATCGGCGCGTTTGCACTCTCTTTCCATAAAATGCGCTGCAATTTTCTCTGACTTTTATCTATTTCGATCATGCGGTACATTTTTTGGATATCCGCTGTGAATGCGTATCTATACTTCCTAAAGTTCAGCATGTGATCATATAGATCTCTTTGTATTGCACCTCCATTTAACTGAATTGAATTCAATGAGTTACCCTTATTTGTTTCAGTAGACGCGTTAAAAACCACCCTTAATTTTGTGGAGGTTTTTTCTGGTCTATACACCCCATGGTGTGGCATGAAATATGTAACTTCGGGTTCGTCCCCCTCTATCACCTCACTCATATGACCCAATTTTTCATACTCATTAATAAAGTCTTTGTACAGACTTAAATACTCGGGAGCTTTTACCAATCTGTTCCACAAAGAGTCTAATCTCTTAAGCGCAATTGCCTTAGAATCTCCTAAAACACTCGGATCCTCTTTAAAGGGCATTTGGACTATGTATCTACCATCCTCCTTTCTCGCATGCGTATTCTGAAAATGATTCTCACATATTTCGTTTTCTTTACTTTTAAAATTATTTACTTGGGGCTCAACCTCCTCGATTTCCCAAAATTTGTGTAAAGTTGCCTTTAAATTATCTTCTCGAACTAACCCGCAATGTAATTTGGTCTCATTGTTAATATTTATTCTTCCCGAGGTAATATAACCGAACACACTATTTTATAGAATTAATTCCGAGTTAGGAGGATATATTTGCCCTGGTCTTAATAACTCGTAAAATATTAGGGCTCCCAAAAGCATATCAACCTCTCCCGGTACGTTGAAGATCGGATCCGCTAATCGTATGTGCGCCATACCCTCAATTCGAATATTCATTGGCGACAAAGGAATCCTATCGGTAATACGCTCTACAACTAAAAATTCAAGGTCGCGAATAAATGTTCCCTCTTTTTTCGCAATAGTTGCTGTTACAGATCCCTGCAATGGTAAGGTGACATTTCCTAAACAAAATACTCTTAAATTAGTTTCATTTTTGGTAAGGCCACGCGCTTCTGCGCATTTTTGGCTCACAAAATGGCTCATGGAACCATTGTCCAATAGCACTCTAACTCCCACAAAATTACTTGATTTATTTTTAATTAATGCTTGTGCAGTACTCAAAAGAACAGTCGTCGAACGATTTTCGACTTTAGCCGCGCAATTAATCACCTCTGAATTATTCTGTGTTTGAGATACGCGTTCAGGAGAAAAAACTCTGGCATGTACATCTAAACCTCTACTGTCTGCGCCATTGCAATTGTTGTTCTGACCTTCAGCAAACCTCCTCGAACTGCTATTGTCGATTTCCCCCTCAAAACCCACAAAATCTCTCTGAAAATGGATCGAGTTATGATGTCTTTTTTGACATTCCTGACACGAGAACTTTGATCTACAATTTTTTACACTATGTTTTCCTAAACAGTTAAAACAAAGTTTATTTTGTTTAACTATCTCAAGTCTTTCTGGAACTGACTTTTTCTCATAGATCGGACATTGGTTCAAATTATGTGATTCATTTTTACACAGACTACATTTAAAATCCTTATTCCCAGTTGTTCTAATTCCCGAAAAAAAAATGACCTAACGTTCGTCCCTCTTTGATTAGAACGAGAGCACTTAAAGTTATTTGACACTTCACCTATAGGCTTGTTTTTTGACTGATAGAACACGTCACAATTTTGGGCCATTTCTGTTGGCAACATCCAGCCTTCCCCTATTTTTATGCTAATATGCATAGAAGTTTCACGGTCTAATGTTGAAAAAAGCTTATCCGAAATAATTAACTGTTTTAATTCCTCGAAAGTCTTGACATTTCTCATTTTTAAGTAATATTCCCAAGCTGTTGTCAGCCTTGCAGTAAATTGCGTATGGGACTCATTTGCTTGTCTAACTGCTTTTCGAAAATTTTCTAAGCACACTTGAGCAGTAGGCTCATATTGCTTCAGAACAATCGATTTTAATTTTTCGTAATCCGAAATATCATTACCCTGAACATATGTCAATATGTTATTTGCGCGTTCGCCCAACAAGATTAACAAAATTTCCGCTCGATACAATTTTGGTACGCTTTTTATTTCAAACGCTCTCTCTAAAGATGTAAAAAAGTGTCCCCAGTCTTCCGACTTAGAAGGAATCTTAACTGTTAAAACCCGAACACTTTTAACTAGAGAATCCAATGATTCTATTTTTTCGTTTTTAGATTCGTCCACATTTTTTAACGATTCTTTCCTTAGTTCCGCTAATTTTAATTCAGCTTGAATTCGCTCTAATTTCAATGTTTCGATTTGAACAATAGAAGCCTCTTCACTTTTTCTTTCTTCAATAATTAAATTAGCGATATCCGAAACTAAGATAGCGTCACTTTTATATTTATCACTATTTTTAATGACATCCATTAAATCAGAGACTGTAGCATTTTCGTCAAATTCCACGCCTATCTCCGAACAAATCAATTTTAAATCGCTTTTATGCGCACCCTTAAACATTTTTATTTGTTTAAAAGACACTCAATTAACACAAAATAACACAACCCTACTTAAACTGAGGGCAAAAAACAATAACCGCAATACATCAAATGGAGAGAGAATGCAAAACGAACGTACCTCTTTTAGCTTTTAAAACGAAACTTAGAACTTCGGTCGAAGAACACCAGCTTTCACAAGTTCGCCATATTACACACATCAATTAAATCTCCGTCTCGTAACGGATCAAATGAATAATCTTTGCGCTGGTTCGAATTGTAAAATATTAAATCTCATTAAAGTTCAGACACAGGACTGTAACTTCTCTTTTATTTTGCACTATCAAGAATTATAACTCACAGAACTCGAGATTCGAGAGATAGACAACAACAAACAAAGCACACACTCAAAAAAAAAAAAAAAAAAAAAAAACAATTAGCGAGAGAGAACGTTTGGCGAGGGGCCACACAATTGGCGAGATATATTCCAAACATCGCCACACGCATACACAATTCAAACTATTAAACGAGATTTATTAAAACTGACACCGGCATTGTTGGAAATCAACTCCCTTAAAAATATTTTTTATTTCGTCTGGTTTCCTTTTCTCTATGTGGGGGAATATTAACATGAAGTAAACTAATATGAGCCATCGAATAATGAACTAAATACTAAATTTCCAAAATAAACTATTTATTGAAATCTTTAAAATAAAAACTGAATAAGAACATACTTCAAACTTCCAAAGTAGTTGGAGAAAAAAGGCTCTGCGCCCTGAAACTCGCTTAAAGCCAAAGTAAACATGCTGTCGCGAAATCGCTAATTCAACTGAAGCAGGCAAAAATTATTCGAGTTAGCAAGAGTTTCAGAGCGCATGCGTAACAAATCAACAAATAACAAATAAGAAAAGATTTCTCCTAATAAGTGATTGTTCGATTATACAACTACGGCTGAACATTAAAAAATAACATTTTGATGTATGAATGGTTATGTTAATGTTATTTTTATTATGAATTAAAAATTACTCTAAAAAATTTGTTTCATTTTATTGACTACTTTTAGAGTTATAGCAACAAAAAAAAAAAAAAAAACAACAATCTTGCAAAGTAAAATCCGAAAATGTCTCTACATAGGGAAAAGAGGGAAATCTTAGAAATAGTAATTGGTTTATCAAATAGGTCGAGCAATTCCCACGGATAGCAAAGGGGAAAATATCCTGCTTTTAATTAATGCATAGTTGAGCCAAAAATAGATTTAAGAACAGGATGTGGCTTTTAAAAGTGTGAGAAAATATTTCGATTAGATTAATAAAATAAAAGAAAAGGATATTCAGAAAAGAACTAACATAAAAAGAATAATTGAAGCTTTTTATGTTACATCCCCCCTCGCCAAAAATGTTTTATTACAATCCAAAAATTTTAAAAACTATCTATTTGCAAAATCTTCCCTCTGATAGAAGCACAATTAAAATGAAAATAATCAAATTTGTAATATTAACAATATATAAAAGCAATATGAATAATAAAACATTTACATATGTACTCATGGTAAAAATTTTAACACACTTAAAAATCTGTAGTAGCATTATCAGGAAATTTAAGATTTTCATTTTCAACAGTTTTTATGAATTAACAATTTTTTCAGCTCCAAGTCTTTGAAGATTACAACAAAGTTATTCTCCAAGAAGTATTCCTCATAGTACCACAATTTATGTTAACTCTTTAATCATGATGACAAAAATTTATAAACATTTGTTAGAAATGTGCAATTTAAAATGTAAAACACAAAACACAAAAAAAAGTTTTACAGGAAAAATTTCAATCTGAAATTAGATTTGAGTATTTATTGTTTACCTTGTTTGAAAACAAAATAAAATAAAAAATGACACAGTGGTTGTTATTGTGAAGTCCAAGATTTCAGTATTGTCTTTATTTCACTTTATTATTTACCTTTCAAATTTGTCACTTTAATAGCAAAATATCCTGATTTTTTTTTTTTTTTTAATGTCCGAAATTTGTCTTCTGTAACCTTTTTTCTTTTCTTTTCTTTTTACTTTCTATATTTTTTATACTTTTATTTTTCTTTTCTTTCTACTTTCTGTATTTTTTTTCTGTACCTTTTCTTTATTGGTATTTTTAATGCAATCATTAACCCGGATTTCAGGAAAAATGTGCAAGGACAAATTGCTTTTATAATCAGAAAAGGTGATCAGTCTTCTCAGACTTTACATTACAACCCGTTTAACACAATTTATCACTAACTGAAATCCAAAACAAGCTTTCAAATTCAATATGGTATTAAGGTAAATAAGTTTTTGATTTTTGACTGATCTAGCTATTTTCCTTATTTTTAATCTGAAGTGCAAGTTTGGTTAATTTGCAAATTACCTTTTATTTTTTTCATTTATACCTCTCTTTCTTTCTTTTTGGTAATTATTATTATTTTTTTTTTTTCAAAAATTTTAGTTCGGATATTTTTAAAGTAGTTTTTGTGCAGAGATCCTTATTGATAATTTAATTTGTCACAATCGAGTGTTAGGAAATTCTAATATTTTCATTTCTATTTTAAACGTTTTAAGTGTATTTGGTTACCATTACTTTTCAATTTGTGTTAGATCATTTTCCTATCTTTATGTTGGAATTGACTCTCAGCAATAAGAAACTTTGTTTATTTATGGAAATGTCTGAGCTATGAACTGATTACCGACGTTGGACTCAAGCATTAATGTCCGGTTTCACATTTCAATTCAAACTCTAACACAAAGTATTTTATTCAATTTCCAATTTATTTGTATTAGTTTAAAAATTTCTTGATTTAATTAATAATTTCTACTACACCGCAATTGCATTCAAAATAAGAATATTTTAATGGCATTTTTATCTTAACCCTAAACACTATAGTAAAACAAAAACATAAATTCTACTAATTAATAAATCATAGAAACTGTAACACATAAAACAATAAATATGAAAATAATTTCTCCAAACATTTTTTATGTCAATTAAAACAATCAATTCACAGAAAATAAAAATTTCTCAAGAAAAAAAATTTAAACAGTAAATGCGATCAATGTATGAAAAATAATTGTTTCAATTGAAACATCAAGTATGAGAAAGAAAAAATTTAAAATCATAATCTATGATTTTTGTTTATTTACATGAGTGCTTTTTTTATAAATCAATAAAAATTAAAGAAATAAATATTTTATGAGTCAAAACATAAAAATACCATAAAGGATACGTGAAAAAGTTCGAATTAGCCCAAGAAGATATTTTGAAAACCGCATCATAGATGAAAGTTTGTAGAAATTCTATGTTTCCAAAAGCAAAACCAAGAGCTGCTAGGAGAAAAATTTGTTTCTTCGTTAAGAGGAATCATATTTCTCCTTGAATGATGCGGGGAGAGAAAAATTTATTGACGATAAAATCTACGCTTTCCGGAAGGGATGGGGCTTCATTTCGATAACTTTTTAATTATCAGGAGTCCGATGCAGTTATTATTTTTAGTCCAAAGGGGGTGAAAAATATCGAAGCTCAGCTTTCTAGTAGAATTCATCGCCTTCAGAACGTAGACATAAAATGCAGCATACACAAAAGGAAAGCCGATGATCTTTAAGACAAGATCAAGAAATTGACTGATAAATTTTCTATTGCCCATACGAATGAGATATTTCATATTTTTGATGTACCCTCTACCGAAGTTGATTTATTTTCAAAATTATTTTAATGCGATATTACATACCTTTGATGTACCGTACCCCCTACCCTACCGTTTAATCCTGGCGACTTATAACGTCGTTGCCGAGTGGAAGGATTAAAACAGGTCTTAGGCACGGGAAGTAGAGTACAAAATTTATTTATTAATAATTAGTCAGAACAGTCATGAAAGTGTGTACGAAAAGTTGTGCTCCTCGGTTATATGTTAGGGGAAATCTTGCAAAGTAAAATCCGATATATATATATATATATATACTGTCAAACCTCGATATCTCGAACTTGAAGGGAGAGGAGAAAAAATTCGAGATACCGAAAATTCGAATTATCGAAAATCGCATGTTATCGATGGTAGAATAAAGAAAAATGCTCTTTACATACCTTATTTATTATTCCATATTTATTGTAAAAACGCTTTTTAAAAAAGATTCAATTGTTGTTTGCTTTAGAGATGTGTAAGAAAGTTTGTCTATAACACTTTCTAAATGGACTATAGATTTAAATGTCTCCTCTGTCATATTCGGCTGCCTCTCAATAAATCTCCTTACAGTGTCCACTGCAGAAAGTGCTTGTTGGTTAGTAACATTGGGCGGTAAATCTTCGATGCGGCAAATCTTCGATTTCCTCATCCTCTTCTCCTGATAGTTCACAAGAAGCTTTCGTTTGAGCGATGATATCATTGTCATCCCACTGACCACACACTGTTACTGCATCATCTACGTTTACAAAGTCATGAAATTCCATGTCATCAAGATTCATGAGTCCGGTCAATCTGTCCTAATCATTTTCGGTGTAGTTTTCAGCAGAATTAACGATATTGATTGTTTGACTACTTTCGTGATCTTTAATGAATCCAGCCTTCTTGAAGCCATTCATTATCGTAGAGGAAGACACATCATTCCATGCCTTGTTAGCCATTCGCATAGCTTGTAGAACACTAACACCGGATGGAAAAACCCCATCTTCCATTTCGGACAACATTTTTTAAACCACTTGATGATGATACTTTACTTTAAAACTTTGGATGATGCCCTGATCAAGTGGTTGAAGTTTTGAGGTAGTGCTTGGGGGGATAATTCAATTTTTACGTTTTCCATTTTAGGTATGGTATTGTGCCCCGTACACAATTTTTCGTTTTTCTGTTTTCATTTTCTTATTTAAATTTTTAAGCCAGCTTTCAAAAAGGTTTGATGTCATCCAAGTTTTTCGATTAGCTTCATATTCTAAAGGAAATGATTTTATGCCGCTGAAATATCTTGGTTTTTTCGATTTCCCTATCTTCAACGGTTTTAACTTTTCTGTTCCATTCATATTTGCACAAAACAATAAAGTTAAACGCTCTTTACTTCTTTTGCCTCCATGACATGCTTCACCCTTTACATGTATAATTTTATCTGGGGTGCATTTAAAAAAAAGTCCAGTTTCATCCGCAATTAAAACGTCTTTTTCGTCGTAATCCTTCACAATCAAGTATATTTTCTTCCTAAATTCTTCACAAACTTCTTCGTCTACGCAAGCACTTTCACCACACATTTTCAAAAATGTAATGTTGTTACGTTATTTAAAATTTTCAAACCATCCATAATTGCCTTTGAAATTTAAATGGCCTAATTCTTTTGCGAAAGATTCAGCTTTTTCTTTGATTATAAGTTCATCTAGAGGGATGTTTTGACTTCTACATTGTGTAATCCACATCATAAGGCCCTTCTCCATATCGGGAAATTCGCAGTTTTTTAACTTCTTTCGCTTGCCTAGGCCATCCACGAACTTTTCTAAGATAACTGCTTTATTTTTTAAAATTGTCGAGAGCGTACTGCTTGGAATCCCAAATACCTGTGCGATTTCCTTTTTCTATTAAAATTTTTTTTCAACTTCGTCAATGATTTTCTTCTTTATTTCTATGGAAAGCGTGTTTAATTTTCGCTTGCTAGCCATTTTAAACAAATGACTCACCAAAGATCCAACGTCTAAGTGCTCTAATTTGTTAATAACCAAGAAAGGAAACTTTTTAGGGGGTCCCTTGGTCGAACAAAACAGGCGTGCATTCACAGGTATCTTTCACCCCTTGTTACAATGTTAAGAAATTTTACAGTGTTCTTGGAAGCCACCCACCCTTTTGATTCTTGTTCATGCTGTCATTTCCAGTTTTCTTAAGACCACCCCCCAAGAAATAACCTTGCAGAATAAAAGGACAAAGAGAGCATAGATGGTCATTGAATTGCAATGACAACTGACAGAAAAGAGATAAGGAAACAATAAAACAATAATTTCTACTTGGGGGGGGGGGTAAGAGAAGTGATTTCAATGTGTTACTGTTTTTTTTAAAAAAAAGTTTATCATTATGAGAATTGGTCTTCTATTCTTAAAATTTTTGATTTTTTTTTAGAATATTTTTTTATTTTCAAAAAAAAAATCTATACTATTTATGGAAAAAAAATTCAAGTTATCGAGGGAATAGAAAAAAAAATTCGTGAAATCAAGTTTTTCTTAACATTAAGTGTATAGGAAATTTGAAGGGAATTTTTTTTTCTTCGAGATATCGAAAAATTCGTGAAATCGAGGTTCGAGTTAGCGAGGTTCGACTGTATATATATATATATATATACAGGCCCGGTCGCTAACCGATTCGAAAGGGGGGGTGTTGAAGTTTATTTTGCCGACTGTCATATATATATATATATATATATATATATATATATACAGTCGGATTTCTATTTTACGAATTTTTTCGTGGAACCAAGAACATTTTGGAAATTTCTTCGTAAAATAACTTCCAAATAACGAAGTGAATTTTCTATTTAACGAACTTTTCATTGAGATCCACTTTCCTTATTTTCCAAAATATTTCTTAACATTTTAAACTTGTTAACGCATTTTATGGGGGAAATGACCTTGAATTAATTTTCGCAGCCACTGCTTTATGAAATGTATCTGTTTTCTCTAAAAATTATCTTACAAAAAGCAGTATATTCTCTTTTCTTTTTGTTTGCATTTCAAATTAACAGTTAAGTTTAAAATGAAGATAAAACAAAGGTAAATTACAGACAAATGAAAAAAGGAGAGGGGGAAATAATAATAATGACAAACAACTGGGGAAAGAAAGAGAATTAATAAATTAAAAAAAAAAGGATAAAGTTTTTTTAAAAAACCGGAAAATAAAAGATATCATCGTTATTTCGTTTCATCAGCCCACACGATTATATCCGAAAAGAGTGCTTTCTAATATTGTATCAATATAGCCAAAGTAAAATATATCAATACGATAGTGTGAGGAGCACTCAAAAAATTTTTTTACAAAAATTACGACAAAAGAAATTAAACACAATAATTAAAAATAACACGTAAAAACAGAAAATAAAATATAAAGGAAGAGCAGAATAAAACAAAATCTATAAAGTGAGCAGTGAAATATAGCGAACTTACATGAACGGGAAATTTTTCAAGAATGATTTAAAATGTTTACGTAACAAGATTGCCAGATTGCAAAATATGAAAACTATGAAAACAAAAGCGCAAATTGAGTGTAACTAGAGGAGTTTAAAGTGCGTTCTTGCTGCATTACTGAAGTCCGTTTGATTTGTTAGTTACCAAGGATGGGTCAGAAAACGGATGTGCGCGAGGTAATATTATACTGGATAATTTAAAGAAGTTGACTATAAATAATTTTAGAAAATAAATATTTATGTAAGAAAAAAATAGAAAAGAGAAAGAAACATTTTTTCATTTGTCTGTAATTTACCTTTGTTTTATCTTCATTTTAAACTTATCTTATGAGTTCTATTTACTTGCAGCTTATGCGCAATAAATGATACTTATTGTTTTTCCTAATTTTTTTCTGGTTTTTTTGTATTTATTTATTTTGCTATATATATATATATATATATATATATATATATATATATATATATATATATATATATATATATATATATATATATATATATATATATATATATATATATATATATATATATATATATATATATATATATATATATATATATATATATATATATATATATATATATATATATATATATATATATATATATATATATTATATATTTTGTATATGGCTAAAGCTTGATAATTAAAGATAAAACAAAACAAATAAAAGAATTCAAATGCGCCACAAAACTTGAGCTTCCAAAGTTTATTTTGAAATCATTTCAACTAGTAATACACATAATGCTATTCATCTAAATAATTTTTACAGCACTTAAAAATGCAACCGCCATAGGTGAAAAATGTGGTATTATTGATAACTCAATAGTACCAGTAATTATTCAAAATAATACAAAGAAAATATAGTTTTTACATTTCTATTAATTTTAATTATTGAAATGGTAACAAGATATTAAAGAAAAACAATAATTATTTGTGGAAATAATTTTAAAAAATAAAGTTGTAAATTTAAATGTTTTTCAATGCAATTTTGAAATACTTTTTACTTTATATTTAAATATTTTTTGAAAAATCACTTAGTAATTAAAATTTTTCTTTCGTTTCATCTGAACGTTGTTACCATAAGCTAATTAGAGCAACTGTTTGAAGATAAGAAAGTAAGTCATAATCAGAAAAAATAGTCTTCTATAAGATACTGATTCAAAACAAAATTCATTCAAAAGTAAATTGTCCTTTCGTTTTTAAAAAAATAAGAAAAATAATGTAGAAAAACATTGAAAATATTTGCCTTTTAAATTATAAATGAGGAAAGTCACATAAAATAATTAAAAAATAAAGATATTAGTAAAATTAAGTTATATTATATTAGCTATATAACTTTACTTCGACGTTGTTTTAAAAGCGAAAAATATTCTGCCAACTTATCAAGCTTAATATTGTTAACAATATCTTCTTCTGCTTTGAGTAAAAGCAGTGAATTTAAGCGTTCAGTGGTCATTGTTGTTCGAAGACAGTTTTTAATCAATTTCATCTTGCTGAAAATTCTTTCATTTGTCACAACTATCATTGGTGCAGTTAACGCTAATAGATTTAACAATAAAAACTTATGAAAACATTTATGCAAAAATTATTGTTCAGCATTTTTAATACAAAACTGTGAATTTAATTTGTACATAATTACAAAATTATTAAGTTTTTTTTACTAATAATTAACTTAAACAAATGAAAAACTGTTGACTTTAGTCAAAAAAATAATGTAAAAACATTAAATACATAAGAAAATCAACAAAATAGCTAAAAAGAATTACTTATCAAAAAAAAAAACTGAAACTTTTCTATTTTTAAACACATTACATTTTTAATAAAATAAGCATTAATACATTTTTGTTCATAAAGAATTGCAGTTTGGACTTATAAAAACAAAGCCTACAAACAAATATAGAATTTAATATTTGAAATTTCAAATAAATAAGATCCATAAAAAGTAATTTCAACTAAAAAAATCTGTAAAAAAAATAATAAAAAAAAAAATTAAAAAAAATTACTATCGAACACAAAATAAAAGCTCTGTAAAAAACGGAAAAAGAATTCCAATTTTCGGAATTCAAATTTGATTTATCTTTCTCTATCCCTAGCTCCTACTAATGAATATAAATATTATAACATTTTTAATTGCTCATTTTTCTTTCTCTTAGTCATTTTACTGCACAAAAGAGATTAAAAAAATAATTTTATCTGCTTCATAAAAATCAATTTTTGCCCATATGTATATATTTAAAAAAAAAAATCTTTTTTGAGAAAGTCTTATACCTAAATTTTTAAGCAATAATTAAGGAAATAATTGAATTGGAAAGTATTAACACATTTAATGCAATTTAATTAAACTTAATATTTAAACAGTAAGACTGAAAATAATAAATATGTATTCATAAAAAAAATTATATTTACATTCAAAACTTAAGCTGATGTAGGTTGGATGATGGTTGGCTTGTGAACGGATTTTCTATTTCATTCACTAATAATATGAATTTATATAATACTCTTTGAGTAACTGAGTACCCGTACTAGGCAGTTAAAGACAGGTCAGTGAAGTAATTGGTACCACAGCTGCATGCGCATTGAGCCCCTTCCTTCCCCTTCTTAACCACATGGACAAAGATATTGTCTTTATTCTTAGAAAAAGTAAGAGAAAACATGAGAAAATATAGCTTAGGGCATTTCTAGCTAACCACTTTTAAAATACCCTCGATTTTTCAAGTTGACAGAAATATCCGGGGTTTTGTCTGCTGCTTCACAGCACCATCCTTTTTTTTTTGGGGGGGGGGGGGCCTCTTCATAGTGATCAAACTTGAAGGACTTGAAAGATCAAACGGCTTGATCAAACAGAATTGTCACTTTTCCGTGAATACTCGGAATTCCTCTATTTTCACCGTATTTTTATTTAAATAATTAATGAGTCCAAAATTACAACATTTAATACTTTGAACTTGGCAACCATCCACAAATTTTGTGAAATGATGTGAATTCGAGTCGATTCGATTGAGTGTAACTCAATTTAATGTTTCAGAATTCTTGGGATTCTTGAAAAAAAAATATTAAAAGCAAAATATAATATTTTATTTTCAAAACAAAAACTTTTATAAAGGTGAATTGAGGATCACATATATGTTTACTGTTTTCCGCAGAGAATATCAAATTTCGTTGTGATGATTATTTGTTCTAAAGATATGAATTGGTCCCTGAACAATTTATTTTCGGTTAAAAATTTTTTAACTCGAATAATAATCCAATCATCATAGAATTTTAAAAGTTATGAACTGAAGGGTAGTTAACAAATTCTATGTTTTTTTTCTTCTTCTTTTTAATGTTTAAAGTCCTTTGGAGTTAGTAAAAAACTTCATTGTAGAAAAATAGCTTTTACTAATTGAAAATATAAATTATTTAATAATTTGTGTTATTTAAACAGAATTAACAATTTAAATAAGATATTTTGAATAATAAAGTATCCTATTTAATAAGTACTCTTATTTGCAATTTTCCCCCAATATTTTAAAATTAAAAGAAAGAAAAGGTTGCATCACAGGCACGATTATTTCTTTTAAAATTTATTAATTCTATAAAAAAAGACTCATGTAAGTTCATCATTTCCTTTAAAAAAATTACTTCAACCTGCAATAAAGAGTCAATATAATTCAGAGAATTAATATCTGAATTTTATGATACATTATTCTCTAACTAAAAATTAAGGTCACTAAAACTTTTTTTAAATTTAAGAATGTGCCGTTAAAATAATAATACAAGAGAAATGGTTTTCGAAATTTTGGCTTGTAATATCGGTCATCTTGCTTTGAATTATCATAAATGGCTTATGATAATTCAAAGATGATTCGATTATAATAATGGCTTATAATATTTAATTATCAAATTATGATAATTAAATAAATATATCTTGGAGGAGAAAAAAAAAAAAAACTAAATTTAAAAACACATTTCACAACAAGATTTGCAGAGTTGGGTCTGGGATCCCGAAATGGACGAAACTCAGATAACATGGATATCCGTTTAAATCTCATCACCGATGAAATATCCGATAATAAAAGAATTTTTGCTAAGTCGGGATTTTGGCTTGTATTATCGGTCATCTCACTTTGAATTATCTTAAATGGTAACTCTTGGAGGAGAGAGAAAAAAAAATTTAAAAACACATTTCACAACAAGATTTGCCGAGGGTGGGGGGGGGGGGGATCCCGAAATGGACGAAACTCGGATAACATTGAAATCCGTTTAAATCTCATCACCGATGAAATATCCGATAATGAAAGAATTTCGGCAACAAAGTCGGGATTTTAGATTGTATTATCGGTCATCTTGCTTTGAATTATCATAAATGGTTACTCTTGGAGGAGAAAAAAAACTAAATTTAAAAACACATTTCACATCAATATTTGCCAAGTCGGATCTAGAAATGAACGAAACTCAGATAACATTGAAATCCGTTTAAATCTCATCACCATTGAAATATCCGATAATAAAAGAATATCAGCATAATGAAAGAATTTCGGCAACAAAGTCCGAATTTTGGCTTGTACTATCGGTCATCTCGCTTTGAATTATCATAAATGGTTTCTCTTTGAGGAGAAAAATAACTAAATTTAAAAACACATTTCACAACAAGATTTGCCGAGTCGGGTCTGGGATCCCGAAATGGACGAAACTCAGATAACATTGAAATCCGTTTAAATATCCGATAATGAAAGAATTTCGGCAACAAAGTCGGGATTTTAGATTGTATTATCGGTCATCTTGCTTTGAATTATCATAAATGGTTACTCTTGGAGGAGAAAAATAACTAAATTTAAAAACACATTTCACAACAAGATTTGCCGAGTCGGGTCTGGGATCCCGAAATGGACGAAACTCAGATAACATTGAAATCCGTTTAAATCTCATCACCGATGAAATATCCGATAATGAAAGAATTTCGTCAAATGTGGATTTTGGCTTGTAAAAAAAAAAGGAAAAAAAAAAATGCCGACTCAACCTGAATTTGCCGACTGGATGATATCGCTGGGGGGGTAAGACACTCCTCTCACCCCCCGTTGACGACGGGTCAGTATATATATATATATATATATATATAAATATAAATTTGTTAAAAATCATTTCGCATGAAAAAAAAATGGATGAAATAATTCAAATTTATTTTAAGGTTTTTTCTTTAAAAACATATAAATTATATAAAAAATATATATATACTAGATTTCTAAGTTTCTGATTGCTTCTGTCAGGGTAGGCATTATTTAAATCACTTGATTTTAGTCATGAATTAAATCCTGATTAAATAATTTCAATTTTTTTAAAGAAATCACTAATTTAAATCAGTTTAGTTTTTTAAAGAAATTATTAACTTAAACAAACATAATTTTTATAACATTAATTATGAATTAATTTAGAAAAAATTATTAATTTAAGTTTTAAATATTTGCATACAGTATAATTAATAAATACATTCTTAAATGCGTGAATTTTTTAAAGTCTGATTTAATTAATAATGTATGTTTATTAAGGAAACGATTTTTTTTTACTACGGAGTAATCAAAGGCATATGCATTGAAATCACTATGTCACCCCTTTCATTATTTCATTATAAAATGCATTGATGTAAATCAATAGTGATTAATTTTTAAAAAAAATAAATCAATAATTTCAGAAAAATGATTAAAAAATATTAATTGGAAAAATATAATTTAAAATATTTTTTTACTAAGAAATATAGAAAGGGATATGCATGTAAATTATTATGTTTCAAAATAGACTACACTTAAATAAGAGTGAAATGCATGCTTTTATATCTTATTGAATATAGAGTTAGAGTGTATCAAGACTTCCTCAAACCAGAATGACGTAATTTTTTCCAGTAATGTTTTCTTTTCTTAACTAATTTACTTTTCATTAGATGTCCAGTAGACAAATTGTCACCCGATTTTTAG
The DNA here is from genome assembly GCA_949128135.1 of Parasteatoda lunata. Classification (NCBI taxonomy): domain Eukaryota; kingdom Metazoa; phylum Arthropoda; class Arachnida; order Araneae; family Theridiidae; genus Parasteatoda; species Parasteatoda lunata. The sequence goes on along the minus strand of OX421981.1, from coordinate 368,877 downwards.
CAATTATCACCAAGTTGGACCTAAAAAATATAACTATATATATATATATATATATATATATATATATATATATATATATATATATATATATATATATATTTTTTTTTTATTTATTTTTTTTTTTTAACGCAGTGATTAGTATGTAATAATATAATAATAATGTTATCAATTTTTAGTAAGAAATATTAACTAATTTACTTCTATTATTTTTAAACAATAGTATTATTAAAATATTGTATCAGATGCTTTGTATTGTAAATTTTAAAAAATCCAATTAGTTTTATTAAAATGAAAAAAAATCCAATTTAAATCAAATATGTACGATTTTGGAGTAAAAAAAAAAAAATGATTGCTGTCACAATGATGTGTGACGAAATTTTTTTAATTGTATTAATTTGGTCTATCATCGTACAATTTTTGTTCTTTTTTTCTAAATTTAATCTTTATTTTACCCTAAGCTCTTTAAAGAGAAACGGAAATGCTTCTTCTTTTTCCTTCCAGATTGCAACACATTTTTGTTGCATCTTTTCACCTTTTTGTGATTCAAAGTCGAATGACCCCACTATCCTTCCAAGGCCACGGTTTCCCCTCACGTTTACGACTTTATGTCACTTGTTTCAACCATTTTCCCTACCATTCATTTCGCACGTGGCGTACAAAACCGCTTCAAGCCGGGTTCTGAAATTTCCCAGAAATGGTGTGGTCACGCCTTCATTGAAACATCTTCCCTTTGATACCTTATTTGGCATGATGTAAGTATACTAATCACCCTGATTGGTTTTGCCATACCAGACCTCTAATCACCCCATCCAATCACAGTCGTCCTTTCTCCTCCGTCACAACTCGTATTTTCCCGCGCTGAAGCGGACGCCATGTTTTATTACTTTTCACTTCAACACTTCTCTCTTGGTTTAGAATGCGAGCCACGCCAAACCTCTCTTAGTAATTTTTTTCATGTACAAGATTGGCCGTTTTTTCTTAATTTTAATAAGATTTAAAGTAAATTTGTAAGTTTTTTTTTAAAAAAAAAGTAAAATAAGTAAGAATTCAATGTTATTTTCGAGAGAAAATCCTACTCTGTTTTTAGTTGTTGCTCAGAGTATCACCCCCCTTTTCACTCAGATGAAATTCCTGTGCTCATTGTATTAAAGATAAATAAGCTGAGGATTTTTTTTGAAAAAGAAACAAACTGTGTGGAGTCGCTTCCTTTTCAATTTTTTGTTTTTGCTCGTACCCACCAGTGAATGATGGCTCCATGATGTATGCCGGGTGAGTAACTCACGTTCATATCTTTTTTAAAAAATAATATGCAGAAGTTTGGTTAAGATAGATTGACTAAAACTGGTTTAAAATTCAAATTATTAAATATATTCAAAAATTGCATGTAAAAAATTATTTAATTTTTAAATTATTAAATATATTAAATAAACTCAAATTATCAAATATTAAAGTAAGGTTTTTTTCAATTTATTAAAACTTAATATTGCGCCCTGAACTTTTACTTTTTAACCAACTTAAGACGACAAGTGGGAAACAAATATATATTTTTTTAACCAATATTCTTGAAAAAATAGCATCAGTCTAATTAAAATTTTGACCGATTTTCGAAACTTTGAAAGTCCCATGTCACCTTAAAGTGAACTAAAAAAAAATTTTTTTCATAGTTTAAATATAGTTTGTATTTTAAAAATTACAGAAGTATCAAAATTTACAAACCTATAAAAAATTCCTTTTATATGAAAATTACCAAAAGATGGAGGAAAACTTATTTACAAATCCCCCCACAGCACTCTAGCTTCTGGCGAACAATATTGGCGAGACGATGCTTTTATCAGAAATTGTTTTACTGCATGAATGAAGTGGGAGGGATGATTACAGAGTTGCAAGTTTGTCGCGAAAAAAAAGACCCCAAATTCGCGGGAATTTTTAAAAATTACGCAGATTCTAAACATAAAAAATGTTACTATATAAATAGTGCAAAAGACAGAAATTGAGCAAATAACAGAAATTGCGAAATATTAATATTTTTATTTAAATGAACAGAATTTTGATACAAAGTCTTGTACATTGTCAGATTATTCGCATCACTTAATACATTTTTATACTTATAAAACGATCTTTCTGCGTCCACACTGTGTGCAGGCACCGACAAACATAGAATTGCCGCATTTGGATAGTGTTCGGTCTTTCATTTCCAAAACTTGATCAATTTTCCTTCATCAACGCGCAATTCCTTGACCATTGCTTTGTAAGAAATAATTGCTGATAAAACTCAAACATTCTACATTCAAACTACTAGTTACAAAAGCCTTATCTCCCTCTCATCTAAGAAACTGATCCCTATTTAAGAAATCACAACAAGTCGCCCAGGAGAAATTGTCTTGATATGTAGAAAGGCAGTAGAAATTTTATTGCCTGTGTAACAATTTTTATGTCAAAGATTTGATTTATAACATTTTCTTTCTTTTGTGATTCCAATTTCTTTTGTACTCTTACAGAGTTCAGGAAGGTAATCCTATCTGTCTATTACCCTCCCTAAAAGTAGAAAGACCACCTTACTTGACAAGATTATGATTATCTCTTAACTATTTTCTTGTCATTTTGCTATTGATTCGCTCCCCTAAATTTCTTATCAATTTTCCATGTTCAATTCAAGGCTTCAGGAAAGTAATAAGTTAAATAAAAAATAATAAATTAAAAATGAAAAAAAATTCAAATTTTAAGCAATTTTCGCGCAAGTCAAAACATATTAAGAAATTCGTGGATTTTAGAAGAAGAAAAGAGGACAATTTCGCGGAAATTCGCGCCGCGACAGACCTGCAGCCCTAGGGATGGTCATAAGGGTTGTCTTGAGCGCAGCCCACCGTGTTTTAGAAAACCATTAGCGCAATCAACTATCACCGGATATCTTAAGTAACGAAATCAGACACAAAAACGCACTTCCTCTTAACATACCTTTTCTTCGATAGATTTTGGTTTCTGACCCCCTAAATGATGGCTTTAAACGCAATTTGGAAAGTATGGTCCCAATAGTTTGGACACTTAAACGTTAATTTTACTTTTTGCGCATTTCGCCATTTCTTGAGAACTTTTGAAAAGAATTGAAAAATTTTTACGCATAATTTCTCAATTTCAATAATTTTTCGACCATTATAAAATGAAATAATAGTTTTTTTTTTTTTTTTTTGCATTAAATTATTTTTGGTTTAATGAGTTTTATTACAGTGTGTAATGAATTTTCGATTTGTTTAAAAAGTTTACAAGGTATGGTAAAATACACCAACAGTTATTTTAACATTAAGAGGCATAAACTGGCCGACCCAGGTTAAACTGCTTCAATCATATTTTCCATATTTCGACTACCTCTCCTTTATCCTGATGTTCAAAATTCTAAACCAGTCGGGAAAAAAAAGTATTTTTATTTGGAGAAAGTGCGTCTGTGTCTGAATTCGCTGCTTGATTAATAGTTAACGCAAATCAACTAGCATATTCGAGATTAACCATTGAAAAAATTGAGGTAAGCGCATAGTACAGGAACATTTTATCTTTACAACAAAAGGTTTTTAGGGAAATATATATATTTTTTTATCTCAGTGCGCATTTTGACAAGCTTCTTTTAAAAAACTTTAATCGTATGTTTATTATTACACGGAGAAAAAAGTTTGGTCTAATCTACCAGAATATGGTTAAATTTACGGTGTTTCTGGCACTATGGAAGTACCAAAAAAGGCCCAATAATTTTTAACGAAGCACTTTGGTCAGATTTTGATTGAACTAACCATAAATTATAATGCTAAAATATGTGAGAATATTTATAGTAAATGTGGAACAATTTGGTTGCATCGTGAGTTTTAGAAGCACGGCATAAATTTTATTTATTTTGTTGTATTTAATTTTCAGTTTTATATTTTTACCTAATATTTGGAAATAAGAGCTATAATTTTGAAAACCGGAATTTCCAGTAAATCATTATCATATGAACATAAAAAATTATCAAAAAAAAGCAACAACATTTATTTTATTAAATTTACTTTTTAATTTTGTATTTTTACTAAATATTTGGTAATACAAACTATAATTTTGAAAACCAGAATTTCCAGTAAAACATTACCATTCAGATTATAGACCAGAACAGAAAAATTACCAATTGAATGATTTATAAATATCAAGTAGTATTTTGATTTTATTACCAGAACTATGTTTTTTTTTTTTTTTTTTAAAAAAAGCCAGAAGTGTCATTACCACACAGTACGGTAATTACACCGGAATTTTTTTCTCCTTGCATAGTTAATGTTTTTGACCTAAAAAATTTTCAATATTAAAACTGAATTTTTTGAATTACGAAACATCTCCTGTTAACGCATTTTTTAGAGGATTCCAACAAAACAAAATTTTTTGAAAATCAATTAAGTAGTTTCTGAGAAAAAACCCTCAAATTTGGTAAATATTGAAATGGATTTGTTTGTGTCTTTCAACGTAATTAAACCCTGTTCCAAAGTAAAATAAGTTAAAAAAATTTTTTAACCTTTCAAAATATTTCCTGAAAATGATTACACTTAAGCAATTTAAATGTTTCTCTCCTTTTTTTTTTTTTTTTGCAGATGTAAATCATTAAAGGACGATCTTAATGAATCGAAGGTTTGAATTTAAATGAGCGAATTAATTAGTGATAATTGTTAGTTAAATTTCGAAAGCAGACAGAGAAACGAACTTACTCTAAATACATGGTTTTTTTTTCTTTAGTCATCAAAGTGTGTGTGTGGGGGGGGTATTTTTAATTTTTAACCTTCCTTGAACAGCTGACCCACTTTTGGGTTTACGACTACCAATGTTCAACTCCGTAGTCGTGTAATTTTAAACCTGATCAAGAAGACAAGGGAACTCCTGAATCTAGTATTGGATAAAATTTTGCCTTCGTGGAGGACTTATCGATAGAACTAACCCACATTTGCGTTACATGGAGAGAGAAACCACGAAAACCTCTCATGATTAGCCTGAAGGCAGGGGGACCCTTGACTCATGTTCCGTCGACCACTGAGGTCAGCACTATGGTCGGTGCAAGCCTGGTGCGGAATTCGTATCGACCAGCCATCTCTGGGATTTGAACCCGGTTCACCTCATCGGAAGGTTAATACTCTATCCCCTGAGCCACCACGGCTCGGGGGGGGGGGCAGGGTCGTAATTTTTTAAAAAAAATTTTCACAGTAATTTATTTAGAAGAGCAGTCGAAAGTTAGGGCTTCTTATATTAATTTAACCTTATGCCTTTTTCTCTATATCTTGGGAGCTTTTTTAGCGGATCAAAAACTTTTAGCTTTCAATTATAAACTTCGTTTAACCAAAAATAAATTCCACGTAAAATATAACTTTTATTAATTATTTATTATTTTTTTTATAAAGTTCAAAATATTTTGAATCTTTTTAAACTATGTAATTTTCAATGACAGAATACAATATTTTAACGATCAGTCGAAGAATTTCAATTTTTAAAAAAGTTTTAGTCAGACTTTTTAATTTTCCTATTTTGATAGTTAAAGATTCAAATGTGTCAAAAATTGCACGTTTTTTCAGAGAAAGTACGGTTTTTATGTCTAAATATGAAAATTAATTCATCTTTAGTATTAATTAATTCGGATATTTGAAGTCAACCTTTCGAACTATTAAGGTTTAGTTCTTAGTACATGAAAATCTGATCATTAGAACTAAAATTATTTAGGGTGACATTTCTTTTTGACTCACTTTACCACCATCAATTTATGCAAAGAAAATTGTTTATTTTTTTTCATCTCATAATACAGAAAAAATGAAAATTTTTTAGAACTAAATAAAAACTATTTAAATATTTCTTTCAGAAATAAGATCCTTTGAGTAATTTTTTTTTAAAAACTTTCTACAAATGATTATATGAAAATTTGAAGTTTTTACTTCAGTAAATTTTTTTTCTTTTTTCGAATATCAAACAAGTTTTGAAAAGAAGTAAAATTAAAAGCAAATATTTTTCGATGTCTTTTATATGAATCTTATCGTAAAGATTATGTATGTAATAGAAATATTTACTTTATCATGGTAATCTATTTATAAGAAGAATAAAACAGCATTTTTGAGTATTTCAAGTAAACACATTTACACTTTTCTAAATAATTCTTCATGTTTCTTACTTTAGTTTCAAAGACTTACAATCTATTCAAAAGTCAAAATCTTTCTCCTTTTATAAACATAATTTCCATTTAGATCATAGCATAAGAAAGTTTTATTCTTTGGATTTATGCTTTTTAATAAAAATAATAAATAATACTTTTAATAAATAATACTTTTATCTGAAAAGGATTATTTTAGCTTTGACAAAACATGTTTATCTTTATTAATATTAAAACAATTTTTGACGTCTTTGATAACACAAAATATTAATTTCAATAGTATCGAATGCAAGTTTATAAAGATGAGATCAATATTTTTTTCTCATCATTATAAATTTGAAGGAACTAAGGTGAAGTGTTGTTCCTGTACTGATAACACTCCTTTTTTCTTCTTTTTTTTCTATAATATTGCATACTTTATTACAGGGCATTATCATTGGCATTTTATTAATAATTCATCACCATCGTCGTCATTAACAAAATTTTGTACTTCAAAAGTGATTGAAAAAGTAACAAATCAAGAATGTTTGCCTTGATTTAAAAAATAATGTAGTGTATCTGTGTATGATCCTGTATTTTAATAAATGAAAATATAGTATTTTAACGTAAAGTTGACTTTTTTTCGCTGTGAAATGCTGGCAGAACATTTGTATAAATTAATAAGTCCTGTTGCAGAACATTTGAAAATATTCTGCTTTCTGGGGGCCCAAGTATAACGAGAGACTCGAAAAACAGAAAAACCTTGTTAAATTCGATTACTCGGTAAATTTGAATTCAAGGGAAAAATTTGAGTAAATTCCTTTATTTTATGCAACATTTTTTTTATTCTTAATCAAAGAGTTTTATAATTTTGACTTCTCCTGTTACAGATAAAACTTCTCTTTTTGTCGTTTTAAATAGCTGAATGAAATAAATAAATATATATATATATATATATATATATATATTTTATATATATATATATATATATATATATATAATTTTATGAAATCTATATACTTGCAGCTTTAGCGCTTAATATTATCTATTATTAACTTATAAACTTAGTTTCGTTTTCATTTTGTTTTCGTTTTTAATTCGTTTTTCTAACTTCATGTGTTTGGGACGTTGCTCTTTGAGACAACCCCATAAACCATAATAAAATTCATAATAAAAATATTATGGTTTTGAACAGAAATAATTTTTAGCACCTGGTAAAAAAAATCTGTGCAAAACTAGCAAATCATGCCTTTTTTTTAAAAAAAATAATTGTTAATTTTCTAAAATTATTAAAATTTCATAATTAAATATCAACCTTATTAATTATAAACTTTAAATTATCCAGTATAATATTATTACCATGCACACATCGGGCCAATCCAAGGAAACTAACAAATCAAACGCGCTTCAGTACTGCAGTAAGAAAGCGCCATTTAAAAGACTCCTGTATTGACGCTTCAGTTTTCATATTTCGCAATCATATTACGTAAGTATTTCAAATCATTCTTGAAAGTTTCCGGTGAGTGTAAGTTCATTTGAACTCGCTACTTGCCTAATATATTTTGCTTTGTATTTTGTTCTGTATTTTCTTTACATTTTATTTTCTGTTTTTTGCTTGATATGCTTTATTTCGTATATATTTTTTACGTAATGTGTTCTATTTTCGTTTCAATTTTTTTGAGTGCTCCTCACACTTTTGTATTGATATATTTTGCTTTGGCTTTATTAATACATTATTAGAAAGCACTCCTTTTTGCAGATATAATCGTGTGAGCTGATAAAAAGATTATATATTTTCATTATTTTGTTTTCCAGCTTTTTAATTATTTTTTTAAATAAATAAAAAAAATTAAAAATTTTTAAAAATATTTTATTTTAATAATTTTTATAAATTTTTTTTCCAATAATCTTTAATATTTTTCATGTTTAATCCATGTTTAACAATAATCTTTAATATTTTCCATCATGCAGAATTCAGCGAAGCGACAGTTCATCGTGAGCTCAATTCGTCGCGAAAAATAATTCGTCATGGAAACAGTTCATAGTTGGTACAATTCATCGCAACGACTATTCTTTTTTAGCATAATTTGTCACGGCAACAATTCGTTGTGGGCACAATTCATACCGAGCACAATTCGTCATGAGCACAATTCATTGCAGCGACAGTTCGTCACGAGCACAATTTCGTGCGGTTTCGATGAAATACATATATTAAGAAAAGCAAAATTCTTGCTTTGTCTATTGAAGCTACCTAAATATTTAGTTGGTGTCGGTCAAAAAATTACGAACGCTTTTAAGAGGGAAGGTTTTTATGATTCGTTTATTGTTACTTATAGGGGAGAAGGAGGTATTTGCCTGCGTAAGACACTAAATTAAGAATAATTGTAGTGGCTAGTCCTTAGTGTCCAGTATGATAATTTCGTGAAAAACATACACGTCGGTTGTAAAATTAACATTTATCTAAAATTCTTATTTATTTAAATCTTATTTATTTAAATCTTTCTTATTTAAATCTTATTTATTTAAAATTAGCACATAATTAGCATTTATCTTAGCTTAGAAAAATATCTTTATAAGTCGTAATATATTTGTCACAAGAAATATAATATTCTATTCATAGCCCTTGTAATTGAAAACGTTCTAGATTATTCAAATTTAATTTTTTTCAGTTTAATAATTCTCTAAAAAACATTCTTAGTAATTATTTTTTTTCATATTTTTCTTGTTTTTGCAGAGGTATTTTTTTTTATTAAAAAAAAGTTACTAAATTTAGCAACCACATACGGTAATTTAAGACTTTTGCAACTGGGGCTTTATACGATATGAGCCCAGTAAAAGTTTCAAACAAAATAAAAAACAGAATATTCTAAATACTTTTTTGATCTAAAAAGGGAATTTTTACGCTTTAAAGTAATATCTCAATGATTCAAGAGGCAAGCTTTAAATTGAGTGATAGATAAATTATGAAATCACATGAAAACATAAGGAAAGGCTTGATGTAACGAGTACAGCATATTCGCCATTGCGACAAATTTCATATTCACCGTCAAAATCCTATCAATAATTATGCAAAAGTTGTATGTTTATATCAAGTTAAAAATTACTAGAACTATTATATTAAACAACTGAATTGTGAATAGGAAAATACATTTTCCTGTTGTTTAAGTGAGCAATATTACGTGAAAAAGATTTAAATGAAGACATTTTATTTATTTCTATTATGAATACAGAAAAGCGAAAAACAAACATCGTTTCCTTCTCACAATTTGAACCTATTATTTTAATAAAGCAACGCGTGTGCGACGATCGAGAAAGTTACCTTCTTTCGAACAAAAGAAAATAATTGTATTGCTATTTTTAAAAATTCCTACTTCGCACTTAAAAAGAATGCATCTTTTGTTGATTCTATCATGATTTCTCTAAATTACAATTTACTATTATAAAAAACATTCATTGTAATTATTGACGTCAAAGGGTCTTACGCTTTATATTAAATAATTTTTTCTTACAAAATCTTGCTACGATTTGGAAATTTATTTTTCATACTTTTCTGTTCTTGAAATTTCTGTTTTTTAAAAAGCACAAAGCTACGTTATTCGGTTCAGTAGAAAAAAAGAAGTCTACTCTAAATAAATATTTAAAATCAAAATATTTCCCCATTATAAAAGAAAAAGAAGTTCGTTTAAACAGTTTTTAACTGCACATTCTCCCGAGAAACACATTTTCTTTTTTTTTTATGGCGAATTCTTAACTTCTTCAAATTTTTTATGGCGAATTCTTAACTTTCTCAATTCTTCAAATTATAAAGCCACAAAAATGTGATCAAATTATATAACTAGGAAAGTTCACGACTTCATAATAATAATTTTACATTTTGTATTTACGTTGCCTTGTTTCCGATGTATTTCTTTTCTAATACTAACTTAAATAAAATCAATCTTGAGACTATCTGACGAATAGTTTAGAAGTGCTGTCTTATAGGTCTTGCCAAAAAGTTTCTCCCCTACCTGAATGATTGATGGAGTGGGCGGAGGATCTTTATTGAAAAAGCACACCTGCTCCCGTAGATCATTACTCGCCAAATCTTTATGATGCCAAAGAAGATAAAGGGTCTCCAATAGAAAACCGATTTACCTCGATTTTGAGCGACATAGTTGATTAATTCTTCCTTTAGTCGGAGATTGAAACTTGCGGAATTTTCCGGAGGCGCAAGGGATTTTTAGGGAGAAAAGCTTTCTTATTCACCTCTTATTCTCGTATGAGAAGGGATAAATCAGTAAAAAGTAGAGAAATTAAAGATTAAGATTTTAAAAATAATATTATAAAAAATTAGTATCATCTGCAATTCAAGACGCGAGCTTTAAATTGTTCGTTCAGTTCTCGTAAAATTATTCTCTCGACCACTCCATCTCTTTAACAAAATAATAATCTTATTTTCACTCTATAAAATTGAGTTAAAACATTACACGACGTTTCCAAGTGTTTTTGTCATGGGTACCGTTCAAATGACGAGGAGAGGGGAATTCCGATGTTAACTTTTTGAAGATTATCTATACATACCGTGTGTTTTCGTGCATTTTTTATACTTAAATTTAAAGGGCATACTGCATTGCATTACCCGATTGAAAATGCTGGGAATAATCAAACTATAGCATTTGCTTCTTTTTTTTTTTTTTTTTTTTTTTTTTTTTTTTTTGAAACCTTAAAATGATTGTGAAAATAAATCACAATTATTTATGGAATTCAAGTGAAGATGCTACCGTTCATAAAGATGCTTTATGAATAGTAGCATGGTATCCCCATTAAGATGCTTTATGATTAAAATTTTCTTACTATGTAATATTCAAAAAACTCATAAACATAAAAAGAGATAAAAAAAAATTTTTTTACAAAATAATAAATAAAAAAAAAGATTAAAAAATTAAATATTTTTCGAAAAAGATATTCGCGGCACTTAAGTTTTATAAAGTAATGCTTTCAATTTTTTTTAAAAAGAATGCTTTCGTTGCTGTTGGTTCATTTGTCGTCGTCGTAAAATGTAGGCGAAAAATTACAAAGGTAGCATATTAATAATCTTTTGACGCAGATTGGAGACTGGTGTCCGTTTTAGAATTTTATTTTCTGACGCTCTAATTATAAGCAAAAATATATTTAGGTATTTTTTAATTATAAAAAACACTCGAATAGTTACTGAAAATTCGTTTAGATTATCAGGAAATAGTTTGTGCATTTTTTTAAAAAAGTTATTCGAAAGAATTTTTTGTTATAAAAGTGTATCAATAATTCTTATTCAAAAATATATCAATAATTCTTATTCAAAAATATATCAATAATTCTTATTCAAAAATATATCAATAATTCTTATTCAAAAATATATGAATAATTAATTTTGTAATTTCAATAATGAATAATTGTTTGTCTTAATTTAAATCTAAATAAGTGCACATTTGAAGATTGTTTGGAAGTGTCATGTTTGGAAAATTTTAATTTTAACGCTGGAAAGACAATGGTGTTTCATGTTGTATTTCGTAACCATAAATTATTAAAATGCTAAATATAATATTTTCACTTATTTTGACTTAAATTATTATAAAATAATGAGAAATATATAAAAATTCCGAGTAAAAAAAATTAACGATTTAAAATATTGTAGTGTAAAATAAGTGAAAGAGTAAGAGTGAATCAGTACATAATTATAAAGTATTAAAAATTAACAAAACAAAAAAATTTTCTATTATGAGCATCTGTTATATTGGGTATAGGTTGTTAAGGAGTTGAATTTCCAGTTTTGTTTGTAAAAGAGGGGAGAGATAGCACCACTATCTTTATATTTTTAAGGTTGGCTCCAAGATTTACATGCAAACAAAATGGCTCAGTTTGAGTATGTCGAATCAATTCGAGGTGGCAAAATAGTTTTTTTTTAATGAATTTTTATTTAGAATAAAGATGAAACACAGGACGAAAATCTATTATAAGTGTATTTCAGATGATTGCAAAGCTTCCTTAATTCTACAAAATGATCATATAATACGTCATAAAGCTCAGCATGCCCACGTGCCTGATAAGGGTAAAAACGTAAGAAAATTTTTTTATAATGAACTGAAAAAAAGATGTAGGACAGAATTCTCAACATCAGTGCCCAATATATAGATAATCCTATACGCAATGGAATTAACAGTAGTAGCTTACGTATTCTTCAGATTATTGATTATACAATTAAATGAGATAAAAATTCAAAAATTGAAAAAAATTACAGTGTGTGCATACATTCAAGACTATTTTTAATGCTTACGAACCTTTACGAATATTTCGTCCATTAGAAATTCTAGTATATATTATATAGCCTGATATTATATATATATATATATATATATATATATATATATATATATATATATAAAGAGAGAGAGAGAGAGAGAATATGTATTTCCGCCTAAACTTTGAAAATAATGTTCTTACATGTACCTATAAGGCGTATAATATAAATGAAATCCTTCTGAAGAACTTTTATTTTAAGGATTGGATTTTCGCGATTTAAAGACCTATCATATTGATTCATAGAGACAAAAAACAAATATGCTAACGATTAATTGTGTTACACAACCGAAGGAAAAATGTTCTTTCTCTGAAGAAACATTTTTTTTTCTTCTCGAACTTGGTTTTTTGACTATCAAAATACGAGGTGGCGGTCTGGAAAATATGGCCCCAATAGCTAAATCTGGACAGCGGTCGAATTTGTAAAGTATTCACATTTTTTACAATATTTTAAACTTAATTTTAAATGGCATATTACAAAATTTGAACGTAATCGACCGTATATGTATCTCTGAATAGATAATCTCTAAATATCTCTCAATAGATAAAAATTTAATTTTAAAAAAAATCAGAAACTATTAATTTTTGAGAGCTTTTAAACCCTTAAGATGGACACTTTGTCAGTGATTATTTGATTATAGTCTATCAAAATTAAATTAATGTGACTTTAAAATATTCTTAGAGATAAGAATGGTTTACTGTGGATTATTCATAGACGCTCTACTTCCGCATGTTTGTGCGAGTAATTATTGAACAGAGAATACAACTATTGAGTAACAATAATACCCACTGCCCTACAATAATGGGAGAGACACTTTCAGATTTTGACATTTTTATTAATTTTTCAAGAAATACTAAGAAGATTATTTTATAACTTTAGAGATACTTAGGTCATTCGTAGGGTTTAATTTATCAATAAAAATTTAGCCGTCCAAGGGCCACCTTGGTATTCATTTAATTGTCATTAAATTTAATATGGTAGACAAATTAAAAACAAATTGAACTTTACAATTGTATATATTTTTATAGTACACATGAAAAATTAATAGAGTAATATTAATAGAATTAGTAGAATAATATCAATAGAATTATCACTCAAGTAACGCAAACTCAGTTCTTAAAGGCCTTTCACAAAAAATTAGTTCTTAAATTAAGGGTTTCCTTGTCTTCTGAGTTGGCTTCCATGATAAAATAGCTATCACGTGGTATATCTTTTCCCTAATCTACATGATTATTAGTTTGGAGTGGAGACGTGATTATCATTGCTTTTTAAAGAACGCATTAAATTCTTAATCACATGTTTAATATATAATAAATATATAAAAATGCTAACTGGATAAAAATGCTAAATATATAAAAACATTTCAAAAATTATTCCGCGCATGCATAGAGTGAAAAAACTACTTTAAAAGCTCATATCTTGAGAAATTTTTAACAATTTTTTATATAAACTTTAAAATAGAAATTTTAACAATCATTGAAAATAGTTCCGAAAATTTTGTTGAATATTTGCAAAGTTATAGCCCGAGAAAATGCAAGAAAAAAATTTCTATTTTATTAAAATTTTCCCATCTCCATAAGAATGTTAAGGTTTGCAAATAACAACCAAAGTAATCAATGCAAATTAAAATCTTTTATTTCATCTATCAATCCATCATCAATCTTTTTTTTTTTATCTATCATTAAAGTTAATTGCTTTATTTTTTGGCATAGGGTGTTCAAAAATACTTGTTCTCGTTTGTAATTCATTGCTGGTCTTTGAAAGCTTTGAAACTTTTCTTAAGTATGAGAAATTTCATGACCTAAACACGACTAAAGTATTTTTTGAGAAATAATTCTAATTGGATTTAAACTTTTTTCTTTTCATTCTGCTATTCGAACTTTTTTCAATGCTTTGAATGTCTCCTGCCTCATAAATTATTGGTCCAATTTTTATTATATTTTTCCTCACTTCAATGTTATTTTGTGACATCTAATATAGTTAATAGTTCAACTTTACTTTTGAAAGAATTTTAAAAATGTAGTTTACGGTCGTTGTTTATGGGATATCTATGTGTAGAAAAAGGTTTCTGTACATATTTTTTTTTTTTTTTTTTTTTTTTTTTGGATAAAATATAGTTTCATTTAAATTTAAAAAATTGTTTGGATTGAGCAAATTGATTTACATTCCTTCATTTCGTATAACAAAAACCAACTAACTATATTTAATTTATTTTAGTAAAAGGTGATTTTTCTGAAAACTAATAAATTGTCGAAAAATTCATTTGCGAAAAAGAACAACTAAGTTTTAAAAAGAAAAGCTTCAGGATCAAGATTTTTGAAAAAGTAAGAAAAAAACTTTGGGTTTGGGAAAAAAAGAGAGTTAATTATAAAATCGCATTTAACAATGTTGTGCTTAATAATAATAAATGAAATTGCCGTGAAAATATTTTGTTAAAACTATTAAAGACTATAGAATGATTTCTCAGTTCTGTACTGAACATAACACATGAATTTAATTTAGTTCCTTATTTCACAAGTCTGTATCACGGCTTGAATATCAATACATAGAAATAGTTTCAATCATAATCACATAAAATCTTGAAAAAAATTTCTAATTTCTAATTATGTTTTTACGGGGCAGTTAATATATTATGTTAAATTCTTATATGTGTTGCATTTTCAAACCTCATTGATACAGATGATACATTATATAGTTTAAAATTATTAATCATAATAATAACATTATGATCGATTTCGTTAAATTTTATTGACGTAATAATTGTACTCAATGAAAAATTAGATTTGAACTACAATTAAAAAAATTCTTAAAGATCTCAAATATTTCTTTAATGTGATTCTTAATAACGACTTCCAATGTTTAGAAAAAAATGTTCTGATAATTGAAATTTTATTTAATTTTATAGTTTATTTAAAATTGCAGAAACTAAATCCATTTCAATTCGCTAGACAAGCTAAGCTATTCATGAAATGGTGGTAAGTCAAGGTAAAGCTCTTTCGCTTCTTTCATTCTTAGAAAATTTTCCCTCTCATGGCTAAGATTTCGATCTCACTCTTGCGGAGAGGAAAAATCCTTCTTCATACCAGGAAAAATAGTAACCTCTTTAGCAGAAAAACGTCAAGAGAAAATAGCTATATCATGCCATGAGAGTATTAAGCTAAGCCCGTTCTAACGCACCTGAAAGCAATTACCCTTATCTTGACAGCTTAAGTTTTGGCGAGGCCTGCAATGAACCTTTAGAAGTTATAAGGATTTTCTTTAGAAAAAGTACAAGTTACGCAGCTAACATTGTAACTAAGCAAGTAAGGCATTCTTTCCAATCTATTTTTTCACTTTAAATCGAATAAGAGAATACACAATTTAATAGTACGAATAGTTCAAAATTGGTTTTTTATGTATAAAAAGTACTTCCTTTGACAGGTACTTATGTATACTTTTTACATACCTATGTAAAAAGTATACTATGTTGATATACCTATGTAGGAGCTGTCTGAACACGTAAGGTATATTTTTTGATGTATTGTTTTACGTTGAATTGATTGATATAAAACAGCAATTGATAAAATAAATAGTTAAAAGTGTTTTTTGTGCAAAAAGTACAATCTTGTACTTGCACTTATACACACCACTCATATTGCTATAAAATCAAATGAGGTATTGTTTCTTATTGATTTTTTTCTCGTTTAATTGAATAAAAAAAAAAGTACTAATATTTCAAAGTTGCCTTCTTTTTCTTTATACATAAAAAGTACTATTCATATATAGAAATTTTATTCTATATTCTATATAGAAATTTCTTATAATTCCAATATATTTATTTTATTCTTTCAAATTAAAATTTATATGATTCAATAAAGCATGAAAAATAACATCGAAAATACATATCACTCTAGATAACAATATAAAAGGTGTAAAGTGCACAAAATAAAAACGAACTCAATTTCAATGGTTCAAGAGGATGACCTCAAATATGCTAGTTAATTAGTGCAGATGATATTTTAAGTTACGAAATCAGACACAAAAACGTACTTTCTCTGAATTAAACACACCTCTTTTTCGACGGATTCGGATTTCTGACCCCAAAATTATAGGGGTTGCCGCAATCAGGGAAATATGGTCCCATTAGTATATGTCTGAATTCGCCCTATCTAAATGAAAAATTTTTGCACATAATTATAAAATTCGTTTATCCAAAGGTAATTTCATGTGAAATATAACTTTATGTAAATATTTATTATTTTTTATTATTTTATTTAATACTGACCAAAAAAATTTGAAATTGTAAGGTATACATATTTTATTTAAAAGAATGCATTTTTATTTAGAATTATATTTATTTAAACGAATGCAATTTTAGAAGAGGTTTGGAAAATATTTAAATATAAATGCACACTTATTATTATTTCAAAATGTTTTTCGCATAAACATACCACAAGTATAATTAACCTATATAAATATAAGTAAATCACACTATTTAAATAGTAGGAAAAATTTATTCATTTATATAAATTAACAATTATAATAATAAAAGTTTGTGAAACTGATATTACTGCATATATAAACTCATTGATTAGAAAATTCAAATCAATTTAGCAACATTTTAAACGTAGGGTCAGAGAGCTTGCATGTGGTATTAGGCATATTTTGATATGATTTATCTTGTGATTTGGTCATCTTAGATAGATTTATGTAAGTCTTCAATTCCAAATTTAATTTCAGTATAATTTCATATAATATATTATATTCAATATTCTATAATTATATTCAAATTTAATTTCATCATTCAAAAGTGCACTCCTTCATTTGACATAATCATTTATTATAGCTCTTACTACATTTAGTTTCTGCCGACCGGTCTGTGTAGGGGGCAGGGAACTGTTCATCAGCAAGGTTCTGGGTTCGAATCTCGGGCAAGGCATGGATGTTCTTTCCTTCTATGTACTATCTGTCCTTACTGTGGGAGCGACGTTGGCCCACCTAATATGGTGCCCCTGTAAGAGAGGTCAACAAAATCGCCCTGTAGATGCCTGAATTGACGGATGTTAACACCGGCGGGCATTAGAGGAAAAAATCATTTAGTTTCTTTCTTGTTTAGTCATCTATCTGTAACCTTTTTCAGTTATCGAAATAAGTTTAATAACAGTTCCAGAAGGACCTTCCTGGAGGAGTTGGGCCAGTTTTCAAAAGGGAGTGAAGAGGGTGCGTTGGATGATGTGTAGTACACCGGAGGAAAGTCAGTTGCCTGCGGGCGCATAGGACAGCCCTCCAAAGTGCTACCAGCCTTTCAACACACTCCTCAGAACAACCTAGTTCCTTTTTTTATATATACTTTTTAGTTTTTTCGTGTCGTAATCACCAAATCTCCGCGTGACAAGAGTTGGGTGAACATTATCATAATGCCCCCCTGGAGGTGATAAGGACCACTTTTCTATGGATCCGGTCGTCGGTACCTCGGGAAGACGAAAGCAAAGCTCGGCTTAGCTTTTCCGGAGACCAAGTTTCTTAGCAAAACAGTTTTTTTTCTCTCTCAATCGAATAGCCAAGGTCAGGGCTATCTATTAACCCAATATGATCAATTACACAGGTAAAAGGAATAACGTTGTAACAAACTTAATCCTACCAATATTCCAATATATCCAGTCAATACGACTAACCAAGTAAATTAGCGCAATATCTCAACCAGTTAATATTAACCAACCAAAATAAACCTCAAGCAATATCACCATCAAAATTCCCAATCCCAAAATGACAAAACCCGAAACTAAGGCGAAACGAATTGAGATAACAGGGACTAAAGATAATTTTTCCATTTTTTAGTGAACACCTCCGAATACTCCACGAATGAGTTGGAAGGATTAACCAACAAGGACCTTCCTGGAGGAGGTGGGCCAGTTTTCAAAAGGGAGTGAAGAGGGTGCGTTGGATAATGCGTAGTACACCGGAGGAAAGTCAATTGCCTGCGGGCGCATAGGACACCCCTCCAAAGTGCTACCAGCCTTTCAACACACTCCTCAGAACAACTTAGTTTCTTTCTTTTATATACTTTTTAGTTTCTTCGTGTCGCAATCACCAAATCTCCGCGTGACAAGAGTTGGGTGAACATTATCATAATGCCACCCTGGAGGTGATAAGGACCACTTCTCTATGGATCCGGTCGTCGTTACCTCGGGAAGACGAAAGCAAAGCTCGGCTTAGCTTTCCCGGAGACCAAGCTTCCTAGCAAAACAGTTTTTATTCCCTCTCAATCGAACAGCCAAGGTCCGGGCCATCTATTCACCCAATAGGAACAACTAGACAGGCAATAGGAATAACATAGCAACAAACATAATCCCAGTAAGACAGTAATCTAATATTTTCAAACAGTAAGGACCGCCCAATTGCCACTCACCACTCCAACCAAAAATAAGCAACCAACACAATACAACACAACACAATCAAAAAACATGCACACCCCACAATCAACCACGGACTGGCTCACAATGGCAGCCAACGTGGTCGATTACCACACACGCTTCACCACTGAACCACCTGCTCCTATTCCCTGGGGGCAAGCAGTGCGTCCGGAGCTTTTCAGCTACCCGTGAAGGCCATAGATGTTAAATGTTTATTTAAAAAAAAAAAAAAATGTGTGTTGTGACTAGCTATTTGATATTGTGCTGTGTTTGCTGTGACGTATTTGTTAGTAATGCCGCTAGTCTTGTATTTCAGCTTCCGCATGATACTGGTCTGTAAGGGATATTAAAATAACTAAATTCTCCATGATCAAATTAACTTTTTTTTTTAAATATCTAATAGTGTCAACATTAATCCCATAATCTTCTTAATCTATACGATCCTGTTGACCCAAATAAATCAACATAATCAATCTTCATTGCCCAAACCGAAACCTAAGCTATATCCAACCATAAATCAACATGTGCCAACTAAGCGACCAGCAACCCAAGCGACAAATTACAACAGGATCCTTATCGAACCCAATAACTTAATAGTAAGCAACCCCCAAAGTAAGTCCATTTTTAATTTCCAATTAACTTTCTGTATTTTAAAATGTAATTGTTTTTCTATGTGCTAACCCCCTTCCCTTGCAGGAGCCTGGACAGAGGGGCTTTGTGGATCTGTAGGGTTGTAGGATTGAGCATTAGGTACGCCGGACTGTACACGACGCTTCTGTGTGACGGCTGTGTGCTTTTCGCGTCCGAGGGGCCTCGGTCCTGACGACCTCCGGAGTGTGAGGGTAAATTTTTTACGTGGGGGGCCATGAAAAGTCGCAAACCCGCTTCGCGGGTCGCCTGGCCACCTGCGGTGTCCAATAACAGTTCCAGAACATAATTTTAAACAACTCCGAATAATACGTTGACGCAAAGATGGCTAAAGCCGTCCAATTTTTGCAATAGGCAAATGACGGCTATAGCCGTTCATGCACATTTTAATTGATAAAAAAGGAAAATCGTTAATACGAAGTTCACTAACGCATTTATTTGAATCAAAATCAAACATATTTCCAGTTAACGTGTTTGTTAAGGAAGAGAAAAATTTATCGTTAGGACTGTTACAGCAGTCGAGTGGACAAATGGTGATAATTTTCACTTTTAAACATACGTATATCATATAGCAGTCATAAATAAATGTGTCATCAAATAAAGACAACGTGTTAACTAAAGATAAATCAGATTATGACAAAGTAACGTAACAACACATTTATGCATATTTTAAAATCATTCTTACTAAATACTTCCCAATATTGCTGAGGATTGTAGATCCTCTCTATGTTGTTTTTGTCGTTGACCATTAGGGCAAGGGGTGTGATTGTTCCAGTGGTGTCCACATTTTGTTCTACCTTTCGTTCTACCGCACCCGTTTATAGGGCCGATCCATTCATGCATACATTCATTCATCCACAGATCGTAATTTCGACCTGAACCAGAGAACGACCAATCTCCAATTCAGTACCCCCAGAAGTATGGTTTTGTTATGGGAACATGAAGGACTTTGTGACCCGACAGATTTAACGTGCACCAGTCACCATTTACTGCACGGGGAGTATTCGACCGGCTGCATTCGTACTCGAACGAGACGAACTGCTGACGAATGTGAGATCAGTATAATAAAAATTTAATAATAAATCATTTCTCATTCTTACCGCTAAAAATTATATTTTTTTGTGTAAATAATGCCTTTATTTGAAATTCATTGTAGAAATGAACCTTTTCATCCCTATCATTTCCTTCAAACAGGCTACAGTTAATAGTCACAACAAGCATTTTAATAGTATTTAAAAGCAGTTTTACTCCTTGTCATTTCGCAAAAAAAAAAAAAAAATAATTATTATCTTTAATACGTGGTAAAAGACCACGATTAAACAAACTGTATTGTTCTTTTATAAGAATATTATGTCGGCAGTAATTTTTGAAAACAAATCATTTTCATGCAGCTAATTATTTTTTAATTAATTGTTAAATTGATACAAGCATTATTTTTCGAAGGAGTTTAATTTTTCCAAAGCAGTTTAATTTTTTGGGAAACAGTATATTGTTTATATTTACACATGTTATAATTTTTGTGCAGTTTATTTTCTTATTTACTACTTGTTTTTATGCAGACTATATATTTTCTGCTCTTTTTAGTTTCTCAAATTGTTTTGTTTATATATATGCAAAAATTCGGAAACGGTATATTGTTTATATGCATGTTATAATTTTTGTGCTGTTTAATATTTTATTTGCTGCTCGTGTTTATGCAGACTAAATATTTTCTGTAGTTTTTAATTTCTCAAATTGTAATGTTTATATAAATGCAAAATATTTTACGGGCTATAATTTTCGAAAACAATTTATTTTTATGCAGTTTATTCATTTAATATATTTTTTATTTTTATGCAGACTATAATTTTTTGAAACAATTTTTATTTTATTGATTGCTTATTTTTACTCAGGTTGTAATATATTTTTATAGGTTGTGCATTTTTATATAGCTTTCATAAATAAAGTTGTTAATTTTAATACAGAAATTCCTTCAAGCTATAATTTTTGGATACAGTTTATTATTAATATTATTATTATTATTATTATTGGAAAACGCATTTTTTTATACAAGCCATAATTTTCGGAAAGAATTTATTACTAACCAGAATTTATTCTTTTTGATCATCATCAGTTTTAAAAATATTTATTTTTAGGAAAAATAAGTTACTTAAATTTATTATTTTTCATGCAAGCTCATGTGCAATGTAAGATTCATGTTTACTTGATAGCAAAGAGAAGATTCTTCGAAAACGACCAATTTTTCTTTATTTCTGGTTGCAAAAAAAAAAAGAAAGATTTCGCGAATAATAGCATGCACCAATTTTTCAATCAATAAATAATGCAAACTGCAATAGGCCTTTTGAAATATAAATGTGCAATTGTGACTGATTGTATATAAAAAAAAAGAAGAAAAAATTAAAAAATTTTTGCAGCATCAATAAAAAATACCACACCATCATTTCTTTCAGTAAATTCCTTTGGACAGAGAATGACGTCAGAAGAAACGTCATTGGATGACGTCAGCAGACCAGTCGATGGTGAAAATATTGGACGGACTGTACATCCTTGACATTTAGTTTTGACATCGGAGTTTATGAAAACGTTTATACAATAATTAGAATGGTAGTTTCATTTTATGCTTTATTAGGCGATTTAAAATAATCACTTTTATAGTTATGGCATCACATTTTATGTGTTATGATAGTCTTTCATTTTATGAATCTTCTCCTTTCACATCCTTTTTCAATGGAACTTTTATTAACTAATATCCAGAGGCGTATCCAAAGGGAGGGTCATATATATATATATATATATATATATATATATATATATATATATATATATATATATATATATATATATATATATATATATATATATATATATATATATATATATATATATATATATATATATATATATATATATATATATATATATATATATATAATATATATATATATATATATATATATTGATAAAAAAATTGAAATTCGTCATTATTAATTATTTAAAAATCCTGAGAACATAAAAATGTTATAACTTTATAATTTAACTTTAATTTTTATATTTTAATATTTTATCACCAGCATTAAAACACGGATCCACTTTTGGGTTTACGACTATCAATATACTCCATTGCCTTGTAATTTTGAACCCAACTCAGAAGACAGAGGAATCCTTGAATCATATTAAGGGATAAACTAGCCTCCATGTAAGGCTATTTTATGACCTTATTTGAGTTACGTTACATGATGAGGAAAACCATAAAAACCTCTCATGATTAGCCCCGCATTCAGGCCTACTTCTAACACCATGATCCGTCAACCACTGTGGATATTTTCTGTGGTCAGATCTGTGGTCGTTACGAGCCGGAAGCATGATTCGGGACGGCTAGCATTCGCTGGGATTTAATGAATTTATGATAAGCATATTATTATTGGAAATGGATTTAAGTTATGCAGCGATTGCCTTTAATACCCGCTTCACCTAACCTTTTAATTATATATATAGATATATATAGAGCTGTTGTTTCAACATCATCACGTAATACTTGAAGATAGTTGCATCATCCTCTTTGTAATTGAGAGGCGCCAGCGAGACCAGACGGGGAAGTCCCGATGGGAAACTCCCGAATTTATAATCAACTCTGAACTTCATCCATAGAACATTTTAATTTCTTATTCACATGCATTTTGGAGACCACTGCGAGAAGGCAGCCCTCCCGTATCATGTCACTCACCGTTAAACACTTATTTCCTTTTATTTCTTTTAAATGTTAAGTTTCAATGTTATATTATCGTCGTTATTTCATCCTTTGCTGCACAAACTCCTACAAATAATGTGGGCTTGCGTCCGAGATATGAACACCGAGCAAAAATTGTGAACTTTTGAAATCCCGAGCAGGGGATTTTTCAACCAAATAACTTTTGAAATCCCGCGAAGGGGATAATCTACGAATTGTGCAGCTAAGAAAAAAAAAGTGAAATTCTACGCTCGTGGAGGAGCCGTAGATTTTGTTCCTGTTTTAAATCCCGAGAAGGGGAATCACCGAAATTCTACGCTCGTGAAGGAGCAGAAACTTAAATTAACATTCACTCGAATTTTGTTCCTGTTTTAAATCCCGTCTTGAACCTGCCGAGTAGGGCAGTGGGGATCCATAAATTTTCCTAGAAGTGCAGCGATAAATCAGCAAGTGGAGAAAAGTGGCAGCAGAGACTTTTGAACATTCCGAAATCAGCAAAAACTGAATCTGTCGAGAGGAGCAGAAAACTTTCTTGAAACTTTCGAATCATCCTGAAATCTGAATCACCTGGATACATCACCGAAATAATTGGATTATTCCGTGCAAATCAGAAGGGCAGTAGTGATCAGGAGGAGAGAAGTGCAGTAATCAGTGAAATCATTGAATGTACCGTAAAGGGATGCGAGATTAATCATCTGGCTGAATCAACGAAACATTGGATTACCATTGGACACGGAGTTTCTTCAATCAAGGTAGGAAATTTTCAATTATAAAAATGTATAAAAATTCAAAGAAAGAAGACCTAGTAAAAGTTTTAGAGGAAATAGGAGGCATCGCAGACAGCGATAATATCGTTAAATTAAAAGAAAAAATTTAATGTACTGAAATATTTAAAAATGATTTAGAATTTTTCAAAAATTTAATAGCTAACACCGTGGAAGAAAGAGTACAAACAGCGGACAGGGAACTTAAACAAAGCGAGATTCAAGTTGAATTAGAAAAACTAAAATTAGAAAGACTCGAGAAAGAAATGCTTTTAATAGAGGCGAAAAACAAAGCATTTGAAACTAATCCTCCCAAAACAATAAATAATACGCCCGAAACAAACATTGAGAATCTAATTCATAGCATTAAAACTCTATCTCTTCCAGTTCCATCGAAACCTGAAAATTTTAATCAATTTTTTTCAACGGTGGAAAGAGCATTTGCTACGAAAAACATAAATGAGGGGCTTAAAGCCGAAATCTTAATTAATATACTAGGTGAAAAAGCAAGCAGTATCTTGTTATACATTGAAGATAATGATTTAAAAAACTATGAAAAATTAAAAGCTTTAATATTGCGCGATTTTCAACAAACTCCCCAAGAATGTTTGAATAACTTTAAAAATGCCTCAAAATTTAAAGAAGAAACTTGCATTCAATTTGCTACTCGCTTAAATTCACATTTCGAGTATTATTGCAAATTACGTAAAGTTGAAACATTTAAATCATTATGCAACTTAATTATATCCGATAAAATAATTGAGACATTAAATAAAGAGATGGCGAGTCATATTTTAATCCGTCAAGGAGAAAATTGGTTTAATCCCGTCGAGTTAGCTCGAGAGTTAGACATTTACATTACGTCGAAAAATATACTACAGAGAGAAGCACATAAAAATGGGGCTAACACTTTTTTTCGAAACCAGAACACGTTTTTTCGGAATGAAAACAGAAATTTCAGAAAAAGTCACCCGGATCGTTTTTCTCAAGCGATAGATAAACAAAATAGAGAGGAGAGACAGTGCTATATATGCGGAGAAATTAATCATTTTGCGCGTCACTGTCCAAAAAGATCGAATAAAACATATGATTCCAGAAGCGATAATTCAGGAAGAAAAAGTACCCAGCCCAGTGATAACTTAAAAAATAAAAGCTTTAGTGTAAATTCTTGCAAACCATCTGGAGAAAATAATTTTAAGCACGAGTTGAAGTATGCTCAGATTTATGTAAATGGAAATCACCCGTTGAATTGCCGTTATAGATTCTGGGGCTCAAATATCGGTGATTAATTCAAATAAAATAAAAATAAAAATCTGCCATTTTCTAATATAATACTGACGTCATGTTTTGGGGATAAACAAAAAGCAAAACTTCCCAAATGGCAGATCCAAATGTCTTTAAATTCTAATGAGTCAGGGTTGAAGGTCAGCGCCGCTGTTACCGATAATCTTGCACTAGAAGCGATCCTAACCCCAACGATTTACGAGCAATTAATAAAACTAGGTCAGCTTTCTTCAAGTGTAAATTCTCTAATCGTAACTTCTAAGAGTGAAGATTTTTATATGTGTTCTTGTTTCAATATTAATGACTTTTGCTTCTGTGAATGTTTTATATTTAATATCAACAATGTCTATAGTAATGATGAACTTGATTTATCACATGTTAATGACTCTTGTATTAGAAATGAACTGTCAGCATTGATTAATAATTACAAACCAAACAAAATTAAAGACACTAAGATAACAATGAAAATTATTTTAAAAGATGAAATTCCAGTATGTCAAAGAGCTAGACGTTTATCTTTTTCTGAGAAACAAAAAGTAAATGATCAGATGTCTGAATGGTTAAAAACAGATATAATTAGAGAGAGTTGCTCTGATTATTGTTCCCCAATAGTTCTTAGCAAAAAGAAAGATAATAGCCTAAGATTATGCATAGATTACCGAAAGCTAAATTCTAAAACAATTAAAGATAGATACCCCTTACCTCTTATTGAAGATGTGTTAGACCAATTACAGGGTTCTAAAATCTGTAGCAAAATTGATCTCCGAAATGGGTTTTTCCATATAGACGTGGACGAGGGTAGTAAAAAGTATAACTCATTTGTGACACCTGATGGGCAGTATGAGTTTAATAAAGTGCCATTTGGGTTGTGTAATAGTCCTAGTACATTCCAGAGGTACATAAATTATGTGTTCCGTGATCTTCTTAGAGAAGGTGTTGTTGTCATCTTCATGGATGATATTTTTATACCCGCAGAAAGTGTAATAGACGCACTGAACAGGTTAACAAGAGTGTTACAAACTGCATCCGAATATGGACTAGAACTTAATTTAAAGAAATTGCAATTTTTGATGTCTAAAATTAACTTTTTGGGTTACATTATTGAGAACGGTACCATTAAACCCTCTTCCGAAAAAACATTAGCTGTTCAAAATTTCCCTGTGCCTTAATCTACTAAACAGGTGCAGAGCTTTCTTGGATTAACCGGATATTTTAGGAAGTTTATTCTTAACTATGCTTTAATCGCTAAACCATTAAGTGATTTACTTCGGGATAACAGTGTATTTTATTTTGGCCCAGAACAACAAACAGCATTTCAAACTTTAAAAGAAAAACTTTCTGAAAACCCAGTACTACACATTTTTAAACAAGGAGCAAAGCTTGAGTTGCATACCGATGCAAGTAAATTTGGGTATGGTGCTACTCTTTTTTAACAATCTGATGATAACAAATTCCACCCAATACACTATATGAGTCAAAAAACGACTCCTCAAGAGGGAATTATTCAAGTTATGAACTTGAAGTGTTAGCTATAATTGAGGCTTTGAAAAAAATTCGAAATTATTTGGTAGGAAATAAATTTAAACTAGTAACAGACTGTTCAGCTTTCCAAAAGACTATGAGTAAAAAACAATTAACTCCTAAAATTGCTAGGTGGACATTATTTTTGGAAGACTTTGACTATGAAATTGTACATCGCCCAGGTAAACAAATGAAACATGTTGATTGTTTAAGTAGATATCCTATTATGCATATTACTTGTGATAAACTAACCTCTAAAATTGTTAGTAGCCAGATAAATGATGAATACATTAACTATATTAAAAAACTTTTGGAAAATAAATCAATTGACGATTTTGTGGTAAAAAATAGTGTTTTATATAAACTTGAGAATGATAATTATTTACTAGTGGTTCCACAGCAAATGCAAACTGACGTTATCAAATCTACACATGCTAATGGTCATTTTGGTATAGCTAAAACTCTTGATATACTTAAACAAAACTATTATTTTCCAGATATGAAGAAATGTGTTGAAAATGTTGTAAATAATTGTGTAGAATGTATATTAGTAAATAGGAAGGCAGGAAAAAGAGAAGGGTTTTTGAACCCGATTCCTAAGAATAATATTCCCTTAGATACTAACCATATTGATTTCATTCGTCCTATGCCTTCAACCAATAAGAATTATAAACAAATTTTCACCGTGGTAAATGCTTTTACCAAGGTTGTTTGGTTCTACCCAACTAAATCAACGTCAAGTCAAGATGAAATTGATAAGTTAAAAGCTCAACAAATAACTTTTGGGAATCCTTCACGAATAATTACTGACAGAGGTACAGAACAAAAGAGGACTTACAAATTCTGCAAATGTTGGAGGAAGAGCACATAGAATCCTTTATCCAAGATAGAGAGAACATTCGAGAAGAAGCTAAAAAGAATATTTTGAAGATACAAGAAGAAAACCACAGGCAATACAATAAAAGAAGGAAGAAAGCCAACGAATATCCAGAAGGAGACTTAGTCGCAATACAGAGAACTCAGTTTGGATCTGGTCTCAAATTAAGACCCAAGTTCTTCGGTCCATACAAAATCACTAAAGAGAAGAAGAATGACCGATACGATGTGCTAAAAGTGGGGAATCATGATGGACCAATAAACACTTCATCTTCAGCTGACCACATGAAACCGTGGTCAGTAAATTAAAAAAATATTTTTATACTTTGCTTTCTCGTTCTTTTTCTTTTTTTCCGGTAACTGTGTCTGAAGCTGTTCCAATAAAATGCGGACATTTTGCTGCAGGATGGCCGAATTATGTAGAGCTGTTGTTTCAACATCATCACGTAATACTTGAAGATAGTTGCATCATCCTCTTTGTAATTGAGAGGCGCCAGCGAGACCTGACGGGGAAGTCCCGATGGGAAACTCCCGAATTTATAATTAACTCTGAACTTCATCCATAGAACATTTTAATTTCTTATTCACATGCATTTTGCAGACCACTGCGAGAAGGCAGCCCTCCCCTATCATGTCACTCACAGTTAAACACTTATTTCCTTTTATTCTATTAAATGTTAAGTTTCAATGTTATATTATCGTCGTTATTTCATCCTTTGCTGCACAAACTCCTACACACACACACACACACACACACACACACACACACACACACACACACACACACACACACACATATATATATATATATATATATATATATATATATATATATATATATATATATATATATATATATATATATATATATATATATAACCGTCGTTGAACAGCCCACCCAATTACGACTGCTAATATTCAATTCCGTAGCCTTGCAATTTTGATCCCAATCCAGAAAGCAAGAGAAATCCTGGATGGATCAAGTATTGGAAAAATTTGTCTTCGTGGAGGACTTTTGATGGAACTGACCCACATTTGCATTGCATGGAGAGGAAAACCACGAAAACCTGTGCGATGGCGAGGGGACTCTAATCCACGCTCCGTCTACCACTGAGGATATTTTTACGTCAGCACTGTGGTCGGTGCAAGAACCGGTTCACCTCATTGGGAGGCGAATGATCTATCCTCCAAGCAACCACCGTTCTAAACTACCCTGTGACACCTAATTGGAAACGAGCGCTCTGTCCTCTGATACCCCCCCCCGCTCAATTTTTTATTTTAGACCAGTTCCGAGGCCTTCCTGGCCGTGTGGTTTCACCGGCCAGTCCAACGTTCTGTAGTGTGAAAGTACATAACAGGTTCGTATCCCGCCACATCCATGGATGCGTCTTGAAGAAATCTTTCTCTAACTTAGGCTATATGTTTTTTTTAACTTGACATGGGATGAAAAGCCATACTTTGTTATGAGCACAAAAATATAAAAGTAATTTTAAATAAAGCAGAAAGACAGAGAATGGAAGTAGTAAGTGGAAAACTGTTAATCATTTTTAAAATGGGTTTTGGTCAAATATGAATGTCTGAAGTGTGCCTCACCTGCAAGGTGAGCTTTAGCCGCCTAATATTAAGAATTTACTGAGGGTGAGATGTTAAAAAGGGGAAATTGAAACATTGCTATCATAGGGTAAAATTGTTTACAATGGAGATAACTTGAGAAATATGATAGAAAAAGATAACTAGCGTTTGATATTTTGAAAACGGACAAATTCTACCCCTATCTTCAAACTACCCGGTGGGTGTTTTTAAATTAAATTTCATAACTTCCTAACTATCGGTCTTTTGACTGGGGTTAGGTTTCATTCGATTAGGCAGGGAAAAAGGCATCGGGAATAATAACTACAATTGCCTAGATGCGATTTCTGCGTTATTTATAAATTAAAATGCAACTATCTGTAGGTCAAATTCTTTCGGATAATCGAAATCTGCAATAAAAAAGCAATATTTATTATTTAAGGTTTTAAAGTTGCCCCTCCCCGGGGGGTAAATTGATTTTATGACTGAATGCATTTTTTAACCCTTAAATGCATGGACTTTTATGTTTAATAAATGATGTTTGAAATCTATCGGGAGCTTTAAAAGAAAAAATTATTTCATACAGTGAGAACAATAATTTAATATATCAATCATAAATTTTTATATAAATTATCGTTTTCAAATATAATTACTTTTTAGATGAATAACAGTAACTCGGAAACGATACAATAGTTTTGGTAAAATTAGAATTTAAAAAAAAACTCTATACAAAAGTTGCTACTTGAAGAGATATAAGGTTTTAAACATAAGATGTAGATCTACGTCGCTATGCATTTAGCGATAAAAATTATTTTACACGTATATATATATATATATATATATATATATATATATATATATATATATATATATATATATATATATATATATATATATATATATATATATATATATATATATATATTACACTCTGTTGCAGATAAAAGATCTATCTATCTTCAAGCTATTTGACCAATCCTGACTTACGGTAGCCCAGTACTAACTACTCTCACCAACAATATAAAGGAAAAACTCTCAAATTTAGAAGGTAAACTCCTACGAACTATGCTGGGAGCCCCACGGGTGATCAGCAATAGCTCCATCAAAAAAGACCTCAGAATAGATGATATTAACCAATACATGGCTAAAAACAATGCTAAATTTTACAAAGACGCAAAAGAATGTAACACATCTAATTTTAATAAAATCTTTGACATAGATATTATCAGTGATAATGCTAGCATTAGCCCACTAACTGTCTTTCTAACCTCAGACTGCCTAATCGCGAAATATTACAATCAGTCTCAATAAATCCTACCCCAACCCACACACATACACAGCATATACACCGGCTTGTGACAAACCTGGTGAAGGAGCAGCCCTTTTCGCAGGGTTCGATCCAGGGGAGTCACACTGCTGATTAAAATTCAGAATAGTGAGCAACCCGGCACGAGCGGTGACTACCGGGACGGCCGGGACACTATATTAACAGAAGAACACCAACTTTGTACATATGTAAATAACTGTAAATATTCTTATCTGAACATATATACCTATATTAATTACATGCTTAGTGTTTGTCATTATATGCATAAATATATTTTATTTTCTAACTTGACAATGGAATTTTCTCCTACTTTTCTTAACATTTAAATTTTTTTAACGAAATTATGCCTAACCAATTTTATGTCTACACAATTTCGATGAATCAGTAAGAAGCGCTTCGCGCTTAAAGCCGAGATTTCTCCCATTCCCAGCACACCCTGTACACTACTGACAACTTTTTCTTCAAGGCCTTCAGATATTTTATTGCTTTACATATGTACCACATTTTCTAACATTTCACGATTTTTTTTTATACTGAAGTAAGATAATAAGTGCCTTCATGGAAAAAAAAAAAAAAAAATAGATGTTTTACAGGATTGCCAAAATTAAACTTTAGGCACACAGATTGTTTCATGGACCAGAATGTTGATAAATATCAGCAATAATACAGACACGTGAGATCATACACTCGGAATTTATAAATATAAAGTTTGTTACAAGAAATGGCGCTGTAAAATGTGACAAAGCCCTTAGTAGATGTTTTATGAACCTGGGAAATCGAATTATAAAAGAGTTGTATTTTTGAAATTCGATTTCGTAGAAACTATTTAGGATAATGTTTTATAAATTCCATTTAAACATTCATAAATAGTGTTATAAATTCATACTGACTCGATATCAAATCAGATCTAATCTTTCGATATACAATAAAATATAAAAGATAATCGTAAATAATGAACAAGTTTAATCATTTACGAACTATTAACAAGTTTAATGCGTTCATTTTGATTTTAGATTATTAGAATTAATTAACCATCTTTTCAGTAAATGTTTTTAAAAATTAAAGGTATGGCGAATTAATTTGGAACTCTTATGCCTATCCACATTTTTGTAAGACTTGACATCCCCAAGGACGTAATTAATTTAAGAATAAACTGTGATTTTATTTTTTAATCATTGGGGCGTAGCTCTAAATATATTTCTGCTTAAGACGAATGAAGCTCTAGATAGCATTTTAAACAGAGGATTGTGTTCTCTCTTGAAAATTAATATAACATTAATATGATCAATTTTCCCGTTGTAAATTAAAAAGTGGGTACACTTAAAATTCATAAACACGTTAATTTGTATTAAATTATGACTTTTTTTCAGATCTATATTGATATAATTTTAATGGATGCAATAAATTTTTGTGTAATTAAAAATATTATTATAAAAATTCCCTTACGGATAAATCGAGGTATTTTTGAGGCAAAAATGCAAAAAGGAGGTTGTTATTTAATTACATCGTTAGGTTGAAAAAGGTGCAAATGAATACCTCAAAACTAACTTCAAATATACCTGAAATATACCTTCAGTGGTATATATGTATCAAGCTGAGGTGTTTCATTTTACATTTGCGGAGATGTAGATATTTATTACTTTAAAGTATTTCGTTTTCAACCCTAGTTTATTACTTATCAACCTGTAGTATATTTTTTTACACTTGTGGAAGCATTTATTCAACAACCTATAAGGTGTTTCATTTAACGCTTCAGGCTATTATAAATCTACCTCAGGTGTAATTTTTGACAGTTGGAAAGGTAATTTTCTATTACCGTTAGGTGTATTATATTCTACTTCAGGTAATTATTTTTCAACCTCAAATATCTAATTTTATGCTTGTAGAGGTATTTATTTATCAACCTATGGTGTGTCCTTTTATACTTCAATTTTTTATAAATCTTCCTCAGGTGTATTTTTTAACAGTTGTAATGGACAATAATTTTTTATTAACGTGAGGTGTATTATGTTCTACCTCAGGTAATTATTTTTCAACCTCAAGTATAGATTTTTATGCTTGTAGAGGAATTTAATTATCAACCTATGGTGAGCAGTTTTACGGTTATTTTAAATCTACCTCAAGTGTAATTTTTGACAGTTGGAAAGATAGTTTTTTACTAACATGAGGTGTATTTATGTTCTACCCCAGGTTATTTTATTTCTACCACAAGTATATATCTTTATGCTTGTAGAGGTGTTTATTTATCTACCTAAAGTGTGCCATTTTACACTTCCAGATATTATAAATCAACCTTAAGTGTATTTTTTTAAAAAACTTATTGGAAAGTTTATTTTTTTATTAAGGTGAGATGTTCCATGTTCTACCTTAGGTTATTATTTAGTAACCTCAAGTATATATTTTTGTATTTTCAGAAGTATTAATTTATCAACCTAAGATGCGACATTTTACTCTTCCGGCTAATATAGCTCAACTTAAAGCTGTTATTTTAATCCTTACAAAGGTAATATTTC
Organism: Parasteatoda lunata; assembly: GCA_949128135.1. Taxonomy (NCBI): domain Eukaryota; kingdom Metazoa; phylum Arthropoda; class Arachnida; order Araneae; family Theridiidae; genus Parasteatoda; species Parasteatoda lunata. The sequence goes on along the minus strand of OX421981.1, from coordinate 335,825 downwards.
ACAAACGTGAAGTGTTATATGGTCCACCTAGTTTATTAATTTTTAAACTCACTATTACATAAAAAATATTATGTAGAATATATAAAGAATAATGCATATCTTTAAAATTTTTCACCGGTAAAGATCTTTATTTATCAGCCTGAAGTTTTTAAGATTGCACCTTCGGCAGTAATTGCTTTTGTTAAACTATAAAATAAAAGTTTCAAATACTTAATTTTTCTGTAATTTTAATAGGTTCAATTAATTCATCTTTAACGACACTTATCCGAATTCTACAGTTAAAAAAATTTTTTTGTGGGAACTTAGTTTTTATAAGATAGATGTCTAAGGTGCTCGAATTTTTAAAGCTATAAAACTGCAAATTTAAATAATTAGTCAGCTGAAACTCAAAATACTTTTATTTAAAACTAAAATTTCATTTTTTTTTTTACAAACCAACAAAATTATTTTAAATATTGATTCTTTCTCCCTGTTGAAACTTGGAAGTATTGAAGCCTAAAAGAAAAAATATATGAATTAGTAAGAAAGTCATATTTACAATAATAGCGACAGGTTTTAAAATGTTAAAAAAAAAAAAAAAATTTATCAGGATAATTAATTGGATGGAATTAATTTTCTTTTTCAGATAAATGGTATTCCACTTCTTTCATTTGTATTCAATCCTCGTTGCTAAAAGCGTTTAAAAGTGTGACAGGTACCACAGCTACAAAATAAAATGCACTGAAGAAAGAACTGCAATTAACAACCTTTACTTTATAATTCCAATCTTATTTGGAAATTTTAACACTTTTTGTTTTCCAATATTTCCTTTTTATTTCCCCTTGTAACTTTGATGATTAGATTTTCTTTTTCTTACTTTTTTTCTTACAAATCTTTAAACTCAATAAGACTAGTCTATATTTCAAACTTTTTGTTAGACTTTATGAAACTAATAGTTTTTCAATAAATTTTTGACACTGATTCTGACAAGGACTTATTGTCAATCACATCAGAATTTCTTAAAGAATAGTTATTTTAATCAATGTAATCAAGAATAAACAACTGTTCAATAACATAAAATTATAACGTTTTGTACCAATTTTTATGCAATTTTCACACTCAATCGAATAAAACTAACCGCAAGCTGATACAAGCATTTGTTTTAAAGTGGTTAACAATTTTATGCGAAGAAAATATCTAAGAGAGAACGATTTGAAATAATGCTTTTAAAAGAAGTTAAGAAAATATTTCCCATATATATATATATATATATATACACAATATATATATACACAATATATATATACACAATATATATATTCACAATATATATATACACAATATATATATTGCAAAAAAGAAATCGCATGTTAATCAGATTTAAAATGCAGTGTTATTATACATATTTTCAATCATAAACAACAATATAAACTTTGCATATACATACAATATCCAACAAAACGATCACCATACATTTGTAGTAGAATTTCAAACAAAATTGCCATTTTAAAATCTTTCAATTACTATCAATGATTTATTTATAAGAGAAATTATAAGCATTTTATTCAATTAATCAGCTTGCATACTGCTACGTTAAAACATATACATTCAAGCAAAGTAAAAGAAAATGCTATATTTGAATAAATAACAAACAATAAAATATACTGTGCATAACTAGCTTTAACGATTCACCTGTAGCGTTACCCTACAACAGTGTTTCCCAAACTTATGACTTTTGTGTACCTTTTCTAAATTTTTCGTAACGCTGTGTACCACTAATAAAAAATGAATGTATTTTTTACTGTAAAAAATTGCACAAAAGTTAAAATTCACAACTGGCTGCTGACACCACTAATTATTAATTGTTAACTCTGCCAAAAATAGTCAATAGAAAAATACGTAATCGTAAATTTTCATGGCTAGCTTTGTTTTTAAATAAAAAAATTTTAAATTTTCCTGTGCTGCAAGTTATTTCGCAGAAGAACGCGTACCCCCGCTAAACAGTTTCCGTACCCCTGGGGGTACGCGTACCACACTTTGGGAAACACTGCCCTACAGTGAAAAGAAATATTCAAATTTTCTCTCTGATTGCTAAGCCTACAGCAGTAGCCTCTAAGAATATCATCCAACTTTAATTATTTAAGATCAGGACGCGTCTTTAAAACAAAAATAATAAAATTTAAGTTTGAAAATTGAAGCATATTTGATTAAAAGTGATAAAACTAAATTAAAAAATGTCAATCACACTTACCGAATATCGCATAGACTTTCGATTGTCAACACACACGCCACTTTCCGACTCTCACGGAACTCTGAGAAGTGAGCTAGTTAATATGAAGTGTACTTTAAACAACCTCAAATTAAGCTTAGGTATAAATAAAATAATTTCATACACCTCAATAAATACCTGACTTTCTTCAATTAAAATGAAGTAATTTTTGTATACCTCATAAATACCTCTTTTGTTACAAGTGTCAGAAAACCAACCTTGTATGTCTAAGAAATCACCGTATCAGTCTGGTTGATATGAAGTGAATTTAAAACAACCTGAAAATAAGTTTAGGTATAAATAAAATGACTTCATACACCTCAATAAGTACTTCATTCTCTTTAGGTGAAATAAGGTAAATTTTTTTATACCTTTTAAATATCTCTTTTGTTACAAGTGTCAGAAAAACGATCAAGTATAAAATACCAGGTGAACCTGAAAATTTGATATAGAGCCTATATGGGCTGAACAGGGACAAAAAATGTTGTCTAAATAGGAAAATTCCATTAAGGGTCTATATTTGTTAAATAACGTAACGTATAAATTTGTTAATAAAAGTTATTGGGGGAATCGGATATTTCTATATAGGACATTATTGGCTAAATAATCGTTATAAGGTATCGGGTGAATCTGATAATTCTATATAGGGCCGATGCTGACTGAATAACAGTTATAAAATATTGAGTGAATTGGATAGTTCTATAAAAGACTATATTGGCTGAATAATAGCTATATAATATCAGGTAAATCGGACAAGTCTATATAGAGTCTGTATTAGCTGAATGAGGCCTAAAATTATAGTCAGAATCGGACAATTTTATATAGGGTTTATATTGTCTGAATAATAGCTATATAATATCAGGCAATTCGGACAAGTCTATATAGGTCTGATATTAGCTGAATAGTGGCTTTAAAATAAACAGTGAGTTTGACAATAATAATAAATAGGGCCGATATTTGCAGAATAGTGGCTATAAAATATCGGGTGAGTCGGACAGTTCTATATAGAGCTGATATTGCCTGAATAATGATTATAAAATATTGAGTGAATCGGACAATTCTATAAAAGGCTTATATTAGTTGAATAATGTCTATAAAATATCGGTTGAATCGGTATATAGAGCTGATATTGGGGGAATATGACTGTAAAACATCGGGTGAATTGAATAATTCTTTATAGGGCCGATATTAGCTGAATAGTGTCTATAAAATATCGGGTTAGTCTGAGAATTCTAGAGAGGACCAATATTGGTACAATAACGGTTCTCTAATCCCTTATCGAGCAAATATTTTTAAAAATTGGTCCAATGAGGGACAAAGCTATTTTGCTGCTAAATCTAGTTATCAATGCATAAGGCAATGGGATTCAAATGAGATAAGACTTATAGCAAAATGAGATATCACTTATCTCTCAAGGGAGACACCACTTATAGCAAAATCTTGTACTCCCGGTATATGCCAACAATGCGTTGAAATCTAATTTAAATTATTCTATACAAAAAAAGTGAAAAAAAGATGCTACTAAGCTGAAAATAAAAAGAAAATTTGATCACATATTTACTTTATGTTCTTACTTTATGTTGTTATTATCTTATTATAAATGAGATGCCCTAGACTTCTCAAAGACTTTATAAAATGAACTATACTAATATTTTATTTATTCTCCTATTTTTACATACAATCTGCACGCTATTTTAAATTATTTAAAATTTAAATTATTAAAAATGCATTCTGTGGGAAAAATAGCTATTTATAAATACGAGGGGGGTTCAAAAATAACCCTTATGAAAAAATCGAAGTATAAATGAGGTATAATCGAGGTATATTTTTAAGGTATAAAGAAGGTTGTTATTTAAATATGTCGTTAGGTTGAAAAGGGGGCAAATGAATACCTCAAAATCAACCTCAAATATACCTTAAATATACCTCCAGAGGTATCTAATTTTAATTTAGAGGTATCTAACCTCAGGTATCTAATTTTATGCTTTTAGAGGTATATATTTATCAACCTGTGGTGTGACGTTTTGCACTTCAGGTTGTTATAAATCAACCTCAGGTATTTAATTTTATGCTTGTAGAGGTATATATTAATCACCCTGTGGTGTGTCGTTTTACACTTCTGGTTGTCATAAATCAAACTCAGGTGTATTTTGTTCTACCTCAGGTAATTATTTTTCAACCTCAGGTATCTAATTTTATGCTTGTAGAGGTATTTTTCAACCTAAGGTGCGCCATTTTACACTTCTGGTTGATATAAATCAATCTGAAGTGTATTTTCAACACTTGGAAAGGTTATTTTTTATTAACGTCATGTGTTCCATGTTCTACCTTGTAATTATTTCTTAACCTCAAGTATATGTATATTTTTGTATTTTTAGAAGTATTAATTTATCAACCAAAGATGCGACATTTCACACTTCAGGCTTATGTACCTCAACCTAAAGCTGTTTTTTTTTAGTACTTACGAAGGTGAGGTGTTATACGGACCACCTAGTTTATTAAATTTTAACCTCACTATATAAAAAATATAATATATATTAAGATATTATATGTATTATATGAAGAATAATGTATATCATTACATTTTTTCACTAGTAGAGATCTTCATTTATCAACCAGAAATTTTTAATTCGGCAGTAATTGCTTCTTTTGTTAAGCTATAAAAGAAAGTTTCAAATGCATAATTCTTCTCAAATGTTAATAGATTGAATTAAATCATCTTAAAATTACACTTATCAAACTTCTACAATTAGTAAAAATTATTTATGGGAGCTCATATTTTAAGAAGATAGTTGTCTACGGTGCTTGAATTTTTAAAGCTATAAAACTACAAATTTAAATAATTAGTCAGCTGAAATTCAAATTATTTTTATTTAAAACTAAAATTTCATTTTTTTTTTTTTTTTTTTTTTACAAACCAACAAAATGATTTAAGAGCTGTTTCCGTCTACCTGTTGAAACTTGTAATTATTGGAACCTAAAAGAAAACAAAAATGAATTAGTAAGAAAGTCATATTTACAATAATAGTGGCAGGTTTTAAAACATTAAAATATTAGAAATTGTTTTTTTTATGATTTAAATTAACTGGATGAAATTAATTTTCTTTTTCAGATAAATACTATTACTCTTCCGCCACTTCTATTCAATCCTCGTAGCTAAAAAGCGTGACAGGTACCACAGCCACAAAATGGTACTTGTAAGTTTGATATTTATATTTTCTTTCTTTTTTTCTTACAAACTTTAAACTCAATAAACTTAGTGTCCTAATTAATGTTTATATAAAGCAATGATGGTAAGAATATATTGCTTTTATAGTTGAGTGAAGTTTATAACTAATCTTTCAATCTTTCAATTTAAAACATATACATTTAAGTAAAATAAAAAGAATAGTTATATTTGAATAAATTACAAACAATAAAATATACTGTGCGTAACCTGCTGTAACAATTCACCAGTAACGTTACCCTTAACAGCGACGAGAAATATTTCGATTGTTCTCTCTTATTGCTAAGCCTACACCAATAGCCTCTAAGAATATCCTCCAACTTAAATTATTTAAGATCAGGAGACGTCTTTAAAACAAAAATAATAAAATTTAAGTTTGAAAATTGAAGCATATTTGATTATAAGTGATAAAACTAGATTAATAAATGTAGAAGTTTGTAGAATGGTGCATCCCTGTGTGATCCATCCCTGCTGTTTTTTTCTTCTTTTTTTTTTCTTTCTTTTTTTTTTGTGTGTGTGGTATACACATTGTGAACTGTTGCTGACGATTTTATTAAATCTTTCATTAAAGCAAAGATTCCTTACTTTACTGGTCTGAAATATAGTTGCACATGAACAAAAAATTGAAATTGAAGGAAAAAAAAACTTTAAACTGCATGAAATGACTGTAAAGTTTGGGAATTCTTGTTGCTTAAAAATAATAATGATTAAAATGATAACACATAGTCCAACTGTTGCTTTTCGCAATGCAACAAAAATAGTTTTATTTAATGACAAATATGTGTCCTTAAAGATTATCGATATGTTTATATTAAGCAATGATGGTAAGAATATATTGCTTTTATAGTTGAGTGAAGTTTATATTGTGTTTTGTTTCAAAATTAAATAATTAAATTGTGAAATAAGGTTTGTCATGAATTGGTTTAATTATTTTTTTTATTCTTAACTACTGCATTGTGTAATTTATTCTGCAACTTTGTAATAAATCTTCGGAATTTTAGAAATTGGGGTAGGCAGATATGTGTTCATCAATAAAACTTAATAAGATATATTGTTGGAAATTTTTTTATAGTCATGATAGTAATGTTTAAGTATTATGAAATCAGATGTAGTTAAATTCGGTTTCTTTTAAATTTTCAATCGGAAACAATTTTTTTTTAACATCATTGTTAAACATTTACTCTAGCTAATGAGCATTTATACTACTAGCATTGTATTTTTACTTTAATTCTGAATTATTCGGTTCAAATTTGAGATAAGAAGTGTATATATATATATATATATTTATGATGTTTAAAATAATGGTAATATTAAACATTTCTTAGGCTTAATATTTAAAATTTAGCTGAACATTTATTTACATTATTATTAAAGCAAAAAATTTAAACCAACGTAGAGTAGAATTTTGTTTAAATTTTCATCAGTAAGGTTCTTGGCAAAGCAAGTTTTAAACGCATAATATAGTTTTTTTTTTATGGCTAATTCATCAATACCAGAAAATTAACTCCAGCGTTTGCTTAATTTTTTTAAATTTATTTTCTGAAAAGCTCTGTTTAAAATGTTTACATATTACACCTGCTTTTTTCTAAACCTATTTATGTCAACTCATAATCTATTATCAGCAAAATACAAGCAATGGAATTGTCTTAAACAAAAATCTATTTTGTTATAGCAACGTTCTCAAAAAAGTAATGGATTGTAGTCAAATTTTGATCATTTATACTAAAGGTAACTTTTAAAAGATTATGTTAAAAATGTTATTACTTTTTCGTCTTATTCTATTAAATGTTAAAAATGTTAGTATTTTCTCGTCTCATTCTTGTATGCAATTATATGTTTGTGCAAATTTAATTTAGATTTAACATATTTACGGACAGTTTTGAAATTAAAATATTATGTAAATTGTTTGCGAAGGTTGTTGGTTTTGTACTTAACACCTTTAAATAATTATCGAATTGATGAAAATTTCTGATGTGCCCATAAAAGTAATTTTTACATTATAAAAAAAATAATAGCAATTTTCATAATATTAGTTGCTTTCCTGGTTTCACTCCTTGGAAAAATTTCTACGTTGCGTTTGGGTTTTGTTTTGGGTGTTTTGTTAAATAAAATTTCAGATACTAAAAGAATAAAGTATTTCTCCATTTAATTCCAGTGGAAAAAGAAGAGGAAGAAAATATGTGCAAATTTGTTGAAGTAACTTTATTGAACAATTTTATTTTAGGATTATAAGGGGAAAAAATTTTAAGTTAAAATTTCCACTGTGTTCAATTGTAAATATATAACTTTAAAATTATATTGTGTGGTTTTTATTATATAATTTCAGAATATAAATAATGAATGATAATTATAAAATTACAAATGGCTTAAGTTACGACTTTTATAAAGTATGTTTTACAAACTAACAAATTCAATTAAAATTTTGATTAAAAATAGCTCATTTCTAAAAAAAATTACGAATGCATTTTTTAATTAATAATTATAAAATTATTCATGATATAAAATTCATCAGAAAACTCATTGTATTTAGAGAAGAAAAAAATATCAAAAGTTGCAATATAGTATTATTTCTTAATTAAATTTGAAATATTAAAAAAAAATTCAGCTGAACATAAGATATACTTAGGAGTAAGAAGAAGGAAAATGGATGGTTTTCAGAAATCGCCAATATAATTTTATTTAGTATTTCTGTATTGCTAAGTAAATAATACATGGAATGACATTATAAAACTATTGTTCTATGCTTTACTGCTTTACAGCAATACTGAAAATTAAGTAAAATTATATCGCCGAATTATTCTACTACCATCCAAATCCTCCTCTTGCTTACTCCAAAAATAAAGAGCAAAGCAAGATAATATCTGAAAACATAAAATCTAATATTATATAGCAGCATCAAAACTAATGCAAAATAATATTATGGCGAACGCTGGATAATATTAGTTTGCATAGAATCTAATATTATATAATGCAGAGCAAGCAGCGACCTCTTGTATCTTTCTAATATTTGAAGTTGTGCAAGATAAAATTAGACTTTACCGATTTTCTGATGTTATCTAATATTAGGTGCTACTTGGGGTTGTAGAAAAGCCCAAAAATTCGCTTACTCATCCCAAAGTGAGGATGAGTATGTTGTTGATGAGAATGGGCGTGATTGCACATTGAAAAATTATTTTATAATTCCCGAATTGTTTGAATTTAAAAAAAAAAGAACGGGTTTATAGGTTTTTATGAAATCTCGACATATTTACACTGTTAGAAGAAATTATGGTTCAATTTTATTCATTATAAGAAATGAATTTGAGATGTTTTTCTTTTATGTTCTCACTATGAATCAAGAGGTGAACAAGAAGTACACAATTTCTGGGATGAGATTTAAAAAAGTTAAATTATTGGATTGGATGGAACAAATATTTTTCTCTCTCTTTAGATTGGACACCTTTCCATCTTTGGATTAAACAGATATTTCTTTGGACAGAACAAATATTTATTTTGAAAAGATTTAACTTCATTGAAGAGATAAAATTAACATGATACGAGGCAATTTAATTAAATAATAATTTCGTGGTTAATTATAAATAACCACGAAATCGTATTAATAAAATTAATTACGATGGAGAATCCCCCGGGCAGCGTACATCAGCAAGCGTACATTTTTCACTTTTCTGTCTAAAAGATTTCTAGATGTTTATGGTCAGTGTAAAAAGTAAGTACGCTGCCCTCGACTATAAAACGAAAATGTTTAATGAAGAATAACAGCCAAAAGTTGTTTGCGATCGCAGGTAGAATTTTTTTTTCTCAGTTTCATTTAATTCTCTAAAAAAGAAATCTAGAGGTATTAAATCAGATGGTGAACTTTGATGCAGGGCAGCGCCTATTGAATAATTGGATATGTCTACATTGAAAGCTAATTGCGCTTCAAAGGAAGAATGAAACAAAACAGCGGTGTTTGCCAACTGATTTTTCGAATATTCGACAGCTTTAAATAATTCATCCATTCACTGAATAACGATTTTGTCCGATCTCTTATAACCAATAGATATTCACACAATAACGCTTGTGTGAGAGCTTCGTTTGGTAGACGATAATTTACTAGCCCTAAATGTCATCTAAGGTCATTTTCTGTTCTTGGAATTCCAAATGGCTAAAAAGTCTAAAAAGGCCTAATCCCATCTTTATTAACTGGATATCGTAGAATGGGAAGCTCGGTTTGTCCATATTAATTCGATTGCCATATTCTAAAAAGGCATACTATTGCTAATTACGGAATATGTTATCTATAATTAATTTGTCATCTATTATGTTCCTTTTATCATTTCAAAAAAGTTAAATCTTTTGACTAATGACCATTGGATTATTGTACGTAACCTTATGTGGCACGTAACGTGGCAAGTGTTTCACTTCTGATATTCTGATCTGGATGCATCGATAAATAAAAGTAAGTGGAATTTTTTTTAACGTTTTGTTGATTTAGCATTAATATGAATCTTTTGAAATTTACCACTAATTACTTTCATTGTACTACTTAACTTACCGCCTGGCACGAACGACGGGACAGGAAAAAATAATAATCGCCCAAGAGAAGCACACGCAGCTAGTAGTAAATTACCTCAATTCTGATCAATGGACAACCAGGGCCGAAACTACGCCGGGGCACCGCCCCGGGGCCCCGACGGTCAAGAGGGCCCCATATAAAGAGACCACATCATGTTTTTTCAAAATAAAGCACTCTAATTATATATATGTAGGAAAGAAATTGTGTTAAGATAGAGTTGATGAAAATTTTCTTTTTTGTAATTGCGTACCTACTATAACATAAAGGGAAGGGTAAAAAACGGTAAAACACCTTTTCGCGAATTATTTCCCTTTCTCAAAAGAACAAACACTCTTTGCAGAGAAGGGGAAAGGCCACAGCTGCATGTAGTTGATTGTTAACATTTTCTGTATATTGCACTTCTGGTTTACTTAGTTGTTTCCTCTACTATTTAGCGTCAGACCCAGTGGCGAGCCAACCAGGGGGAGGAAGAGGACCCTTCTAAAATGTAAATGATGGGGCAAACGATGCATTTCACCCCTCCTGAAATCTAGGCACTCACAAAAATAAAGTAAAATCGGAAATTTAGAAAGAAAAAAAAATTCAATTATGAAGCTATTTTGGTAATAGAAAACTTTATATTCCTCTAACATTTATGTGGTTTGCCTCTTCTGATATTTAATTATTCGCCAAGTCGAAGTCTAGTAAAATAAGTAATTTTAGAGAAGAAAAAAAAAAGCTATTCTTTCTCAGCTTTGAAAATATACATCAAGTAGGAAACTTTATTTTGTTATGGGCGATTAATGTGTTTTTTGATTTTTGGAAAAGTAAAATAAAAATGGAAAAAATATTTTATTTCCAATTTTCTCTCTATTTTCTTCCGAAATAGAAATGAGGGCGCGAACACAGTGTTTTGCCCCATCTGAAATTTCAAAGTGCTCAAAAATAATAAAAATTGGTAACTGAAAAAATCATCTTTGAATCTATTTTCCAAATAAAAAACTTTATTTTCTTCAGAAATAAAAGTTAGGGGGGGGGGGGAATTAGTTTCTCGTCTTCTGAAATTTAGACATTAATAGACTAAAATCAAGTAAAGTTGGAAATTTTAGAAGAAAAAAATTGTTTTGTTTCATAACTTCGATGATATTTTCCAAATAGAAAACTTCATTTTTGTCTTAAATTATAGTAAGGGGATAGAAAACTTTATTTTCTTCTGATATAAAGTAAGGGGGGCTAAAATGTGTTTTGTATCTTCTGAAATTTAAACCTTTGAAATAATAGTCTAGTAAAATTGCTTTTAAAAAAATATATATATATAAATAAAAACTTTGAAGCTATTTTCCAAAGAGAAAATTTTATTTTCCTCTTAAATTAAAGTGAGAGGGTGAAGAATATAACTTCACCCCTTCTGAAATTCAGACATTCGCAGGAATAAAGTCAAGTAAAATTTATTATTTAACTCTTATTTTCGGCTTTAAAGCTATTTTCCAAATCGAAAACTTTATTTTCCTCTGAAATTTCATTGAGATGGAAGATAATGTGCGTCACCCCTTCTGAAATTTGACATTCGCTACAATAAAGTAAAATAGAATTGAGAATTTTAGAAAAAGAAACTACTTTTTTTCCAATTTACTAGCTATTTTCCAAATTGAAATAGAAATTCACAAGAAAAATACTTCGGTTTTGTTTAAATTTTTTTCTACATGTTACAACTGGTAATTAATTAAAAAAATTTAAAACTAAAACTCGAAAAGGGAAGAGGAGCACAACACAAAAAACATAACAAGTGTTTAGAAGACTAAAATAAGTACCACTGTTTTGCATCCTGAAAAATGCATCCTACAGATATATTTTAAAGCATCTTTTGACTGTGGGTGGTATGAAGGTGTTAAAACTTTCATACCACCCACAGAGTTGACCCACAGTTATCTGACTCCTCAAAAAATAACCATCTCCTTTTACACCATGGGAAAATGACCTATTGCTTCTTTAAATTGCTTTAATCATATTTATGACCCTGGGCTCTTTTGTGCTTCTATAAAATGTCATATATTTACAGTACCATCTATATGTCCCTTAAGTTGTCTTAAACTAGGAATTATCGAGATGTTCTAGGATACCAGATGTAAGCTTTTAAGGGGTCCAAGAGGATGACTCTTGTTGACATTTACTTAGGTCATTTTGTCAAGAGATTTTTTCTGAGACAAACGTAAAACGTTCCAGTTAAATTCCAATGTTTAGCTCATTTAATTGCATAATTTAAACTAGCCATTTTTAATTCAGGTATAAATTTTCTGTTAGCTTTTATTTTGTTCAATTTTTGAAATTAAAATTTAACTTTAATGAAGAGTTATTGAAATTATTTGCAACTTCCTTTTTTTCAAACATAAATCGTGATATCGATAATTCCCATTCTTAATAAAAAATTTCTTTGGAAAACAAGAAAACCAAATGTAAATTTATTTATAAGGAGGTAAGTAAATGTTTGCAATAACTCATTTAATAAAATTTTATATTTATATACTGTCGAATTCTTTTATAAGAATGGTAACATAAGAATTGCTTTTTTTTATGTTCGTATATAAAATTTAATTTGTATAGTAAATACTTTAATTCATAATTTTACTGTCTATTGTATGCATGGATTTTGTTCTTATTTTAGATTTTTCAAATTATGAAGTCCTTTAAATTTTTTGAATTGGAACTTCGAATTTTTAGCGTTTTTAACAACTTTATTTTCATTAAAAAATGAAATGCAATCTTTATTTTATATAAAAAAAAATCATATTTAATTTAATAAAAGAACGCTTTTAATTTTATAAAAAAGCTATGAACATCAGCTTAGAAATCCGCAGCAATTAAAATTCATTGCCATGAGAAACCATTAAAAAGAATTTTTTTTTTTAATTAGCGAATATGCTTTGACTTTTTCTCATTTTTCTTTCATAAAAAAACTATTACTCTTTGTCATAATTTTGTCACATATGATTACATGGCGTCATACATATATAGGCCAAATATTCAAGAACGATTTTCTAGGGGCCTGTCCATATTGGAGTAAGGCAACTTTGTTTTTGTTAATCGATGTATATAGAGAAAAAAATTCTGAATATTTTTTTAATTAAGACTTTTTAAAATGTGGGTATATGTGCCGATAGAAAAAAAATGTCTATAATTTCCTTCAGTTTCCATAACGCGATCAAAATCTTCTAGATTTGAAACTAAAAAATAATTTTCATTTTTATAATGGTTTTGTCTTGAAAGACCTTCTTAACGATATAGTAACCGGATTCAACAGGTTTATAAAATTGGTATTTTATGATTTGCATTATATTTAGAGGAAAAAGAGGTTACTGTGGACATGGGGGACAGGAGTAGACAACATGAATAGCTATATTTCCCTCTTAGTCATATTTCCTCGGTGAGATGTCGTAAATTGGTAACATTTACGTACAGTGAACCAAAAAAGTACCACCCTGAAAAACTTTTGATTTAATGATCGGATCTTCACGTTCTAGGACTCCATCTTAATAATTCGAGGGTGTGACATCAAATATGCAAATTAATTAGTGCACGATATTTTATTTTAAGTTACGCAATCAGACACAAAAACATACTTTCTCTGAATAAACATAACTTTTGTTCAACAGATTCGATTTTCTAACCCCCGTAATATAGGAGGTAACTGTAATCTGGGAAATATGGTCCCAATAGTTGGGTCGGGTGAGCTATCCAAAGTTTGGACCCCCAAATGTAATTTTTTTTATTTTATTTCACTACAGATCGAGAGTTTTTTAAGGAAATTGAAAAAATTTTGCACGCGATTATAAAATTCTGTTATCTGAAGATAATTAGATGCAAAAAATAACTTTTAGTAAATATTTATTATTTTTTATTTAATAATAGTCTGATGTTGATCATTTACGTCGCACTAGTGCTGAACAATAGGCTATTGGCGACGGTCTGGGAAACATCCCTTGAGGTTTGATCCTCTGTAGAGGGGATGGCACTCCCGCTTCGGTAGTCCGGTGACCTGCACGCGAAGTCGAGCACTTTATCGTAGAGCAGTTTAATGAGGACAAATACAGCACACCCTTGGTCCCTACGCAAACTGATCCAAGTGGTCACCCACCCGCACACTGACCTCAACCAGTGATGCTTGACTTCGGTGATCTGCTAGGAACCGTGTCTTAACGATCAGTCCCCTTTGAGGCAATAATAGTCTGAAAACTTTTGAATCGTAAGGCATATAGTTTTTTTTTTTTTTCTTTCTTTTTTTTGTATCATTTTAAAGTATCTTATTCCACGTGGAAAATACAAATTTGAGCGAAATTGGTTGAATAATGCATTAGTTACTGAGAAATCAAGTTTTATAAGTACGACCTTTTTAAATTTTAATTTCTCAGGATTAATCAGGATAAATTTTGTATTTTGCCATGTGGAAAACTTACAATGTTTTGTAATCCAATATATTTGCGAACAAATAACTTGTTTTCATAAATATATTCGCTAACATAATACATAAATAGCTAAAATGACGGTTAGAGATGGAGTACTGAAAGTTTTTGAAAGGGCCCCCGCCAAAAATGTTTTTCCCAGGGCCCCGAGGGGTGAAGTTACGGCACTGTGGACAACTAGTCAAATTTTCATTTTGTGACGTAGCTAAATTAATTGTTACCGAACTTGAAACTGGTTGGACCTCTTTTCTTGATCACCTTACTTATCAGGCAAACATAAACATTCAAACCGGTACAGTTTAAAGGATTCCCCGTTTTTGCTGTGTATTTATTAAATATCATTTCCTAGTGTTAAGAACCCCAACTTGCAAGAGTAGGTCAAAAATACCCATGTGAAAAAAAGCCAATCATAACGCGTTTGAATTCTGACCTGACTCGAAGTTGCCTTTCCCCGACAATGTTTGCCTTAAAGCAGGTTAGTAGAATCGGAGGCGAAAAACCAAGTTTTCAATTCTCTTATTATGTCATGCGCCTGCTGTCCTGTCTCGTGTAAATAGGGAGTAAAGTTCGTAGTCGAAGTTGCAGTTTATGATCGTAGATCGGCGTGCATTGTGCCATCTTTTGGGGGCCGTTGCAATATATTTACTTCATTTTACATTTTGCTTTACTTTAAATTACTTTATATTGTACACTAAATTTTACTTTAAATTTTACTTCATATTTTACCTCTTTACTTTATATCTCACAATCAATTTACTTTCTATTTTTTATTTTACGCTTTACTTTACTTTAGACTCGACACTTCATTTTATACTTTACGGTTTTCTTTATATTTGACGCTTTTTTGAATACGTTAAACTTTACTTGATACTTTTTTAACTGTATATTTTACGTATATAAACTATACATTTTATGCTTGTGCTTATTTTACGCTTTATTTTTACTATACTTTACAATTCCCTTTGCACTTTATTTTCTATTATACACTTTACATTACCTTATACTTTATGCTTTACTTTATACTTCACACTTTACTTTACGTTTAACATTTTATCATAATTTACTTTTTACTATGCTTTACTATTTACTGGACATTTACTTATCTTTTACGCTTTACTTTACTTTACCCTTAATTTTATCCTTAACTTTTTACAATAATTGATTACTTTATTTTTTACTATATTTTACAATTTACTTTTTTTTACTTTAGGTTTTACGTTATATTTTGCGCTTTGCCTTACTTTATGCTTAATTTTATGCTTACCTTTTTACAATAATTGACTACTTTATTTTTTACTATATTTTACACTTTACTTTTTATTAATTTGGGTTTTAAGTTATATTTTGCGCTTTACCTTACTTTATGCTTAATTTTATGCTTATCTATTTACAATACTTTACTTTTAGTTTACTTTACTTTTATTTAAATTTATTGTTTACTTTACGCTTTACTTTCTTTACTTTGCACTCTACTTTATGCTTTACTTTGCTTTATACTTTACGCTTTTCCTCTTATTCTACTTTACGTTACTTTTCAGTTTGCTTTAAGCTTTACTTTACATTTTTCTTTACTTTATGTTTTTCCTTAAATTGCGCTTCACTTTATTTTATACTTTGTGCTTTACTCTATACAGTACGTTTTACTTTACGCTTTACTTTTTATTATATTTTATGCTTTTTACTTTACTATTGAAAATATCATTTCCTAGTATGCAAAATATGGGTAGGTTATTCCCTACCCATATTTTGAGAGTCAAAAATCCAAATCCACTTGAAAAAAATGGCATGTTTTTTTCCGAGGAAGTACGTTTTTGTATCCGATTTTGTAAATTAAGATATCGTTAGCACTAAATATTTAGCATTGCATGAAAATGCGATTATTTTGGATCAAAACTTGTTAAGGTGTTCCGTTTTTAATTTGGCTGCACAAAAAACTGATTTTTAGTGATATTTCACATATAAGTTTAAGTTTTTGTTTCAATTACTACGAGTTGGGATTTAATTTACTGTTAAGTGCCATGGTTTCTAATAAGACAATGAGTGATTTTTTTTTTAAATCTTGCAACGTAGCAAAGTTATATGTTCACCGATTTTATATGCAGGCCAAGCATTGCAGTTTGCAAGGTTACGAATGCTCTTTTAAACCTTAAAAAAACAAGATCACTTGATAGGATTATCTCTCATTGATCTATTTCTTAAATAAAAATATAATTTAAAATATCGAATCTGCGACATACTATGAGGAAAACAATATTAGAAATACGGGACTAAAAAGTTGAGATACCATCAGTCCCATCAGAGTAAAGAAGTTGTAATATAAGGAAAGAATATATACCGTGAAATGTATCAAATTCCAGTATTATTTACAATATCTGTAAAAAATTAGATTTATGTTTCATGAAATATGCACTTTTGATAAACTCCTTTACACGTCTTTATAAAATTTAATAAATGTACCGGGGTGAAATTGTACCCGTGATTCCGTTAAATCATATTTTTAAGTAATCAAAAGATTTTGCATAGAATTTATTTTACGTTAACTGTAACGTTAACTTTATTTTCTTACGCCTTATCAACACTGTGATTTGTAGGGAAATTTTCGCGAATGGGTAGTGAACCTCAAATAGTATTAACGTTATGGGAAACCAAAACACTTTATTAAATGTTTTTAATAGGTACCTTTTAAGAATTAAAAAGAGCATGTATACCATTTGTTTAGCTCTTAAAAGCATTTATAGTTGCGTAAAAAAATGAGTTAATTAAATTATTTTAATTTGTTCGTCCTAAACACTAATTAATAAGAGAGTAAAGAAAACTAAAAAATTGAGTGAACGTACTTTAAGCAATAAATCAAAGAAACTATATTTTGACATTTAATCTTTATGTCTCAATAAGAAAGTTGGACAAAACAGAAAAATGAATAAAACAATCAAAAGGTTTAGCTAAGTGTGCCATTTCACTGAATTTGATAAAATAATATAAGAATTAGGCAAGATAGATTTTCAATGTTTTTATAATGAATAAAGGTTTCCTAATATTTCATCAGTTCCCTTTAGCAAAGAGGCTACCATAAATTTTCCTGTATAAGATTATTGATTGACAAAACGAATGGTGACATATGTCAGACGTGATATATATATACCAAAACAAGAACTATGGGATCACAATGTCTGAGGAAGCAAGCGGCATACAGGTGACTTTTGTTTGCGTAAGGGTGATGTGTGCATGTAAGGGGTGCCCGTTATTCAGTGGCAAATTCGTTGCCAGTAATATTTAAAGGTGGGTATGCATCCTTTTTAGGGCTGCAAACTGTTATCTCGCAGAATTGGTAAACATGGTCCAAGTATTGGGAGAAATTTGCCCTTGTGGAGGACTTTTTGATGGAACTAATTCGCATTCGCGTTACATGGAGAGGAAAACCACGAAAACCTCCCATGGTTAGCCTGACGGCAAGGGGACTCTAACCCATGATCCGTCTACTACTGAGAATATTTTACGTCAGCACTATGGTCGGTGCAAGCCGGACGCGGAAGACGTATCGACCAGCCAACACTGGGATTCGAACCCGGTTCAACTCATTGGAAGGCGAACGGTCTATCCTCTGAGCCACCAGGGCTCGATAAACATTTCCAAATAGTTTTGCTGCAAAATTAAATTATCTTTGCAGTTGCAACCATTGGGACACAAACAAGGAACTTTGCAACGCTTATGAGATATTTTAACACGGATGTGAAGAAATTATTGCAACTGATGGATGTGGCATTTATTGTAAAGTTTTCAATAAGAAAGATTTATTTTTATTTTTATTATTCGTCTATATTGTATTCTTTATTATCAGCATTCAAGGCTCACCCTTTGCTTTCAGATCATATATTTTATAACGGAAGTTGTTTGTTTTTTTAAGTTATATCACCTCTTACAATTGAAGAGCTCAGTAGAAGAACCGGCTAAGTGACATTTTAGTGAATTTGAGTAAATGAGCGTTAAACTTTATACGTTCCACCTTTTTTGTTCCTTCGCTCAATCTTTATGTCTTTAGTATGTTTATGAAGACATAACTCACAAACTTTTTGGAGGTCTATATATTTGATTCTTAATCTTTTATAAAGGAAGATTTGAATGATTTCTGTGCGTAGAAGTTGCTTGCTTTCACTGAGGATTTTTAATGTTGTTCATCGAATATAATTTTGTTCGAAATGATAGAATAAATATACATTTATTTAGGCTTATATTCATGAAATACAATTTTAGCAACCTTAGTTTGGAACTAACTGGCATCAAATTTCATCTAGCCTTGTTAGTCCAAAAACCTATCAAAAACGATTCAGAGGCAACATGAACTTTCGTGGAGTTGTTGTTTTACCGGAATGTATCACTGTAATTGGCGAAAATTCGGTAATGTTTGATTTTAAAAAAGTATTATTTTAAAGAACGCTAATCGTGGTAATCAAGAAGACAAGAGACACCTATTTAAAGAACAAGATCACATTCACCTTCAGGAAGAATTCTTTTAAACGAAACTAATCAGTGAATATGCAACTCATTTCATTTTCAACTGCTCAGCTTTGAATCTAGAAGACAAGAGACACCTATTTAAAGAAAAAGATCACATTCACCTTCAGAAAGAATTCTTTTAAGCGAAACTAATCAATGGATATGCAACTCATTCCATTTTCAACTCCTTAGCCTTAAATCTAGAAGACAATAGACACCTATTTAAATAACAAGATCACATTTACCTTCAGGAAGAATTCTTTTAAGCGAAACTAATCAGCATTTGCGCGAAATGGTGGTAAAAACCTCGAAATCCTCTCGCAGTAAACCCTATGCCAATGGAGCTCTGATATGTTTATATCAAATTTGAACTAACCTGGTAATTTCATTATGTAGATCATTACCGATTTATCGATTATTTAGCTTTATTTCAACACTCAAGAAGAACAAATATTCAGCTAGTTAACAATAATAATAAACTGAAAAAAATGGCATA
The DNA here is from genome assembly GCA_949128135.1 of Parasteatoda lunata. Classification (NCBI taxonomy): domain Eukaryota; kingdom Metazoa; phylum Arthropoda; class Arachnida; order Araneae; family Theridiidae; genus Parasteatoda; species Parasteatoda lunata. The sequence goes on along the minus strand of OX421981.1, from coordinate 316,370 downwards.
AGTCTAAAATAATTTTAACGTGACTTTTCTGAGAAAACTTTTGTAATTTGTTACCAGGACAGTGCGTCTGTAGCTAATGCGAACTAGAAACAAAACAAGTTTCATATTGAAGCTATTTAAGGGTTATTTTTTCTTGCCTTTTTCACAAATTTTTCCTTAATGTATGGAGGCTGCTGTTTCAAGTTTTTCTTTTTCACCAATTTTTTCCACCCGCACCTTAGTGTTCGATGCCAAACAAGTGATTTTCTAGGGTCACTTCACCTAAAGACTATTTGTCACATAGCCGTTCTTCCATCTATTCCGGTTCATGCATCCACTAAATTCTTCAATTGTGACTATACTTTTGTGTAAGTTTAAAGTTAAGCATGCAGACATGAATTTTTAAAATTGAAATAGGAAACTACCAACTGCAATAAATCATAAATTTACTTCTTTAACTTCCTTTTAATTATTAGTATTGATATTTTTAAGTTTTCTAATTTTATACAATGTTTTCCAAAATGGATGAGTTTTGTGAATGTATAGCTAAGTCAGTAATGCATAATAGAAGGTAGAAACAACACCAGGGTTATATTATATATTTACAATTCCTTTCTATATATTTCATCAAAAATATATTTAATTCGACAGATCAATCAATAGATTATATAATATAATAAATTGTAATATAATTGTCAGAATCAGATTGTAATAGATTGTCACAAAGATAATCACAGATTAAAATTAATTGATAATTAATAAAGAAGAATTAATTCGAAAAATTATTTTTTCCCTCAGCACAACGCATACTGCAAAAACTAAAGTGAAGAGGCCTTTTTATCTCACCATTAAAGATTTTTGATTTTCATTTTCTAATTATGTTTTTGTTCTTAAGAAACCTTTGATGAAAGAATATTATTTGATAGCACAATACTTATAAATTATCGTTTTCGTTTTTTAATTTATCAGAGCTTCGATGGAATTTTTTCAAAAGCGTAAAGCAATAACATTATTAGTAATTTTAAACAATTCAATGTTATACATTCTTTGACTTTAAATTTCTTTTTTTAAATTTACTTTTATTGTTATTTAAATTAACGAGAACTGATTTGATTGATACTGAAAAATTAACTTAACCTAAATTACGCAAAAAACAGATATTTATTAAAAATGAAAAAAAAAAAAAAAAATAGGTTAATGCCTAATACTAAACTACCTTTCTAAAAATGCCAAGTGCAGTAGTGTATTGATATAATTTAGTCTGATAAATCAATTAAAACCCTAAAACATAGCCAGGTATAATTTTCCCACTTTCATTGGGATCGACGATTTAGTATTTTGCATATTTCGAGAGATATTGCAGAAGAGTAAATATACAATATCATTTTATTTTTGATAACTAAAAATATATTAAAAGTATATTTAGAATTTCCCCCTCCGTCTATTCCCTTTTGAAAAGATTGAGGGGAAATAAACCTCTTAAAGTGCTGAGTCACGATTCAGTAATTCATGAAAAATGTAACAGGGTTTTACACAGTAAACATTTTCATCCATGATTTAGTTTAAGCAACATTTTACATGAAAAAAATTGACGGCAATTTAATTTTTTGTATATTTATGTTTTTCTGGGAAGCTGAACACGAATTCGCATTTTGCAATAAAAAGTTTTTCCTGGGAAATATTTTTTTTTACAGAAAGAGAAAAAAAAAATCTAAAATTTTTCAAACAAAAACTTGTTTTTGGTTCGAAGTTTCCATTTAGACAGAAACAGAATTTTACTTCCTCTTTGTTAACCTACGGAAAATCATATATTTCGTAACTAATTAGGATATTTGAATAATTTGTGTTTCATTTTTAGCAATTAATTATGTTTTATTGAACTTAATTATCAAACTTAAAATTTGTTAGCGTTTTTAAAACTTATAAAGTTTTAAGGTTTTCAAAGTGTAAGTTTTAAAAATTCTTATAACCTTAAAATTTAAAATTCGGTAACTAAGTTCAACAAAACACATTTCAATGATTAAAATGAAACAAAAATTATTCAAAAATTTTAGTTGCAGTATAATAGCTGAATAAATAATTGCTGAATAAGAAAGGAAATTCCTGCCATATTCTCCGTAGGTTAACATAAAAAAAGTTTTTTCTTTTTTTTTCAAAAAAGATTCAAAAACTGCGCATTTTTTCATTATGTATTTCAAATCTACATATTTTTTAAAATTAAAATATACGGAAATATTTTGTAAAAAAGTTTTTTTTCAATATAGAATTAGTCATTAAAAAAGGTTGTCCGAAATTTGAAATTGAAGAAAGATCATATAAAAGCAAAATTTTGAAAACTTATCTCGATAAAGTTATGGTTTCTTTTATGAAATACAAAGGTAAAACAGATATGCTAATGAAAACATGCAAAATACTTAAATAACATTTATTAGAAATGAAGTATAGTATGTTTAATTTCCAACGAGAAATTCTCATCAGTTTCGATATAACTATCAATATATAATTGAAATCAGAATTAGAACTGCTATCAGTGTCGGAAATATTGTCTATGGTCCGAAGTGTAGGTTATATCCCTCTCTATAAACGATTCCTGCTAGAACGTTTCATCCGTTCTTTGAGCTTCGAAAAGAGCGCGCAAAATGCGGCAAAACATGCCGGTATATTTTGCAGAAACGTAAACGTGGATAATTAGTGTTATTTATTTACTCAAATTTGAATAAATAATTAAACGTCACCAAAAAGCCGAAATGAAATCACAAACGGGAAAGAAGCGGGTTGCACAGTAAAATAGATGTTAAAAATGCATCCTTGCGGAAATCGTGGATTGCACAAACTTTCCTACTTCTACGTTGCCCATGGAAAGTGCTGGATGCTCAGCGAGAAGATTAAGATAAAAATTTCTTATCAGGAGCAATTCGTTAGATTTCATATGGGTCATGTTTTTTCATTGATTAAATATTAAACATTAACAAATTTTTGTCTTTTAAATCATTTCATTCTACAATAAAAAGAATGATACTATAATTGTAATTATCTTTCTATATAATTCTATTATTGTAATTGTTAATTGATATAAAGCTTTAGTGTGTTTCATTGATATATTGAATGCTCGTTTTGGCTGAATGTCCAGGGCTGTTGCTCTTTCATATCCTAACCATTGTGCACCATCAAGAACAGAACTAATACTTCAAACCCGTATCACATTTATTCTCTTTGATATTTAATAGACCCTTTAATAAATTTTAAAAATATAAGCCAACAATTTACATAAATAATTATAATTTTATTCTTGCTCAAAAGTGTAACAAATGCTCTTAAAACAATTGAAAAGATAGCAAAAGTAATGAAGAAATATTTTTAATATAAACATCAATTGAATAATATAAGCTTACGAAATGTTATTATTATTTTTTACAAACAGTATTAAAAGAAATCTAATATAACGGCCCTCACCTGATCCAGGGTGCAGAGCCTAGGAGAATAATAAAAAAAATATTTGTACGTGTCACAAGATTGAAATATTTGCTTCGATTATAAACGGAGATAGGGAGGTATTAAACAGGTGGGGTTGTACAGGTGCATATATTTTTATCCTTGTATCCATTAATTGCTTTTCGATTCTCTATATTGTTTTTTCAGCTAACGCGGCTTATTTTTTACAAGTACATCACTGCGAATTGATCAGAATTTATTCTTACCTACTACATTAGAAAAAGAGAGAAAGAGAAATTGTACCAAAATCATGAATATATACGAATTTTTTTTTTAAAAAAAAATACACACTTTTTATGCAAATAAAATTTAAGGTATTAATTTCTAATTGTTTACTAATTCTAAATTCATAGCACCGAAATATTTATTTAGATATACAGAAGAAAATTAAATGAATTTGATGTACTTATTGCATTGTTTTTAAAAACAATTTATCTGCAATATTAATATTTAAAATACCGTCAGATGGGGTGACTTTGTGCAGGAATTTTCAGCTTTCCAACTTTGACCTAATAAAAAAGTAGTCAAAAGATGCTGAATTGTACAGCGTCTAATCTAAAATTTGTTGCTAGCCATCTGTGAAGTAATCAATTAGTCGAATGCACAAAGTCACCTTTTGATGGGGTGACTTTGTGCAATGCAATAAAATAATGACTTAGTTCAGTTATTTTCATTCACTTTGACTTAAAATCGTTTTATAAAAAATATTTAACATTGTTAACGTACAATACAAGTATATTACATATAAATATGTACTATGTATGAACAAATCTACTTAAGATGAACATAAAAACTTTCATTTTTAGATTTTTTCTTATTAATTAAATCTTAGGTAACTTTTTTAAGATTTTCAGGTACAATCAAACATTTGATATGAATTGACATGAATGAACAGTTGAATGAATTCCCTCATTTAACGCCCCTAAATTCCCTCCAACTCTGCAACTCGGAATGATCCTCTCTTATTAACAATCTCTTATTAAATGTCTTAAACAATTAACATATGAAAATTGAAATTAAAAATAACGATATGAAAATGAAAAATAATGTTCACCGTGAGATTTCGAATGCTTCGCATGAATTTTGTTCGAAAACGTGTTTCGGTGAATTCCGTACTTTTTTGACGCTTTCGAAACGAATAAACCATTTTTTACTTTTGCCAAACATTTTTCTAACGCTTCTTTGGTGAAGTAATCACAATAAATTCTTGCTCCAGGCTTTCTTTTATAAGTCGTTGTCATGTTTTTCTCTGAAAAAAAAATTGCAGTCACCCCAGGGTGCATTTTTTTATTAATTATTAAATAACTAACATTATAATAATTAAAAACAAAAAATTATGCATGATTTGTTATCTCAATTGATAAGACTTAATACTTAACTAAGACTTAAATATAACCTACCTTCCTGGCCAGGATAACTAGAACTTCTTCAACCGAGAAGACTTTCCAGCCTCCGATTTTGCGATGTAAAAAATTTGAAACTGTTTATGACTTGAAGTCACATTTTTCTAAGAACGACGATGTTTACATTGCCAGTTCTTGGTAAACCATCAGTTCGTTATGTTGACAACTCAAATTAAATGATACCGAGCTTTAAAAAAATATTCCTAGATGGTACGACGCAAAAATTGAAAAAATGATAGTGTGCACAAAGTCACCCCATCCGACGGTAGGTGTAGAAGTCAAAGTGTAAAAAAATAGCCTTATTGCCAAGATTTGATTTGACATTCAATGCTAAGGTCCACTTTTTAGCATTTACGTCTATATAGTTAGTGCGGAAGTAGTAGACGGATCACGGGTTAGAGTCCCCTAGCCGTGAGGCAAACCGTGGGAGGTTTTCGTGGTTTCCCCCCAAGTGACGCAAATGCGAGCTAGTTCCCTCTAAAAGTCCTCCACGATGGCAAATTTCTCCCAATACTTGATCCAAGAGTTCCCTTGTCTTCTGGATTGGGTTAAAAATTACAAGGCTTTGGAGTTGAACATTAGTAGTCGTAGACCCAAAAAATTGGGTCGGCTGTTCAACGACGGTTATAAAATAAAATAAAATGAATGTAAAATAAATTTCAATAAGTGCCGTGGTCAATCATATGATAATGCCGCAAATATGTCAAGAAAATATAAGGGGATGCAGGATATAATTTTAAAGATGAACATGTATGTAATATACATTCCGTGTGCTGGACATTTCTTGAATCTTGTTGGCAAAGCAGCAGTCAACTTTTTTGGAAATGTCCAAAAAATTTACGGCTTCTTTTCTTCGTCAACTCACAGATGGGCAGAGGTTTTAATTATAAATTAAAAGTTCCAAGATCTATTTCTCAAACTAGATGGGAAGCCCTTTCAACTGCCATAAGATATCATGATGCTATAAAACTTATGCATTGGATGAAACCGAACTTAATGAAACCGAAAAAAGGGACACAAGAGATCAAGCTGAAAACATTTTGGTTAAAATAGAAGAACTTTGAATTTTTGATTATGTTACAGTTGTGGGATTATTTATTCGCAGAATTCCATAAAGTAAGAGAATCTTTGCAAGATCCAAAATTTACTTTAGATAACTGCAGTAATTTGTATGATTCACTGTCAAACTTTGTGAATGAGTGTCGAGAACGTTTTGATGACTTTGAATAGCTAGCAAAAATTAAATTCCCCGATATTGACAACAAGAAAGGGAGAAAGTCTATCAGAAAGAGATATATAGGAGAAACTGAAAATAATGAAAGCGAGAATCTTGGACTTAAAGATAGATTTAGGATCAAGGCAATTATACCGGTGATTGATGCATTTTGTTCGAATCTCTCACGAAGAGAGGCTGTATATATCGATGTTGCAAAATCCTTTTCTTTCTTAAAAAACTTAGATGTTTCTGAAGAACAGATTCGCTAAGGAGTTTCGTCTTTAAGTGAACTCTATCCTGAAGATGTGAACAGTAATTTTACTTCAGAACTGAAACATTTTGATTGTTATGTAAAACAAATACTAAGTCAGGAACGGGTCAAAGACAAGAACAATCTGACACATCAAAAGTTCTATAAAATAATTTTTCAGGATCATATCCAATCTACCTTCCCTAATGGGGAAGCAAGTTTTAGACTGTTCCTTTGCATGGCGATTACAAATTGTCAGGATGAAAGATCATTTTCTCAACTAAAAAGAATCAAAAACGAATTTAGAGTAACTATGTCTCAAAACAAGTTAGTAAACCTTAGTTTGATGTGCATTGAAAGTGATTAACTCGGACGTTTATCATTTGATGATATCGTTAATGACTTCGCTTTGAAAAAAGCAAGAAGAAAAATATTTTAAACAGAGATGGTGCGGGTGCGTAGAATAATTTTGATTCGAGTGTTATATATATATGGGATTGTTTCATTTTAAAGGTTAACTCTTAATAGTTCCTTCAAATTTTTTATTGTTCTATGTTTGTATCCTGCTTATTTCGAGATATTTGTCCAACATCATGACAATTTTTCCAACAGTTACAACATAACTTTATTTTCAGTTTTTCTTTAATTAAAATTCTTTAAAATGTTCTTTCAATTACTTTTTTCTGTACTCTTTTTAAAAAGTACGAATTTTTACATTAAGGTGATATAAATCTTTAATTGAAATAATTTTGAATTGTTTTTATAAATGTATGTATTTGTTTGTGTATGAGCGTAAAAGATTATTAAATGTTTTTTATTTATTAACATAGTATGAAAAAGTAAGTTATTCTTTTATTCATTCTTACATGTGATTATTCAGTGTTCTCACACGTGAAATAAATGAGCTGAAAATGTATCTCCGCCTACAAAAAATATGTGTAATAAAAGAAAGGTTCAACATTCTGGTTTCATCACAATTAATATATTTAACAATCAAGAAATATCAAATTTTATTAATTTAATGTTGATACGTAATAATAATGCTCAACAATAACAGTTTGCTTTAGGTGTATAGAAAATGGAATTTAACCCATCATTTTCAATAGCTTAGGGCCCCGCCAAGCTTAAATCCGACTCTGCCGCATAGCATATTTGTTGAGTCTTCCGAATTAATTTGTTTCGTTTAAAGTTAAATTGAAAGAACGCACTATTCGGTAAACACTACAAGTATAGTAACAATAGATAGTGCACTTTTTCAAGCTTAGGTGTAAAAATCAATCGGAAGTATTAACCCGTAAATCTTGTGACGAATTTTAACCCCTAGTGCCAACTTTGCTTAGCTTTACAAGGTTAACCACCCATAGTGAAAAAACGTCATATCGGGAGATTCTTTTACCCCCAAACTAGACCGAAAACTTTAGGAATGGAATGTCCGGTCACAGTCCATGAAGAAGGCAGGTGCTCAAAAGCGTTAGTATCTTCTTTGGAAACATTTTTAGTTTATTTTACACAAAAGGTTACAATGCTAAATCAGTCAACTCATAAGAAACCAGGGTGAAGAATGGATTATGTCCATGGAAACTCATTCAGACAAAAAAAAAAAAAACTATTTTGCGTACTGAAAGAAAGGGTTCTTCCACAGTATCTCGCCCATCTTCACTGTGAAATAACTTTCGACACGAATCACTTTTTAACTTTTTTCAAAATTTATTAATCCTCAAAATGCAACAGATGGCAATACAGATGATCATTTTTGTGAAAAATGGACATAAACCGTTCTTCCTCCTTGGTCTTTATACGTCAAATTTAGTACCTTAACTAATTATGTTTAAATAAACTTTTGGCAGAAGATTTAGAGTTGATAAGAATTTTTTTTATTTTTGCTCCCTATCATAAGATCAATTTCGGAGATATTACATGTATCCTGAGTCAGAAAAATAGAAACACCAATTAGGCTTAACAACTTATGTCACATTAAACTCTGTGGAAAAAAATTTATAATTATATAACTATGAAAATCATTTAATTGCATCAAAAATAAAATATTAAGTAAGAAGTGTGATGTGTTACTAATTTAATTAAGAAAAGTAGTGGCTCAAAAAATATATTTATTGAAAATAATGAATAAATAGTTTGACAAATAAATATAATAGAGAAAAATAACAAATTTTAATACAAAATATATATTATTTTGTATATTAATGTACAAAATATAAAATTTTATGTACAGTTTTCAAAAATTAATTTTATACAAAACAGGAAGCCATTATGTATACAGATTTATAAAAATATCAATCTTTGTTGTTGCCAGTGGTAAATATATACAAAATTATGAACATATTAAATTTCATAATATACAAAACAAAAAAAAAACTCCACAAAGGCATTTTCAGCGTGAAACATTATTAAAAACTATACTAAATAAAATAAAAAGTCATGTTTATGAATTTAATATTTTGTACTTTCATAAATGCATAGAGTAACAAAAATTTAAGTTGAAACTTTATAAAAACAAAATGTTTTTATTTATTATGGAAACTTGTTTGTTTTAAATGCAATTTAAATCAAGTTTTTTACTGAATTTATCAAAATCATATATATTATTAAAATTGTTGAATAGATTTTCATACAACATAAATTGAATGGTTTGCTTTTTAATACACAGTAGTATTTGTTCCATCATTCCCAGATCTTTCATTTTCCAGTACATATCATTTTGTTTTACTGGTCCTGCCATGAATAGTATTCTTGTGTTGTTAATAAAATCCATTAAGATAGTTTTTTAAACACTAGCAGATATTCAAATCTATCATTCAAACATTTTACCAACAATTAAAAAAAAAAAAAATTTTCTTTGTCTAAATTTTTAAAAGTAGTTTGTCTGTATTGATTTTAATATTTCTTAAGCTCTCAAATCATAAGATAGCTTTTAGTCCAGTTCATAAAAAAATAGTATGAGAAATTAAAACAAAAACTTAAAATGATATAATTTAATTATATTCTTTAATTGAATCAGAAAAGATATATTATTTTTATATTTAATTCAATGACCGATAAAAAGAGAAAATATTTTATAATACATTATGAAAATGAATTAAAGCAGGAAGAGATTTGTTTGATAAAAGATAAGGCGAATTAAACAAAAATATTTGTCTTGCCTTTAAATACAGCAAACACAAAATTTTACTGTATGATCCCAGGAATTCCAATACCACAATCAAACATATAATCTTTAGAAAATTGCTTTTTGTGAATGAAAAAAGTTTAAGGTACAGAGAACTTAATATGACACAAAAGAAATTGTGTATGATGAATAAAATATTTCATAAAGCATCATACAAAACTAATATTAAATTCACTGTCTAAATCAAGGTAACTATTTTTCTTCTGTAAAGAGTTATCAGCTTTAATATAATTATCATCATTGCCAGATGCCTCATCATCTGATGTAAGACCAAAACTACCATGAACTAATAGACGACTAGGAGGACGTGGTGGAGGCCCTCTAGCAGATGCTTTTGGAGGAACTGGAGGTGGTTCATAAGATAGTCTTCTTAATGGTGGTTGGCAGAATGAGGTTTCTTTCAATTTAACAAGAGGTTCATCTATTTGTAGATTGTCAGATGGAAACTCATCTGCTAACAGTGTTACATCAGCTTCTAAATTTAAATCAAAGCTATCAGATGCAGTTAAAGTAGAATCTAAATTACCATTAGGTGAAGAACTTGTATTCAATAATTCAGTTCGAATGCGAGGGGGAAGTTTAGGTGGAGTACATTGCCAATTTCTCAGTTTACCTAAATTTTGCAAAAACTTTTCTTCATCAAAACTATTAAGAGAGTAATAAGGCCAACAGTTTTCAAGTAATTGAGTTTCTTGATTGTTATCTGAACTTGGAAAAACAGTAGCTGAACCATTAAAAGGTCTCTTTTTGTTTAATAATGGGCAATTCTCTTTTCCATGAGAAAGGTCCATTGAAACTACATCCAAATTAGAATTTGCAGCCAAATCTTCCTCTTTAATATCTGTAAAAAATATTAAGTAATATTCTCATTAAAAATGCATTAAATAATCCCATTCATATTTTTAAAGGAATATAAATGTATAATAAGAAATTTAAAATAACAGTGAATTCCAACAAATTGATATAAAATGCAATTAATCTTGTAAATTAGCTTCGTATGTTATTTTAACACTGTAATAAACATTTTTGCCCTTATTACCTAAATAGCAAGTTGAGCAGAAAAAATTAAAATAGCAAATAATATAAATTCTTTAGGATTTGGGTAGAAAAATTGTCAACTACTATTATAAGAAATAACACAAAACTTTTGTTTTTGAATTAGACTAGAAGTGTAAAATTCAAAACATGACGATTGAGAAATATGAGAAATTGCATAATCCAAACACTTCTAAATTTATAAAATACAGGGTGTTTATAAAGTCCCGGACCCATTTTGATGTTTAATAACTCATAAAATAATGAAGATATAAACAAACTTATGGCATTTATTGATGGAATAACTCATAAATTTTCCTTTTCAGGTTTGAATATCTTTACTTTTGTAAATATCGTCTGCGCGTGTGGTTAATTTCAAATAATTTCATTTTCCAGTCTAAATATCTGTACTTTTCTAAATATCGTCTGCTTATTAATTGCACTTTTCTCTCTTTTGTTTCTGGCAACTATTGCAATGTTATGTTTATTTTTGATGTATTTGTTCTATGTAGTACTTTTTTATGTGATGTTTTATTCGAGCGAATATTAAGGAGAATGCATACACAAGAGACAGCACAGATTTTATGGTGGTTCATAGAAACGAAATCGATAGTGCAAGCACAAAGAAATTGCAGAAGAATTTACCAAAAAGGTCCTCCATCCAAAAGCAGCATCTTGCGGTGAAAAAAGAATTTTCCAGGGCAGTATCGAAGATAAGAAACGTTCTGGACGTCCCTGCACAAGTGATTTTGACGTTGAGCGTGTCAGACAGACATTTTTACACAATCCTAGAAGATCTGTGAGATCAGCGGCAAGAGAATTGGATATGCCAATTTCGACGGTGTACAAGGTTATTAAGCAACAATTAAGACTGCATGCATACAAAGTTCACATTGTTCAAGGTTTGGAACCGGACGATAGGCCTAGGAGGATGGCGTTTTCAAAAGATATGGTAGGAAGGATAGAAGATGCTGCTGTTTTGCTGAAGTGCATAATGTTCTCCGACGAAGCATCCTTTCATGTTTCTGGCATTGTCAATCGCCATAATGTGCACATATAGGGATTTGAAAACCCCCATGAATACCGTGAGGCACAAAGGGATTCCCCAAAGGTTAATGTGTGGTGTGGACTAATGCATGACCGAGTCATTGGGCCTTTCTTTTTTACAGAAAAGACGGTCTCATCAGTCGTATACTTAGGTATATACGTAAACGTCGTATTTCCGCAACTCGAAGAGCTTCAGCCACATGTCTTTTTGCAACAAGATGTTGCACCACCTCATTGGATCATCGTTCGTAGTTCTTTGAATGACCATTTCCCAGCAAGATGGATTGGGCGAGGAGGTCCAATTTCTTGGCCACCCAGATCACCTGATATAACGCCGCTGGACTTTTTTTCTTTGGGGATTTATAAAGGACAATGTTTACAGAAGGATGGTGTCGAACATTGATGATCTAAAAGCCAGAATTACAACCGCAATAGCCCCTGTGGATGTCGACATGCTCGACGCTACCTGGCGTGAAATTGGCTATCGACTTGATATTCTCTGTGCCGTTGAAGGAGGCACACGTGGAAGTTCATTGACAAGGGACATAAAACTTTTTGAGTCTATCTAACCATTTATGTTATTAATTGTAATCTATCTTTATTATTTTATGAGTTATTAAACATCAAAATGGGTCCGAGACTTTATAAACACCCTGTAATTACCTAAGAATATTTTGAGAAAAATCAAAAAATGGGTTAACATAGAAGTGTTTTCATAATTTTGTCCAACTCCTGCATGTAAAAAAATATATTAGTCGCAGGAAGATGATAAAAATGGCCATTTGATCAAATGCACCGGTTAGTGTTATTATTACCTAAAACTCATGCATTGCGCTGTGTATATATATATATATATATTTTAATTTGTTATTTATGACCCCAGTTTACAGTATGGGATATCTTACCTGTATATCTTCAAAGTAAAATTTTCCCAACCAAATTACTACATAAATGTATACTTTTCAAGGTATAGAAAAAAAAAATGTATTAAATAAGAAAAAGAAAGTCCTTATGGGACTGGTAATATAAATACATTACAACCAAAAAACACAATAGTTAAGGCAACCTTACTAGTCCCCCCATTCCACTAAGGATAGCAGATAATCACTATAGTGAGATTAAATTAATACAGTTACCATCACACCAACTTTAATTTACATCACCTGAAAGGCTTGTTCACATTTACCTCCCCATTGGCCAGCACGTCTCAGCATAACTCAGCTACATGGAGCTGAGTTATGTAACTACCATTTATCAAAACTCTCATTTTAGACCATTAGATTTCCAAACTAAATCACCTCATCAGTCAATACTTTAGGGGTGTAATTCATTTTTAGCGGGTGATGAAATCTATATATATTAATCTAAAAACTTTTCACAAGCTTACTCAGCAATCTTGCATTATTAAGTTGTCAACCACTCTCAGCCATCACCAGTACCGACTGATGCCAACTTCCAACCTCAGAAGTTTCCTTATTAGTGGGGTGCCACCACAACCAGTTGTATACAAATATATTTTATCCAAATTTACACATATAAAAATTGACACTATGAGAAAATAATTGTTAATATTACATGATTACAAAAATCTATTTGAAATTGATTTTAAATTTAAGTTAAAGTAATACCATAATTTGAGGGGAAAAAAATGTTTTACTATTATATCGATTAATCAGGATAAATTTAAATATGCTCATGCTGCCACCTATTGGTAAAAAAGGAAAATAAAAGTATTATTGTGAAGATACTTCAACAGTACAAATACCCCTGTCCCAAAAAGAAATTTGTTTTTAACAAAAAGAAATTTACATTTGTTGGCAACTATACCATTTGTGCCAGATGTCGAGTAGCTCGGTTGGGGGGAGGAGGAAGTAAGAGTTTAATACTTAAAACATAATTAATAACATTTATTTACAAGAGCATTTACAGACATTCAATCGTTGCACCATTCTGCACAACAGGCTTACTTCGCGCGCACCTACGCTCTCTCTCTCCTACATTTACAAAAAAACAGACACAGTAGTGGTGGCGCTGGGCCACCTGCTGGACAAGGGGGAAATGTCAACATTCGGGCATCCTGACGATACAATTGCCCTCAATTGACACCCACTTAACAAAAGATACATACAATTAAAATTTTTATTTTTTTTCATACTTAATACACATTTATTTATTTTTTGAAATATGAATGAATAAAAATTTTAAAGTTCTATTACAGTTCTTTTTTTTTGTCTTGCTTAATAGTTCTGTTTTTTTTTTTTAATTGTTCCAAAATGAAAAGTCTTTCAAATGTTGAATACCAAAGTTCTTTTCTTAGAAGTAAATAAAAAACAAAAGTTCATATTCCCTTTTTCCAATTTATAAGTTACCTGAGATCTCATCATCATCATGTACTGGTGGTCGCCATGCCTTTAGTTGACTCACATGGAATGTTGTTGCGTAGTACCTATTTCCCACTTTTTCTTCCATTTGGGTCACTCTGTACGTGTTGTTGGGGAGGACTTCAGTCACAAGTAGAGGACCTCTGTACCTTGGCTGAGTCTTTGTTGGTTCTTCTGTTGCTTTTGCTGGGCGTCGGACAACCACTATTTCTCCCGGTTCGAAACTTTTTCTTATCGTAGTATTCCTTCATCTTACGTTGTTTCTTTTCAATCACACTGGTTGCTTCCTCTTGAAGTTCCTTGGGATCAGTCCATTTGTCTGCACTCTCGTCGGCAAGTTTTCGAAGGATACCATCAGTAAATCTTGGAGAATATCCATGCAAGATTTCAAAGGGCGTTTTATCAGTAGTTTTATTCATGGTGTTGTTTAAATTTCTTTCAGTTTCTTTGATTCATAAAAACCAATCTTTATGGCGTGGATCACTCATCGATGTTGTTATTGTGGATAGAATTGTTCTATTAGCCCGTTCTACCATTCCATTACCCATGGGATGTTGGGTAGAATTCAGTGTGTGATTTATTCCATTGTCGTGGCAGTATTGTTCAAACTGATGTGACGTATAGCATGAACCTCTGTCACTAATGATCCGATCAGGCAGTCCAAAATCCTGAACGAAATTCTCCAGAGCTTTTAAAACGTGTTGAGAAGATGTGTTTTTGACTGGAGAAAGTCTGGTAAATCTTGTAAAATTATCTATGATAATGAGCAAATCTTGATTTCCTCTAGAACTCTTCACAAATGGGCCTAAATGGTCCATGTGTATGATCGAGAATGGTCTTTTTCCTGGCTTAATTGGATGTAAATGGCCCTGTTGCTTTCCTCCAGGAATTTTATTCACTAGACATTCAAAACACATGGATATGTGTTTCCTTAAATAACGCTTCATGTAGGGAAACCAATAAAGTTCTTTGATTTTGTTGACAGTCCTGTCAAGAGAAAAATGTCCCATGAAATCATGAAATTTAACAGCTGTACTTTTTCTCATACTTTTTGGGATCACGTAGAGTAGTTTTTCCTTTCCTTTTTCTAGTATTCTTCGGTATAATCGATTTCTCTTGAAAACATAATTACTTATTTTCTGTCTTTCTTCTGCAGATCTTTCTTCTTCATCTTTCTTAAAAATGTCTATTAATGTCTTTAACTCCTTGTCAGTATGTTGGATAATTAAAATTTGCTCATCCTCGCTCAGTGTTAGACATACTTCAAATTTTTTCTCGATAAGGCTTGTCATGGTGTCTTCTGGGTCTCAGATAGGAGCTCTGCTCAAAGCATCTACGTGGGTCATTTTGATGCCTGGTTTGTGGCGAACTTCAAAATTGTACTCTTGTACTAGAATACTCCATCGTGCGATTTGGGGGATTACTTGACTTTTTGGCATTCATGTAGATTAATGCTTTGCAATCTGTCACAACTGTAAAATTGATACCCAACAAAAACTGTCTGAGTCTTTCTGGTGTTCCAACTATGGCCATTCTTGCTGACACAGTAAACTAGGTGCCACTTATCATCGCTTCCCAACTGAAGTAACATTCCCGCGATGCCGTCTGCACTTGCATCAGTATGAACTTCGGTTTCAGCTTCGGGATTGTAAAGTGCCAAAATTGGTTGTTGTGCCAGTTCATTTTTCAATATTTCGAAAGATTTCTTTTTCTTTTCGTTCCACTTAAATTCTTCATTCTTTTTAGTTAATTCGGTTAAGGGTTTAGCTTTTATGGCGTAATTCTGAATAAACCTTCTAAAAAAACTTGTTAAACCAAGAAAACGTCTAACCTCCTGCACATTTTTAGGTTCAGGAAACTTGGAAATTACCTCAACCTTTCTGGAGCCCGGTTTTATCCCATCTTCATTGACAATAAATCCCAGAAATTCAACTTCATTTTTTGCGAACTCACACTTGGATAATTTTAAAGTCAAATTTGCTTCCCGTAATGCCTCAAATACCTTAATTAATTTATTTAGCATTTCTTCCCACGTTTTAGCATGAACAAGAATGTCGTCAAGATAACATAAAACATCCTTGTTACATAAACATCCTAACACGCGATACATTAAACGTTGGAATTCTGCTGGAGCAATGGTAAGACCAAATATCATTCCTTCAAATTGTCCGGTCTCATCTGGAGTGATAAACACGGTTTTTAATTTTGCTTCTTCGGTTAATTGAAGCTGTAAATAACCATGAGCCAAATCTAAAATTGAAAACAGACTACAATCGTGTAGTTGTTCCAATAAGTCATCGATTTTCGGAAGGGGAAATTTATCTTTTATCGTTTGATTATTTAATTTTCTGTAATCTTTTACCTGTCTTCTTACGCACTAAAAGTACAGTTTCTGTTACAATACCGTTTTCTTTCCATTCATTTACGATTTCTTTAATTGCTTTTCTTTCGATTGCATTCGTTTTGTATGGTTTCATGCATACGGGCTTTGATCCCTCAATTTCCTTAATATCCATTTTTATTAAATTTGTACAACCTAACTCGGAAATGTTTAATGCGAAACAGTCTCTAAATTTATTCAAAAGCTTAACGATATCCTGTAGTTGATGTTCCGTTAAATTTTCATTAAATTTTATTTCATCTAAAGTTATGGGTTTTTGTTCTACATCTACTGGATTAACACTAAAACATTCCAATGATGGATTATCCTCAAGTGAATTAAAATTACTTACATTTAGCACTTCGTTCACTAAATCCGCCTTACCAATGTTTTGATTTTTCTTTGATGTTATTTCTTTATTTCCGATATTAATGATTGGTACAATCGTCTTACATTCCCTTACTTCTAGTAACGAATCAAAATTACTTTCATTTCCTTGAATCAAAATTAACCCATTATTTACTTGTTCAGTTTTTGCCATTACAAAATTCACGCTGTTGTTTATTATTTTCGTAGTTTCTTGCGTTTTCAACTTAACACAGGGCATTTCTTCGATACAATTTAACGTAATGAATGGGTAATCATTTTCATAACCGATATGCAAGGTATCGCCGACTCTAGCATATGCAATGTATGGTAAATTCAAAAATGTCCTCTCGACAATTAGGTCAACGTTTTGTGCTGCGTCTGGGACGATCAAAACAGAAATATCTTTTCCCAATACATCCCCAATTTTAATATCTAATATCACTGCTCCCATGCTCTGCGAAGCTGGGTTTGCTTTGTCTCCGAAGCCATAAAGATCCTTTTTACACGGCGTCATTCGCTCCCACACCCCCACAAGCTTAGCCGCAGATTCTTTCAATAAACAAAGAGGCGCCGGTGCGATGTGTTTATTAATTGAAGCACTTCTCAAATATTTATCGGCGCAGGCGAAATATTCAGGGTCACTCACACTTAAATTAACTTCCTTTTTATTCTTACTAGCGCAGTTCTTTCTACCATGCCCCTTTAATCCACATAAATTACAGGGATACGGACAATCTTTTTAGATATGCCCAAAATTATTGCAAGAAAAACACTTAGGTCCACCTTTTTTATTTTGAATGGAAGAATTAAACGATTTATTGCTATCATATTTAGACGAACTCTCCTTTTCAAAAGATTTATGGCTCATTGCATTTCTGTTTTCAAATTTATTTTCATATCTATTTAAGTTTCGGAAGTTTGATGCTCGCGAATAATTTTTGTAACAATCGTATTGACCTTCAGATTCAGTACTTTTTTCACTATTTATTTTTAATCCGGAACGCACACTATCGTATTGCTTTAATTTATTGGCTAACTCATTCGCGTTTACATAATTAGGCCATGAATCAATAAAATGCTCTCGTATTAAACCTGGGACGCATTTTTTCAATTGGTCCGTCATTATTAGTTCTTTTAATGAATTTAAATCATTTATTTTTAACCCTGACAACCATTCATTAAAAAAGTTACGTATTTCGAAAACATAATCTGACCATGTACTTTTTTAATCTTTAACGTGACTAACAAACTTTTGACGAAATTTTTCTGGACTTAACTTAAAACGTTTTAGCAATAATTTTTTAACGAATGCGTAATTACTAGCCTCTTCCTCAGATTCTCTCGCAATTAATTGAGTTATTTCGAGGGGTAATCCTAATAGGTGAAAAACATAATCACCTTCTTCTAGCCCTACTCGTTTTGCCTGTCTCTCAAACAATATTAAAAATGACGATATCTCGGATTCCTTTATATTGAATTTTTGCATTAGATTTCGCAAATCAATAGTCTTTTTATTTGATTCTGGCACCGTAGTATTACTTTCGTTTGACGTTTGGCATACAATTTTATTTTCATTTTGCAATTGCAGTTTTTGCAACTCAAAATTTCTCTGTTTCTCACGGTCTTCGATTTCCTTAAGCTTAAGTCGTTCCTCTATCTCTCGTTGTTTGGCACGTTCTTGTACTTCTAATTCTCGTTCTTGCAATTCTAATTGTTTTAATTTTTCTTTACTTTCATTTTCTTCGCCTTGGAATCTTTCTTCAATTATCCTTTCTAGAATCTGTTTAACGAATGTTTCCTCATAATCTTAACTTTTTGTGATAATATTCTTAATTTCTATTACCACTGCATTGGGTGGTACAGTTTCACCTATTTCTCTAGCCAGTTCAGCCGAATAATTTTTTCTGCCTTTTCCCAGAAAAGACATTTTGATAGTTTATAGAAATACGCTGAACTTTCTTAAAATACTTTTTACTTTCTTTAATTAAAAATACTTGACTCATGCATAATTTTAAAATCAAGAAAGACATACCTTGAGTTTACGTTAGGTTCTTTGACGCGGTTTTCTATCACACTTCTGAATTGTTGGCAACTATACCATTTGTGCCAGGTGTCGAGTAGCTCGGTTGGGGGGAGGAGGAAGTAAGAGTTTAATACTTAAAACATAATAAATAACATTTATTTACAAGAGTATTTACAGACATTCAATCGTTGCACCATTCTGCACAACAGGCTTACTGCGCGCGCACCTATGCTCTCTCTCTCCTACATTTACAAAAAGACAGACACAGTAGTGGTGGCGCTGCGCCACCTGCTGGACAAGGGGGAAATGTCAACACATTAAAGAGCAAAAAAAAAAAAAAAAAGTTTTAATTTATAAAAGCTTAAAAATTAATTCAGAACTAAATTTATCTTAAAGAGTAAAAAAATAGAAAAATAAAAATAGAAATAAAAGTAGCAAAGGAAATAAAACAAAATTAAAAATATGACCACTGAAGCCGACGTCTTCAGGGGGTACCGGCCCCAGTGGCCAAAAAACAAAACCTTTTCTATTGAGGAAGATGGCAAAAGCCTAAAAACCTTCCTCAGTACCCCGAAGGTTTTGTTTAAAAGTCCAGGAGAAAAAAAACATGCAAGACATAAAACTAATACAGAAAAGAAACTCATACAAATTCATCAGAAAATAAAAATCAACAGAAAATAAAAACTCACATAAACAAGGTCAGACAGCGAACTCTAAAGCAAACCAAATGAAATGGAATAACTTAAACCAAAGGAAAAGTGATTAAGTGATTCCATTTTATTTTGTTTGCTTTATAGTTCGCTGTCTGACCTTGTTTATGTGAGTTTTTATTTTCTGATGAATTTGTATGAGTTTCTTTTCTGTATTTTTTGGCCACTGGGGCCGGTACCCCCTGAAGACGTCGGTTTCAGTGGTCATATTTTTAATTTTGTTTTATTTCCTTTGCTACTTTTATTTCTATTTTTATTCTCTCTTTTTTTGAAAATTCTGCTGCTTTTTAGCGCATTTTTTAAAAGAAGTTTTGTCCATTTTGTTAAGATATTAATTGTATTCTTTTAGTATTAAAAAAATAGAAACTTATTTCTAAGCCAAAACTTATCTCACTTCAAAAGAAGCACCACAAATTAATTTTAATTTCAACTTCTCCTTAATATAATCAAAATTTAGTTTAGCAGTGAATAAAGTAATCACCTTAACTTGGCGCCGAGATAAGTAGAGAACCCTATGCACAAAAACCAATTTAAATTTAATGTCCTCAAATTTTACTTTTACCATTCCGTAATTCAATATCTTAAGGTGATGTAAACTAAAGTTGGTGTGATGGTAACTGTATTAATTTAATCTCACTGTAGTGATTATCTGCTATCCATAGTGCTGTGTGGAATGGGGGGACTAGCGAGGTTGCCTTAACAATTGTGTTTTTTGCTTGTAATGTATTTATCTTACCAGTCCCGTAAGGACTTTCCTTTTTTAATTTAATATATGTTTTTTCTACACATTAAAAAGTATCTATTTATGTAGTAATGTGGTTGAGAAAATTTTACTTTGCAGATATACATGTAAGATATTCCATGCTGTAAACTAGGATCATAAATAATAAATTTTTTTGAAGAAAAAAAATGTTTTACTATTATATCGATTAATCAGGATAAATTTAAATATGTTCATGCTGCCACCTATTTGCAAAAAAGGAAAATAAAAGTATTACTGTAAAGATACTTCAACAGTACACAGACCACTTGTTAATCGCTTGTTCAGCAGTTAACTTTTTCACGATGCGAAGCTCGAAAGCGCGCTTACCGCTGAGGCCGGCAGTCTCTCTCGCGTGTCTCTCCAGGGCCCCGAGGGTTTTTTGCTGTTAAGCCTAATTCCATGAAATTACTGAAATATCAAGGTGCTGTTTAATATTGTTCTGTAGAGTGTTTAAATGACATATGCTTTATATATATTTCTATGTATACTTTATTTACTTAAGTTATTTCTTGTTTAAATATATATTTTACGCATTTTATTTTCATTATGTACTTGTGATTTAACATTAAACATTACATATCTGAAAACTAAATATATGACTGGAAGTTTTTTTTCGTATGAAAAATTTTAAAACAGGGATCTACAAGATCTAACTATCCACTAAAAACTAAACCGAAAATCCAAAGTAGCGAAAAAAAACCTCCCCTGCTTACTGTAAACAAATACAAATTTAAAGAACCGGCATAAAACATTCCTCTCCCCTAAAAACCACGTGAATGTACTCTCATCTTGAGTAGAAGGTCAAATCTACATGTATCTGAAACGATATAGACATACAAAGCCATCTTTTGGAAGAAATTGTACTTTTCAAAACATTCTGAAACGCTGGCACAAATGAGTGACGGCCGGGGGGAAAAGAGAAAACACTCTGGCGCGAGGGTGTGTTGGCCAGGAAGTGAGCGTGTTTCTTGCTGGCACGTATCATGTGACAGCCGGCGTGAAAGGGTTAATGCTTTAGAATTCTACTTGATTTCTAATATCCTGATTTTTTTACGGCTGTATACAGGCTTTGTAGCAGTACAGGAAAACTCAGGAAATTTTTTTGTATAATGGATAAGATAAAAAAATAATAAACTATAAACACACACAATTCAAAAGTATCTGCAATCATGCAGAAAATAGTCTTTTCTTTGAAAACTGCTCTTTGAAAAAACGTTTGTTCTAAAAAGAGTAAAAACATGAAAAATTTTAAATATACCAGACATACATAAAAAACAATATATACATTGAGAAGACAATATCAATGATTCATAAAAGTAAGAATTATACTTTTGCTCCCATAATTCTTCCCCACAAAATTGACATTAATCCTTTTGAATCTAACTTCAGCAATTGTGTTCCATCTCTCTTTAATGCAAAATTATATTTAAAGTATTCCTTAAATCACCACTTCTGTTTATTCATGTTATACCTTGTAAAATGATAGTTTCGCAGAGTTGAGTTGGAAAAAAAAAAAATGCAGATTGATGGCTTATTCACGAAATGATAACTTTTTGAAAGAGAATTGGAAACTTTTTGGCAAAAGTGGAAATTAATCATTTCCCTTTGGGAGCAGCATGTATACTACTATTTATAATTTTTATTTTTTGTCACTGCATTGCATAAATTTTGCCATCATCTGCTTCTTATTTTCGTTTAATGAATAATGTAGGAAATATTTCTCTTAAAAAATATTTGCCCCACCGCAGGCAATTTTTTGCTGCATAAACATATACATTTTTTTAAAAGTTAATTTTTAAAAAAAATCAGTAAAATTTAAAATTCTCCATGTATGTCCATATTATTTAACTATGCATATTTTCAGATTATTTTGAAGAAAGAAAAACAAAGGGTTAAGAAAAATAGTATAATCTGTATGAAAAATTACTTTTTATTCTGGATGGGTTGTGAGGCAAGAGAGGTTTATTCTCATTGGGTAACTTCAGTGCTTCAATTTTACCGGAACATTGAGAAGAATCAATATCTTGATGGGTAATATGAGAAAACAAGTTTGATGACTTGTAAGTGCTTTTATCCTAAAAAAAAAAAAAAAAAAAAAAAAAAAAAGCAGTAATTAAATTTTAAATCAAAGAAGAAAAAAACATTTTGACCTCAAATTGAAACTTTTAAATTAATATAAAAAATTTAACTTTTAAATATCTAAAAAATGGTTTATTCCTTAAAAAAAAAAGACCTACAACAAATAGCAACAAGGAAAACAAATAGCAAATCAAAGGCTTAGAATAGAGGTGAAAATTAGGAAAACTTTGTCCTCTCTGAAGATTCTACTTTGCCTGACTATCACTGTAAGCAATCATTTCTCAATGCTACAAAATTAGAGTTTTATAAATTTTTATTGTTATAAACAGCAATCTTACAAAATTTCATCCATCTGCCTAGAAAACTAATGTTAGATTTACATCATCAGTGGTGCAAGTGGCAAAACACGGTTTTGGAGCATCTTTGGAGCAACAAAAAAGCAATTTTGGAGCAGCAAAACAAAGAGATTTGGAGCATATTTAATTAAAAAAATATAAAACAAGAATTTAATAACAAGAATTTTTAATTTTGTTCATTAATAACATACCTTATTTTTTTAAAGGTCCCTGCATTAACAAATTAAGTTTCTTTTTGGTATCTTCCAATGCTGTTAAATATTCTGCTATACTTGACTTAGCCTCAGATAAAAGGATTTGTCTGCTTTCTATAATCCACATGTCTTTATTATTTTACCCACCTTTAATATTTTTTTCAGCTGCGGCTAAGAGATCCTGAGAAGCCTTCAATTTTATTTATTTTTTTAAAATAAATTTCAGCAGCTTTCAATCTGCTTTCCTCAGCTTCAGTGTTTTCATATTCTTTGCGCTTTCTTTTTTTTCCAATTTCTAATCAAGCAGAATAATTTTTAAATGCTGCAGGAGCCACCTTAATCATATCTTTGTCAACTTTAAAGTTATCTAAACCCCCTATTTTGTTGATATGTGACACAACTTGTCTCAAACCATTAACACTATGGGAATTTAAACTTGCCCTATTGTCAAGTAGCTTTTTGTTCACACTAAAACCTCTTTCAACATCAGCATTCCCATGTGGTATGCACAAATGAGCTTCAAAAAGCTTTGTTAAAAGAGGAAATTTGATATTTCTCAAATTATCTTTCTTCACAAAATAGTTTTTCCAAAACACACCAATTAGTGCATATTCATTTGAGTCAGAAGAATAACTTTCTGGTTCTCCATGTAACCTTGTCCATTCATCGAGTAGCAAGGATGCCTCTTCAGGTTTTATAATGGATGGGGTTACTGTTGCCAGATATCTTATTGACTTAACAGAAGTCTCTTCCATTCTCATTATAGGATGCAACACTTTAAGATGGTGCAGTAACCTATTTTCTAGAGGCAATTCTTTTAATAACTTTTTTGCACATGCCAAGTAAAAAGACCTGGCCTTTGTGGTATCTAGTCCAACATCTATTAAATTTGAATTTTGCCAAGTTTATGCGTTTTCTACATTTAATGATTTTAAGTCCTTTCCTGACAAACTAAGAAAAGCAGAACTCTTTAAAAAACACCTTAACAATGCTTTAACTAGAGACACCACTTCATCAAACAGCAAGTGAATCAATGGTGTCTCAGTTTGGAAAAGACCTAAAAATTTATTTAATATAGCCGAAATATTTCTTAAAAAAAGAGCTTTTGGCAAAAGCAATTTAAATAAACTCAATATTGAGTGGCTCATACTTTATTTTAAATTAATAATTACTTTATTTAATTCTGTAAAAGGTAATGCAAAACTCTAATTAATTTAACTATTATTTAAGGTTATCAAAAGTATTTTTCTTAAAATTTAAATAAATGTTATTTGTAATCATATATTCAACAAAACATTAACAAGATTAATATTGATCATACCGAATTTATAAAAATATGTAAAGAATTAATCAAAATAAGAAAACTTTAATAAATTTATATTACAAATGTAAATTAGTGAATGGCCCCTAATAAATTTTTATTAAAATTGGTTACCTAGTACAGTATTTCTTTAATGAAATGATTAAAAAAATTAAATAATTTTTAAATGCAAATACAATGAGTATTGAAGCTAAAAATTTTTTGTAAGAAGTAAATTATTAAATTGACCCTACACTCATAATATTTAACAAATTTGTGATAATTAACATTTTTTATATCAATTGTTTTAAAACAAATCATTAAGAGATGAATTAAAGTATTTTTGAATGACAAATCTGAAAAACAAGATTTTTTGCTGCATTTAAAATATAAAAAGCCCCTCTGTTCATACTTATTTAAAATCTTACCTGTAGATATAAGTAAGTTTTTTTTCCTAAAACAAATTAAAAGCACTAAGAATTTTGAAAGTAATAATACAATAATAAAATGCAGTAAGTAAATAAAAAAAAATATTAGTAAAAAAAAAATAAAGTAAAATAAATGTTTAAAAAACAATATGCAATTAGTGGATGGTCACGCAGATAAAAATTTATGTTTAAGAAACTTAATTAATTCTTATCTTTATTAAATCAAATGAATAAAAGGGATATGGAAATTTTGAGGTAATGAAGCTTTGTGACTGCTTTTAGGATTAACATAAAAATATGTACTTAGTGAATGGTCCCCAAGTTAATTCAAAGATCATGGTACTAATCTATAGATAGAATAGCGCAAGAAGGCCATTAGCTTGTCATGGACGACGATGGCACTTCAATAACGATGAAATTAACAAGAGAAAAAACATTTTCTTTTGATATTAAACTTTGGCAATGTTTAGTTGGTCCCCGAAAATTCGAGAAGTTTTGGTTCCTTTTCTGAGGAAGAAAATGAAGCCTGAAATTGAGAATATCTTGCAAAATGAAGCAGAGTTGCACATGAGAGTGCAAGAATCCTTCCCACTGAATCCAGAGCAACCTCCCACATGGCAGTAGTTTGGTTGCTGCAAAATTGTGACTTGGTGATACCCATGGGAAAACATCCTTTTTGGCGCAGATTGGCGTAATTTAAGCCAAATACTTCAATTTGGAGCATATAGGCGCAGGTTTCCACAATTGGCGCAGATCGGCGCAGCACTAACACCACTGCATCATTCTATATAGCTAATTAAATGATTTCTACAATGAACCTTAAAAAGAATTCTATTTGAAATAAAGAGACAGATAAGCATTGTTTATCAGAATTAATATATCATAGTTTGAACAGCTGATTTCACAGAACACTTATTTTGTTAAAATAAAACATTTCATTAATTTCTCAAAATTTTAAACATTAGTTACGACAGAATACTCATTATGACAAACTCATAAAAGCATATGATACATATAGAAAAGTTCATATCTTTAAAACATATCATGATATATCTTTAAAAAATACTGTTGAAAAAAATTTCTTATCATTCTGCAAATTACTGATGCTCCCCTGGTAGCAGAAAACTTTCCGTTCAGCATCTGATGATTATTTTACACCTCAGATCTTTTTTTTATTTATTTAAATAAATAACAAATTGAGAAAAATTGCTAACAGAAAGAGCCTGAGAACAAGTAAAATTTAAAGATAAAACAAAAAAGATAAGATTTTTCTATCTCCGTGTTTGAAAAATAAGGAACAGTTCCCTTTAAAAAAAAAAAAGAAGAAAAAAAAAAAAAAGAGAGAGAGACACTAACTAATTGTTTACATCTTTGGTTATTGTTTTATTTGTCTGCAGAGTACCTGTGATGGTAAATTTGCGAATTTCATTTAAAAAATTAAAAGAAATTATAAATAAGCACATGACTGAACACTATAAATTACAATTCTTTTAATTTCATCCTTTAAAATCACAAGATTTTATTTTAATATTATCATTTTCAAGCTAAACCTTTCTATCTGATTTCTTTATTGGGTTTAGTATATGCATCTGTTTTTTCTCCTTTTGAGCAAATCCAAAGTATGATTGTACAAAGTTAAAATTAAATTTAAACAACAGAAAATTTTGTGTATTTTGTGTAATATTTTATTATACTTAATATTCTCAAATTTTGCTAAAGTTATGTTAGATTAAGGTTAATTTTTACAATTACAATCTCTGCCTGACTGTGTTGTAATCACATACAATTTAAATTTTTTAATGATAGTGCTGCAGATTGACTCTGTAAATTCTGCTACTGGCCTGATGCTAAAAGAAAACAAAAGATTCAAAAGAATACATTAAAAATTGTTGACTTTTATTCAAAGAATTAATTTCTATCCCAAATTAACATTTAAGAAAATTAACAATAACCTCAAAAATTTAATATGTCTTTACAGTTAACGCAAAAAAATTATCAAAATAAGCTAAGTTAAGAGCAGTTCTTATTTTATCTATTAACCATTTTAGCTGTATTTTTAAAACATAAAAAAAACATAAATAAAGCCTATTTTATTTAATATAAAAATCTTACATTTTCTTTTGATTTTTCTTGGTCAATAGTTCCTAAGCCATCATATTGAAACTCTGGCCTTGTTTTTAGCAAGTCGTCAAAAATTTGGTTCGTTAATTGTTCTAAGTCAGGAAAGGGATGAGTTGACTTCTCTTTGCTAACAAATGGATCTGCGGAAGTTGAGAAATTTAATTACAAAAATACATATTTATTTTTTATGATAATGCAATTATAATACTCTTTAAAATAACAATATTAGACATTATAAAAAAAGTAAAGCATTGTGGCCAAATGATCAGCAACGTGCCCAATCTGACATAAATTACAAGACAGCCTGTAACTTACAAATTTGAAGCAAGGTTGACTTATTCAAGTCACCACTGAGGATTGAACTTTAGTCTTTCATAATGACAGTTCACCACGGAACTGGTTGGGAACATAATGCAAATGCAACAACAAATGTGAATTATTTTTTACACAGCAGCAAGAATAAATATGGTTAAGAGTAAAGTTTTTGTAAACAACAATAAAAAAAAATATCTTTCATAAATAATCTAAAGCAGCATTAAAATATCTTGAAAATTATAGGGAGAATGAATCTAAAAAAAAAAAAACCTGACAGTTTTTTAAACCGTAAACTTAAATTTTTGTGCCTAAGCTATACATATACATAATATCTTAGGTGCCATGTTTCATAAAATATATATAAATAAAATGTATGGAAACATCGAATTAGAAAAAAGAAAGGCTTTATTAACCCTTTGCCTGCCCAGCAAAATTTCCAGATTCACCCCCACCCCCAGTCTCCACATAAGCACACATATTTTCAGGCTGGCCACTCAAATCAGGTTTCAAATTTTCCTGATTTTTCCAGGTTTTCTAGTAAAAATCTTAAAATTTCCAGGTCAGCGTATTTTTTTCTTCTTCTGCTAAAGTGTAGTATAGGTGCAAGGAAAGTGCCAATAGTAGTGATTTAGTCAATATAATAGTGTAGTATTTCATTTAAAATGCTATTTTTAAATCTATCATCTTGAATAGATGTGGAGGAAACAATATGTTTAGCTTGCAGAAAATAACACTTTTAATGACTAAAATTTTTTTTAAGTGTTATATAGGTTTTTCACAAAATGTAAAAATATCAATGACCCAAAACAACCTTGGATAAGTACTGTTTAATATATTTTTATTAAGCAATTCCAGGTGATTAGAAACCAATAAATTTTTATATTTATTTAAATTTCAAAATAGAGCCTTTTTATAGAATAGAGCCTTTTTATAGAATAGAGCCTTTTTATAGAATAGAGCCTGTATTTTATACAAAACAGTGCTATTTATAAAATTCATTGAAATAATTTTCTTTAAACCAATATCATAGGTCAAATGTATAAATAATGCTGTTTGTTTCAAATTAGCACTATTATTTTAAGACATATTCAGTATTTGTAAAGGAAAAATTGCCAATTTCTTGTTGCATATTCTATAGGGGGAAAAAACGACATAAAATTCTTAATGGAAATTAGAATATATTAAGAATTCCAATCTAACATGGTTTCCTAGTTTAGATTAGTTAATTGGTTTTGTTTTAACATCTGGGCAATTCCATGGTGTCGGAAAAAAATGAACATTAATTTCTTAGAAAAACTATCTTATAAAACAAAAGTTTATAATTATCAAATTTTTACATTAAATATTTAGTATATCATAACCTAACAAAAAACAGTTTGTTTTATAAAAACTGATTATTATAAGTTCAAATTAAATGGATTAAATTGTTGTTGTCGGATGTGAATCTCTGATGTTGACAATATAAATAAAACTCAAATTTAAGCAATATTTTCTTAAATTTAATCATTTTAAAAATTATGGAATAAAAAAATTTTTTTTTTTTAAATATGGAAAAAATGTTGAAAAAATTAAATAATCTTTTTGCAGCAGACAATATTTATCGATATGCCTTTTACTTCTATTTAGTGGCATAGCTAGGAGTGAATAAGAAAGAGCATATGTCCGGTTGTAGCATAAAAGATGGGCCAAATTTTTGGGGGAAAAATTAATATGAATTCAAGAATAAATTTGTATTTCTTTTTAACACTCCCTCTTCAGTTTCATTGACCAGTTACAGGCCCAATAAATAACTAATAATTTTTATCCCATTTACCTAAAAATTGAATAGGATGTGAGTCATTGTTGTTATTTGCAATGCAAGTAGGTTTAATATTTTTTCACAAATTTCTTTTCTTCTTTACTCAAAAAATAAATAAATAAATAACTACAAAATGTTCTGAAATTATTTTTTCTCGAACTACATAAATTTTTCAAGTTTTAAGCAAAATGATTGATTTAAAACTAAATGAAATTAAATTGTTACTAAAAATATTAAAACTGAGATGCTTACCTCAAATAAATAAATTAAATTAAAAAAATATATTAAAACTTCATTGATCCATTTTAAGTTATAATATAAATAACTTAAAGTACAGCATAGTTTCAAAAATTTTATTAGGTTACTGAGGTGAAATATATTATTGTAAATTAACCTTAAGGAATATTTATATTGTTTCTCTTCATATTTTACTTCATAAAGAAAAGATGAAATAAGAAATGAAAATAAATAAAAAGAAATGTAATGAAAAGAAAAGCAGTGGTATCTGACTGAGTGGTGTGTAAAAATAATTAATTATTAATTTTAAAAAAAATATTTATTATAATCAAAATCTTGCTTCAAACAGAAAAAATGAATTGATTATATTAAATCCTAGTGCTACAGTACAATTAATTATGTATTTTGATGTTGTACGTAAAACATCACAAGTGTATCTTGATAATTTTTTTGTAAATCAAAATGAGAAATGTTTGTACATATTTGAGCAAGACAACCTGTTTTGTTATAGTTAAGTTAATTATTATTTTTTCCATTTTCTATTATAAGTGTGAATTTCTTTAAAAAAAAACAGCACTTTGTTACAGATTCCCTTACCACAGTTGAAAATTTCAAACGAGTTGCCCTTCATTTAACAGCCTATGAATTATTGAAAACTGATGTTTATTAGTTAAAAATCGTTATTTCTAAATCTTCAACTTTTTACCTTGGAAATGATACCTAGTTTACTTAATAAATTTTGGTCATCTGGTTGCCCAACTTGAAACCTGTCTCGGTACAGTGCAGAACAAAAAAACAACTTTCTAACAAACAAATATAAATAACATTTTTTCCCCATTCTAAGTTTATATATCATTTAACATGTTTTCTATACATTCCTTGGTTTTTGTCATCTTTTTAGGGTAAAAAGGAGAAACAATTTCAGAAATATGAAAATAAAAGTTATCATGAAATTCAGAAAACCAGCATTAATGCAGCAATTGTAATAATTTTGCTATAAGCGATTGGTTGGCTTTGCTGAGAAAAATAATTCATTGGACAAAAGCTTTCAGAAAAAGAGTGCAAGATAAAATCTCCAATAAATTTACTTTTTGGAGAATTTTATAAAGTTAAAATACTAAAACATTTTGAATAGCTTTGTTAAAAGAGAAAAATACTCCCAAAGCATCGGAACAAACTCGAACATTTAATAAATTCAACCCACAGACTAAAAGATTAAAAAAACAAAACACTACTTTTATAAACAGAAGCAAATATCCAAATCCTTTCTTTCACATTTTTGAATTTCTTAAACTGCATAGTCCCATAATCTCCAAAGAGGTCCAAAATTTCTCCATTCATTTCCCAACATAAAAGAGCTTGAAATGGCATTCTACCTAGGTAATTCCAGCAGGGTAATAATGAAGATAATTTTAAAGCAAGAAAAGTATTGCTGAATTGATGATTATTTCAACTTTTTTACGATAAATTTAAGTGTAAATAGAAGTGGATATAACGGATGGTAAAATATTTTAAATTTAAAAAAAAAAAAAATCCAGCTTTTCTTTGAAAATCCCTGATTTTTCCAGTCTAAAAAGATTCCCTGATAATTCCAGGTTTTCCAGGTGGGTGGCCACTCTGGTTTTGGTGCGTATTGGAAAAAAAGAGAGGCACGATTTTCAACCGAAAAACTGTTTACTTTTACAAAGTAAAAGAAAGAAATAACGAATTACAAAAATTAAAGTGAAACAGTATAATAAAAACATTGATATTAAAAGTAGAACTGCACAGCTATGATTTACTTTCTAGAAACTTCCCCATCCCACCTGCCTAAAATCCTTCGAAAACACTCTCAAGGTACTACAAAGCCCTACTGCACTATAAAGCTGTGGGAATAGTTTACTGATAGCAGTGCAGTACATATTTTAGATAGGTGTAGATGTATGCCTGGGTCAGGCAAGGGATTAAAACAAGCATTTTTGTTAATTTTTTCCCCAAGAATAACTGACACTTATATTTTTCTTATATATTTTAAAAATAAAAACTACATTATTTATTAAGATATTTGAACAGTGTAACAAATTTTCTACTTTAATACCACCAAAACAATTTCATATATGTCAAAAATGTGAAAAGAATTGACAGCTATGTATAGATACATATTGCACTGAAAAAATAGAAGACAACCCCATTAACTTATCAAATTTAAAAAAATAATGAAAAAACTAATTAATAAAATATTTTTAAAATTTGTGATCTAAAAATCACATTTTCATGTAATAACTAAATACCTTAATAGGTTGACCTTAAATATGCTTATTAATTTGAGCAAACAATATTTATAGTTTAAAATCAGACACAAAAAGGAACACTTTTTCTGAATAACATTATCTTTTTTGACTAACTTAGATTTATAACCCTCACTATAAAGGGTAACTGTAATCTGGAAAATATAGTTCAAATGGAGAGCAGTTCAAAGTTTCAACCTCATAATATTAATAGCATTTATACCATATTTTGCACAGACCTGTAAAACTCATTTATTCAAAATAAATGCAAAAAAAATTACGCAAATGCAAAGAAAATTACATACACAATAACATGCAATTTTTTTTTTTATAAAAGTGGAACATTTTTTTATTGTTTGAAGCAAAAATTTTAAACTATATAATTTTAAATTATAAAACTTCAATGAAAATTTTTTTTGTCATGGTTAAAAAATTTTACATTATTTTAAAATTAATAATTTAAAATTACAAAACTTTAACAGAATAGTTTAAGCAAAATAAAAAGTTTAAAATACAACTTTGAAATTTCATTACTCAGATGACATAAAGTCAATTTAGTTCAAACTTTGACTTCAGTTATTCCTTTTTGACTTTTGCAATGTGTAACTTTGACTAAGTTACACATTGCAAAGGTATGTCAAAATTAGTAAACCAGAAAAATGAAAAAAATTATTTGACTATTATTATATTAATAATAAATGATCAGAAAATATTACATTTTGTATGAAATTGTCTCCGGAAAAAAAAAGAAGTTTTACAATTAAGTTAAAAAAATTTTGATACTTCTGGAGATAAAGAAAAAAATGCAAATACTGAAATTAAGAAGAAGCGGTTTAACCTTTCCGCTGCTTTTCTGGTTAAACAATTGAGACCATATTAACCAATATTTGGCCACCCCTGAAAGCAGAATATATTTACTCAATCTGCAGTACAACCTTCATAGATTCAAATATGTCTGTAACGCTAACTCAGACAAAAACTAAAATAGCATAAATACGGTTAACTGAGATAAATTAATCTACAAATGCCAGGATAATCTGCAGCATGGTTTTTGCAACCAAATATTTGCACTACATATTTTGAGGATTAGGAATCAAAATATGACAAATTTATCAAAATGAAGATATACTTATTAAGAGAAAGTATGTTTCCGTGCCTGATTCAGGGTTGCCCCGTTAAAAAAGTGTCAAAAATATTTGCTTTTAGTAACCTCAAGCATGAAAATAGTCGCCTAAACAGGAACAAAAATTTATCAAAATTAGTAGCCAAATAACTAAAACTATAGCCACAATTAGGACCGGATGATGTCAGAAATTTTAAATCGTGATACAATGTCCTTTAGACGTCGCGATATATCGCGATTTAGCATATGTTCAAAAATTACCTATGGAAAATCTTTAAATCAATCGAAAATAAATAAAAAGGAATAAATCAATCACAAAAGAAAATATTAATTCTAAACATATTCTACTATAACATCAATATCATTGCTTAATTTTTTCAATCAAAATAATAAAGAAGTCAAAGTAAAAGCAAACCCAAGCTTTATTTCATTTTTCTTAAATAAAAAATGATTTCAGATTTATTGGTTTAAAAATAATAATACTGTAACAAAATATTTTACATACATGCATTAAAAATTAAAAAAAAAAAAAAAAAAAAAAAAAGCGAGAGTAGAAAACAAATCAAAGAAATGTTCACTTTAGAAAAAAAAATATATACTTTTAAAAAAAGAAAACTGCTATCTGCTTCATAAAATAATCGCCTGCTTTTATTAACAAATAATTATATGCTTAAATCAATCAACAATCTTCTCCTTTTATTTTATTTTTATAAAAAGACCATTTTTAACGAAAGCAGATGTGATTCCACATCAAGAAAACTTACTAATAATACCGCATTTCTAAAAAGTCAGAATTTATTCAAAAAAAAAAAAAAAATTTTTTTTGTTAATTGACGGCAAATAGATGAATATAACTGATGAAACAATTCATCATAATAAATCAAGAATAACAAAAACTGAGTAACTAAAGTGGATTTAAAATAAATCTCACATGTCAACACTCTTAGCTAGAAGTTTCAAGTTCCTTAATTCGGACATTCATTGATATGCGTGTGCAATACATTTTCCCCACCCCCTCGTAAATCAAAGAGAAAAGGAAATCAGCATGCCACTCTTTTAAGTTTGATTGACGGCAGCTTATCAGAAAAACAACTGACACACAGGAAAAAATAAAACATTTGTCCCTTCCCTACCTAGTTCAGCTTTCTTTTATTTTTTATAATCGTTATACTTCAAAATAGCGGGAAAACCGAGCAAAATTCTTCCCGGTTTTCTGGATTATTAAATACTGCTACTTTTAAAATATCCCTTAACTTAGTACAGTGAAACCTGCCAAGTTGACCACCCTTGTAAGTTGGGCACCTGCATAAGTTGACCTCAATTATCAAGAACGGAATTTTTCCTATATAATATAAAGAAGCAAAACCTTTTTAACTTGACCACCTGTTTACCTTGTATGTTGACCACTGAAATAAGTCAATTTTGTCTAGGAGTATTATGAAATTCTATTCTAAAACCCTCATAAGTTGACCAGAAAAAAAACCAGAAAATGTTGTCATTTTGCAATGTATGTTAAAATTTCACTTGTTTGGTGAAATAGTGTAAAAAGCTAATCTAAACCCTTTTGTGAGTTGACCGTCTGGGGAAACTGTAGGGGGCAGCTTTTGACCATTTCTTTCATTCATTCATTGAAAACAGGTGTGTTAGTTGAAACGTTGCTCTTCCAGTTGCAGTAGTGAGCAGATAGGTATGTAAATGCAGTAATAACAGAATAAATTTTAAAGTGTTCAAATAATTTTGTTTTGTTAAAGTTTTCAAATTACATGTCTTCGTGTTCTGATATTTTTAGAAATTATTTTTATTGAACACTTCACATGCATAACTAACGAAATAATTTTTTAAAAAAGTTAGTTAAATATTAGAATTATGTATATGTAACAAATTGAAATTCATTCAGGTTTAAACACATTTAAGATATTCATTTGGTTATTTGCTAAATAAAAATTTTAAGTCAAGTAATGAAAAAAAAAATTTATATATAGCAACATGATATAGGAAATGAAAAAGTAAACAATGACCCGCCCCCTCTATAAGTTGACCACAAAAACAATGCACCACAAGTGGTCAACTTATACAAGTTTTACTGTATTAATTTTTAAAAAATTTTAAATAGTTATTTTTTTTTTAAATTAATAGACTAAATCTAAAAAATGTCAGCCTTTTTCGTATTTATTAGGAGAAAAAAAATACGTACAGTACCGGAAGTAAAAATAAATAAAGGAAATTTTATAAAAAAATAAAAACAATAAAACTAAAAATTATAATTAAAAAAAAAACACCACTTTAAAAACGACAAAATATTGCTTAATTTTTTATTTATTTAAGAAAATAAATTAATCATTTTAATTACAAAAAAAACGCAAACTATGTTTTAATTTTTTTTAAACATAAAAACTAATTTTAAAATTAAAAAACATCTTTTCTTTTTTTTTAAATTTGCTCATATTTTTTGAAAGAGTTTTATTTAATAAATTAAGAAAAAAAATAGTTGAGAAAACTAACAAAATATACTTTTAGTATTAAATGATATTTGAAAAAACATCGCTATCAATTTCGATGATTTAAAATAATAAAGTTGGATTGACAGATGGCCAAATATAAAATAAAATATAAGCTTTGTTTTGATTTGTAAAAGCAAAAACTAAAGAATTATTGGTTTAAAAATAATTAAATTCAATCCAATTAGTGAGGTACAGTCAGCAAAAAAAAAAAGATATCACCCTGAATAATTTTCGTTCTAATGATCGGATTTTCACGAACTAAGTGTCAATCTTAATGGTTCCTGGGGGTGACCTCAAATATACTAATTAGTTAGTGCTAACTATTAATTAAGTTACGAAATCAGACACAAAAACGTACTTTCTCTGAATAAACATATATTTTTTTTTACATATTTGGAATCCAGATACTTGAATTAGAATTTTGAAAAAAATGGGTGGTAAATAGGGTCGCAACAAAGGTTTATATATTTGGCGATAGTCCAGAAAACCGCCAAAAAAAGTTGCCAACGCAAATGAATATTTTAAGATAACCCATTGACTAATTCAAAAGAAAATGCTTAATTTTACTAGGTTGCTAAGCAACCAAGCTCTGACTGGAAAAAAAAATTGAAATAATGTTCTGTGATTACTCAGAGAGGTTTAATTAATAGTTAATAGAAAATATCTCGAAGTTTCTAGGCAATTGACAATTTTTAAGCTGATTTCTGTCCAAAAAGCAAAGTTTTTTATTATTTTAATCTCCCTTGAAAAGAAAATTTGAATCGATTATAAATTATTTATGATTTTCTAAGTTTTAGAATTTAAATACATGAACATTATATCTGATATTATTTAGATTATGTTGTTTCTGCTATATTTATTCGAGGATTTCATACTAAAATCAAATTAACATAACTTATTATGGCTAAATACAAAATTATAGGGATAATCACTTTTACAACTTTAATCAAGTCTTCTAGGCAAGAAAGTTTGAAGAAAAAAAAAGTGCTTGAAAAATAAAATGTATATTGTATAGTAATTCTAATGCACATTCACAAGTTTTTCTATAATTTACGATATTTCTTTTTCCTATAACTCAAGGAATTGCTGAATGTTTAGTGGTATTTAAAAAGCATTGAAATAGAATAAGAATAAGATATTGAAATAATATGTTGCATATAGTATGATTCATTGTTTCAAAAATCGCTTCATTCTGCTAGATATTTAGATTACAAGGTTATCTTTGGATAAAGATGATTAGCAAATAGCATCCTTATGCTTCGATACATTTAGAAACTTACGTTCGCAAATTCACCATAAAATATCGCACAGCATATTCTTCAATTACGATAAGCTACATTTACCACCAAATACTGATACTATGATTATTTTTGTTTTCTTATATATATCTGATATGATACTCTCTTTTTAAACAGAGCTTGTAAGGTCCTTAAGATACTGAAAGGGGGGCACGAAAACTTAAAAGATAAAATATTTAATTTCATTAACTCAAAATATCTGGTCTCAAAATTTTAATTTTAAACCAAGTTAAATATAACTTTTACAATATTGATGCTCTTATGTTTTTAAAGACCACATAAATCCTGTTGAAATATGAAAATGCATATTTTTACTTTAACGAGTGTAAAATCCTTATCAAAATAATGATCAAGACCCAAATGTAAAACAGTATAATTGATGATAAAAACTCAACTGGCTTCAAAAAATATGAAGAGGGAAGTAAAAGTCGACATGTTTGGAGCGTTCAAATATATTCACCCATTCTCAAAACTTGTCAAGCTTGAATAACTTGTGACTTTTATTATTGTGCTCAAAACATGTCTATTTTTATTATCATCTATTAATTTTTAAATAAATGAAGTTTTTATATTTTCGATTCAATTTCTTGGGATTATCTATTTAGTTACACAACATATTAAAATATTTCACTCGATATTAAAATAAGTTTTACTTAAGTTATAGGCACAGGTTCTTAGATTAAAAAAATAATAATTCGCTATTTTGTAAAAAAATCAATGCAGTAAAATTTTTTTTGCTGCAAGCCTTAAAATTTTAATTTAAGGACATAAAAAAATTCCGTTTACAATTGAAATTTCAAAAGTCGAATGTGAAAATGGAATGTCCCCTAGCACCAGAAATCGAAATTAAATAGTTACAAGGACAACTATTTTAAACAAGTTAGCGTTTCCGTCCTACTCGAAGTTGTTTGAAAAGGTATTTTGTATATATAGATTCCAAAGTTTATTCCACAAATATTTTAGGGTATACTTTCGGAGTATTTTGATCGAGTTTATTTTTACACCCTTATTTGCTTAAAATTATTAAATAATAAGCTTAAAATAAATTATTCAAGCAACATGATTTAACGCATTTATAGTATAATAGTAAACGGGGCTTCCATGGCATATCCTTAACCTTGATACCGCTATCATTAAATGAATGGAATAAGCTTAGATAAATAATAAAACTTAATTTTTTCCCTGTTTTTATTTTCAAGGAAATAGGTTTGGATCAAACAGATTTCATTTTGGAAATAGCGAAATTATTGAATAGGTCCCTTGGAGCAATATCATTCTTATCCTCTTTTGACGAATTATAGGAAAAACCGGTTTTCACAGTTCTGTAAAAAAGTATGTTAGCCTTCTTGCCACGTTTATTATTATTTTTTTATTTTTAATCAAAATAAGTTCGGAAATTTACGTATTTTTTATTGCATTTTTTTAAATCAGATGATTCTAAAATTCGCACGGCTTCGGAAACTTTTTACAAATTTCAATTTTTAGTGTTTCCTGCTAAACAAAATAAGGCATTGTTCCTGATCACAAATTATACTACAATAATATCTAGGGAATCGTGCTAAAGTAAAAAATTGAACAAAATAGTTTAGTATATTATCCGGTAAAAAATCTACAAGGAATCATAAAGAAAGAATCATTTAAGATACTGAGATATTTTAAGACGCTTAAAAGTTTTGGCTACGTATTTGACAGCCTTTTATGTTCGGTATCTTTATACTCTTTGTAGTGACTTATAAAACATGGACACTATTTTAGATAATCTATGTTGAAATCACAAGAAACAAAACAAAAAAGACAATCAATGATTTATATTCTTTTTTCGAAAAAAATAGTATGCTTAGTAAATAATCAGCTGTTTTGCATTAAATAATTTTAAACAGCGGAATGTTTTTAATTTCTTAACAAGGCTTTATTCTTAGCTAGCAGACAATAATTCTTTTTAAAAAACTTGACTATAATGTAAAAAGGAACTTTACTTTAAAGAAAATCTAAATTAAAGTACTAAAAAAATTGATTATTATATTAATGAAGAAATAATAAATGTAGTAGGGTAAAGAATAAAATTTTTAAAAATGCTAAAATTTAATTAAATAGTTGGTAAAATAGTTCTGCGAAACACTTCCGGACAGGTGATTAAAAAATTACTTTTAAGATTAACACGATATATAAGATGTTGAGAAATTTGCGATGATGTGAGATATGCTTAAATATGTTTACTACGTATTTTTATTAATACTCATAAAAAATATATACAAGAAACTGAGAAATATTTTATTCCAAATCTATTCATACATATGTATATTATTGTAATTGTAACAGTAATTGAGAAAAAAAAAAAACTAAAAAAGAATCACATTAAATAAGCACAATCTGGTGTATAATCATATTCTATCAAAAGCATGCTTTTATAAAACTCGGCATTCGTTGAATAAAATGTTTTTTATTCAATAAAATGTTTTATTCAAATTTCTTTACTTAATTTCAAATAGATTTTTAGAGGACTAAAAAAGAAACATTGTATTTTATAGTTTTAAAAAAATAAAAAGATTAGCAAACGATTATTAGCGAAAAGAATATGAATGAAATTTTACGCCACGCGCGCTAAATCAAGTTCTTTGTAAGTTTATCACATTTTAATATTAATCGCCCCATTTAATCATTTTTTCATTGTCGCCAAATTATTTTTTTTTAAATAATTAATTTTAATTTTTCTCATCTTCTAATAAATAAAAACAGTTGAAATTTTAGATTTTTCAATTGAAAAGCATGTAGATTAATATGGTATAAAAAAATCCATACCTTATAATTCAAAATTTTTTCATCCTCTCTTTATTTTAAATAATAAAAAATAATAAATAATTATTAAAAATTATTTTTTTCATGAAATTATCTTTGGGCAAATGCGTTTTATGAGTTGGTGCAATATTTTTTTGAATTGCTTCATTAGTTTTTAAAATATGACTGAAAACGCAAGAAGTGAAATTAACAGTAAGGGGTCCAAACTTTGAATCGCTCTCCTGACCAAACTATGGGGACCACATTTCCCAGATTGCGGCTACTCCCTATATTTAGAAGATAAAGAATCCAAATATGTAAAAAAAAATATATGTTTATTCAGAGAAAGTACGTTTTTGTGTCTGATTTCGTAACTTAATTAATAGTTAGCACTAACTAATTAGTATATTTGAGGTCACCCCCAGGAACCATTAAGATTGACACTTAGTTCGTGAAAATCCGATCATTAGAACGAAAATTATTCAGGGTGATATCTTTTTTTTTTGCTGACTGTACATTGAAAGAAATAAAGAAAAGATAAATTTATCAGAACTAAACAATACTAAAAGAGTACAATAAATGATTATGGGCATATTATTACAGGAAATTTGGAGATTGTTGGTAATGAAGATTTAATTAATATTTTAGGCAAAGGTTCAAAATTTAGGACAAGGTTTAGAATGAATAAAAAAGATTTTATTTTGTCCATTAAAAAAGATCTTGATTTTTTTATAGCAAAAATTTCCAGAAAATATCATTGGCCAGTTGAGGGTTTTTCAGAGTGGAAGGCTAAAATTATTGAAAAGGTTAATTTTAATTTAATTAATACCAGTTTTGATTCTTTTCCTAGTGGTACCATTATTGATTATGATCTGTCTAGTAAAATTAAAAATCTTAAAGATAAATTTATTATTACGGTTGTGGATAAAGCTTCAAATAATTTTTGTATTATGTGTAAATATTTTTTTAAAAATTTGATTATTGGAGAATATAACGCAAATAATACTTATTTAAAATTAAAAGTAGATAGGAAGGTTGTTGAAAAAAGAATTATTGCGTTTAGTAAAAAATTAAAATTTAGGTTAAATAGGATTAAATTTCCATATTTATTTCCTATTGTTAAATTTCATAAAAATCCTGTTAAATTTAGGTTTATAGCGTGTGGTACTAATTGTTACAATTCTGATGTTAGTAAAAAGTTTTTTAGTTTTCTAAAAATTTTTTTGCTTAAAATTAAAAAAGAAAAAAATATTGTTATTGATAGTAATGTTGATGTTTTGGATTATATTAATAATAATGATATATCCAACATTAATACT
The DNA here is from genome assembly GCA_949128135.1 of Parasteatoda lunata. NCBI lineage: Eukaryota > Metazoa > Arthropoda > Arachnida > Araneae > Theridiidae > Parasteatoda > Parasteatoda lunata. Next base: position 276,027 of record OX421981.1, on the reverse strand, counting down.
TTTGATTTTGAAAATTTGTATACAAGTATACCACACGAAAAGATTATTGATATCTGTAATGGCATTTTTGATAAATATTTATTTAATGAGAAAATTGATAAGTCTAATTGGTTGGATTTGTGTAGGTTTAATCTTTTTGAGAATGTTCTTTTTAATGGTTTAGATTTTTATAAACAAATTATTGGAATTCCACAAGGTAATTCCTTTTCTGGTGCTTTTGCTAATATTTTTTTGCATGTTTTTGAAGCTAAATTTCTTGAAAATAATGATTTTAAAGCTTTTAGATATATTGATGACCTGATTTTGTTTAATAGTGATAATTATAATTTTATTTATAATATTTATCCTAAAGATTTGGTTTTGAAGAAAACTAATGAGGATTGTTTTAATGTTGAGTATTTAGATTTTAAAATTGTTATTGTGGACAAAATTATCAAAATTGGTGTTTTTGATAAAAGAAAGGCTTTTAAATTTAAAGTTATTTTTTTCTGCAACTTTTATACTAATTTGTGTAATAAAATTTTTAAAAATTTAGTTTTTTCACAATTGGTTAGGAATAAAATATTTGCAATAATGTTGAAAGTTTTCAAGAGGCTGTGAATAATTTTTTGAATAATTTGAGTAATAATGATTTTCCTTATAATTTTTGTAATGTTAATTTGTTAATTAAGAAAATGATTGAAGAATATTAAGTTTTTTTATTTCTTTTAACAGGGCGCAATTCAAGACTTAACTGAGCAGCCCCAGTTAAGCATTCTATTAATATGTGACGTAAATTTTCTTTGACAACTTCTACCTATCTTTTTCTCAATCTGCGCATTTTAAAAGAGGGCGTTGTTTTTCTTTTGGTTTAAGTGATTCCTTTTCATTTGGTTTGCTTTAGAGTTCGCTGTCTGACCTTGTTTATGTGAGTTTTTATTTTCTGTTGATTTTTATTTTCTGAAGAATTTGAGTTTTTGATGAGTTGTATGAGTTTCTTTTCTGTATTAGTTTTATGTCTTGCTTGTTTTTTTCTCCTGGACTTTTAAACAAAACCTTTGGGGTACTGAGGAAGGTTTTTAGGCTTTTGCCTTCATCCTCAATAGAAAAGGTTTTGTTTTTTGGCCACTGGGGCCGGTACCCCCTGAAGACGTCGGCTTCAGTGGTCATATTTTTAATATTTTTAATTTTGTTTTTTCCTTTTCTACATTTATTTCTATTTTTATTCAGAACTAAACAATAATTATTTAAATACGCAACCTGCAATCAAATCGAATTGCTTAAAAGATAATAAAACATTTAGTGAAATCTTTTCTTAAAATAGATTTTCTTCTCATAAATGGATGAATTCAGAACGAAATGATACCCAGCCATCTCACATTAGCAGGAGTCTTTCGGAAAATAATTAACAAAATAAAATGCGAAGTCCCACTGAAAAGTAATCGTCAAGGGAAAAAAAAGGAAGCAAAAAATTATTTATTGGGTTCTACATCCTGAAGCTAATAACACACAAAACCACGACCTAAGATTAAAATTGTCCTTTGCCATTCAACATCCCGAAACAAACATTGTCTTTGCAGCAAAACTGAAATGAAATTAGTCTTCCTTAGAGCAGTAACTGCGTTAGCTGTTAACTTTACCTTTCTTACTCTATCGACGTGAAGATATAGTAGCTCACTCTGATCACGTTTAATCAATATTTTGCGATATATCGCGTATTTTCAGAGGCATTGTCATCTTGTTATAAAACCGATTCGCCCTTATGCGATTTTATTTTGATGCATTTTTAAAAATATCAGAAATAAAAAATAAAATGTAATTTTACTAATTTTTTTAAAGAAAAATATCTTGAATGTTAAGAAATATTCAAGAATTGAATATTAAGAAAAATCTAAATCAACATAGAACTCACTTAACTGAAATGTGTTATGAAGAGGACACTGGTATGGTAGAAAATCAAATCATCACATAGATATACAATTAAAAATAAAATGCGCTTCACTTGAATAAACGTATAAGGAAGGAACGCAGATTTCCCCCCCCCCCCCTTCTTCAGTGGGGTGAAATAACAAGGAAGGGTTAGCGTGATCACGTCACTGAGCACAGACACGTGGTAGGCGGCATTACACACGTGTTAGCGAGGGGACTGAAAGTAACGTTAATTTTTGCGAAAAAACTTGGCCAAAAGTAAAAAAGTCTCCCAATAGTCGCCTAATTCCTGAAAATAGTTGCCTTTTTAGCCTTTTCAGGCAAAAAAAGTTGCCATAGTCGCCTAAGGCCAAAAATAGTAGCAAATAGTCGCCTGTGGCAACCCTGCTGATTTTGTAACTTAAAATATCCTTTGCATAATTAATTAGAATAGACTCTCAAACCATAGTAGATGAAAATCTGAACACTAGTAGATGAAAAATTATTAAGTTGATCTGCTTTTAATTTTGCACACTCTACATATACATTTAGAATAAATAAATTGTAACACAATAACTAGACTTACCACAGACATTGGAAAATGTTTCTTTCATCTCAATAGTTATTCTTTGATTATCAATTGTAGTAATAGGTGCACTAATTACAACTGGTTTCTGCAAGGAAGCCTGTTGAAAAAAATACAAAATTAGAAGAAAAACAAATTGAACTCAGATAAAAGCTTAAACAAAATCATAATAAAAGGAAATATATGCTTCTTTTTTTAATCAAACGTTATAGTCTACCACAATACTGATTAGTCTAAAAAATGCTAAGCTTTTTTTATTTTGTATTAAACACAATTATTTATTTTTACTCAAGGAAAAGTATGGCATTCATGTAAAATCTATAATTTGATTTGTGGTTTCTTTAAGTACAAATATAAATCTATCATCTCATTTTTTATAGCTGCATTTTACACAACAAGCAAATATAAAAAATAGGGTTGTAATTCAAATCTAGAAGAAAAATTTTGCAATGTTTTTTTCTGTACATATTATACACAATATATTAAAAGGAAAAACACAATCAATGTGCTCTAGTGTAAGCTGTATTCAGCTGTGTGCAGACATTTTGTGAAAGGTTCTGTTTTTGTAAAATTGTGAAAAAAATTACTCGTAATTTGTGAATATAAAATAAGCTTTAAGTCACATTCTTTCAACCAGGGTCCTCCTCTTGTGAATTTGTGCAAATAGGGTCCTGTTATTGCAAAAGCCCTTTTCAAGGAGTTTTTAAATTCTAAATGGATACAAGATTATGCCTTTTCTACGCTGGAGGACAACTCAAAATGAAGGAACTATGGGTGGATGAATGGGAGAAGGCATGAAAGGGGGTGGAGATATACTGAGGGACTATGGATTTCCAGGTTAACATTTTTTGGCAAAACTCAATATTTAAAGGCTGCGCCAAAAGTTGATTATGCATTTATATTTATTACTCTTCCATTCTCTCCATTTTTTTTGTGTATAAAACGGGGGGGGGGGGGGTAGTGTGGTTCCATGTTACTTCTCTTATTTACTTTATCATTTTTACACCATTTATATTTCGTCATTATTCCAAATATTGGTAATTCCAAATATAACTTTGGTTCTTTGAGTTGTAGTCGAGATTTTAATCGAATGCACGAGATAATTATTTTTCTTTTTGTTCCTTTACCTCAACTCAAACTTTTCAGACACTTTTCTACATTGTATACGTGTCAGTCCCTTATTCTTTTTCTTTTCTTCTAGCTTATAAAAATATATATTTTACAAGGTTATCGATTGATATGAACAAGCTATTTTATCTGTTAGATAATAAACTTCATTCTTTAACTCTAATTTTGTAAAATTTTTAAGTATAATTATCATAAATATGATTTTAAAAAATATTCTTAGCAATAAGTTTTATATTCCAAGAAAATAACAAATGAAAAATTAAAGGATAAACTTTCAAAAATTCAATGCGTTTTAATATGTACAAAATTTTTTATTTAAAAAAGATTTAAGCAACTTTAAAATAGTGCAGTATTCATTCTTTAAGGATTAAATGAAAATATGATGTGAAATTAATATTTTTACAATGTCTCAACAAAATAATAATTCATAAAATCCAAGTTTAAATAAAGTATAAAAGAGAAATAGCGTAATTTCTTAAATGTGTGCTCCGCATATTTTATAAAACAATATGTAATAACAATACTATGGACTAGTTTTTTACATGTTATCAGTTATAAAAGAAGTTTTTTTGCTAAAGCTATCTTTATCATTTGAATAATAAATTAGTGCTGCAATTTTAAGACTAGAATTTTGTTTTAAAATCTTTCAAACAGAACTACCATATAGTTACCATTAAATTACAATTGACAGAAATCAAAGAACAAGCATTTTATCACAGACCTCTACAATTTTTAACAATCACAGGTGGTACTTTAGCAAATGAATAAAAAGTAGCATATACTCTCAATTGGAAAAATTAATAAGTTTACGAGCAAAATAAAAAAACAAGTAAAATAAAAAAAATCTATAAATCTAACTGGTTCGAGAGGTCCTAGCTAACAAAATTATATACTTACTCTAGTTTTTGAATTGGATTCTTCAAAAATACTTGTAACAACGGGTTAGAGGATGATGTTTGGACATGAGAGTTATCTTAATTTTATTAATTTATTATCTTAATCTATCTGCTGTGTCTTCTTAAAAAATATATTTTAATATATTATTTCAAAATTAAGTACAATTAATTTCCTTTAACTTTAAATTAATAATTTTATAAACTTTTCTGCATTCAGGTATAGATACTTTTATTTTGTAGATGAAAATAGATGGAAAAAAGCAAACAAAACTGTCAAGCGAGTTGCGCTTTTTATAACACATTGCTTCGTTTCATTAGGAAAAAGCCGAACATTTATGTTCTAAAACGAGTACACTATTGCGGTAGTCAATCTTAAAACCAAAAATTAAAAATTCTCTTTCAATTTAATTTCTATTACAAAAATTTTAACGCATCCTATAATTCGCAACAAAGAAGAAGTAAGAACCACTGATACTATCACCTACGTATTTTTCAAATAAAACAAAATTCTTTGTACAAATTTAAGAATTTTTTATGAGTTGGGTTAAAAAGTGTTTGATTTAAATACTTCACAAAGCAAAAGAGTAAGTAAAACAATTTATACAAATTAAAATATATCATAAAAACTAGATGGGAAACATTCAAGTAATTTTCTCTAACGAAATTATGCTTTATTAATACCCAAGGACCGATCTCGGCAGTTTTCAGCTTATCTCTTTTTATTAGATATTATCATTTTGATAATAATGTATTTTAAACAAACTCTATGTATTCCATGCATACTTTTCCAAATAAAAATGTTTAGCAGGCAGTAAAAGGGTATCCTTTTTTCTTTATTATTTTATTATCCTTTTTTCTTATTTATTTTATTCTGATTTAAATACTTCACAAAGCAAAAGAGTAAGTAAAACAATTTATACAAATTAAAATATATCATAAAAACTAGATGGGAAACATTCAAGTAATTTTCTCTAACGAAATTATGCTTTATTAATACCCAAGGACCGATCTCGGCAGTTTTCAGCTTATCTCTTTTTATTAGATATTATCATTTTGATAATAATGTATTTTAAACAAACTCTATGTATTCCATGCATACTTTTCCAAATAAAAATGTTTAGCAGGCAGTAAAAGGGTATCCTTTTTTCTTTATTATTTTATTCTCAGACTATTTACAATGACGCGAAAGTAACACTTCCTCCTCCTAGTTGAGGGGAGACTAAAACTGGTTCTTGTCCCCCGACCCCCTAAGAATTGTTTCCAAACAAATGCCAAGAAGGCTTTTGGAGACAAGCCTCAATCAGAACCGTGAGCTTGTAACTAAGGGAATAAAAAAAAATTATTTTAATGATTATCCATGGAATTTTTTTAAAATTTTTTTAATGCTTTTATAATTTATGATATTATTTTTATAATATTAGTTTATTTTATTATTAATATTTCATTATTTTCAGTTTATTTTACATTATTATTTTTATTTTCCTCTCAATGCTTTCGCATGAAAAGCATACTTATTAAAATTAATTTTTCATATTTTTTTTCTTCAAATTTTGCAAAAAAATTTAGAAATTAAAATATAATTTAATTTACTTTTTAATCCAAATATATGACATAAATTACAACTCATCGAACATTTAGGTACTCAAATTCCATGATTAATGCAATTACTCTCACTTAATAAACATTAAAACTAGAAGACATATACTATAAAACAAGCTAATCTGCTCTTGATATTTAATTACAATCCATTTAATTACAAAAATGTATAAGGTGTAGAAAAGTGATAAAAGGGTTAAAAACTCACGAAGGTGCTTTTCTCAAGTACATGTTTATTATGCCATAGTGTTTTAACTAATAAAATCCAATAAATGCGTTAAAGAGTTTTTGAAGTCAAAATCTCGGACAATATCTAAGTGAAGTTCTTAAATCAAGTCATTGTCTCTTTTCATCTGTAGTTATATTATTTAATCAAGATCACAAATTGGGTCACTGAAGTATTCTTAATTCGATAACATCCTAACGAAATTAAATACTTAATATCCCCTCAACAAATAGTATACTATCCCCTCAATATATATATATAACTATTATGGAAAGGAAAAATTTAAATATTTTATGTATAAGGAAAATGTTTTTTTTTTCTTTATTTTTAAAACAAAAAATAATACGCAATATGCAATTTTACTGCTCGAATTAAAATCCTGAAAATATATCAATGGTTACAGATGGCATGTATTCAGAAAAATACCGTAACATTGTACTTTTGATTGAATATTACATATATATATATATAATATGAAGAAAATTCGAACTATATTCATTAAAGTTTTTATCAAAATAAAATTTCATTAAAAGTACAATATTTTAAATCAGGGTATATCTATTCAAAATTTTGAAGGGAAATATTCTACGCGTTGTTACTCTCTCGGTGTTCTTAGTGTCTGATGGACCGTGACAAATTCTGTCAATTTTTCAGACTCAAGACGCTCTCTTTTTTGGGAGGGAAAGAATTAGCGAGGAACTCCCAGGCAGGGAAATGGCAAAGCTTCTCGCCATATGCATAGCACACGTATCGTGAGAATTCGTCCACATAATAGCCCTCTTATAATTTTTAAGTAGTACTACAAATACTAGCTTAATAAAAATCAATGTTATGTGAAAGTGCGAAAGCATTTTAGTCCATGGGAGTTTGATTACGAGAAGTTGAATTTTTCAGATATAAGAGTAAAAAAAAAATTACAAGCTTAATCAATAAGACAAATAATTGTTGAAGACTTTCAGTTTTAATTTCACTTTTTTAATTAGAAAATGCATAATTCAACTGAATAAATTGTAAGAATGAGTAACAAATTATTAAAAGCTTTTAATGAATGAAGCAACATTCATCGGCCTCAGTAACTCCTCTATAAAATAAATAAAATAAGAATTTTTCAATTGTAGAATAAGAAATACAGTAGAACCCTGAAAATCCAAATTTCTCAAAAAATGCTTAATAAAAGTATCGTGATTTATTGACAATAAATCCCAGGTCAATAATAAAAAAATATGAATTTTAATGAAAGTGCGGACCTTGCAAAATCTGACAATAAAACAAATTCTCGTAATTTCTTCGCGAACTTGAGTTAGGAAAAAGTATAACTCGAAAATAATAATAATAAAAGAAATTTTCGCCAGGATCTGAAATTGATAATAATCAGGGTCGGCCCGAGCAAGACTGAGCCCTATTATATATGGACGTCTACTTTTTAGTATGATGTGAATTTGCAAAGGAAAATTTTTGACCGTTATGTAGAAGAATATATAAAACTGAATATTTAAAATATATAAAATTTTGAATATATTATATATATTTTGAATATATAATTGCTCCTTTTTGAATATATAAAATTTATGTAATTATGTAGTTCATGTTTATTAGTATTAAACTCATAGTTTTTAAACTTTTTTATCTACAGGAAAAACAAATAGCAGTAAAAATATCATGTGAATCATTCAATCCTGAATTTTTTTTTTCTTTTTTTAATGCCCATCTGTGTTAACATCCTTCAATTCAGGCATCTACAGGGCAATTTTGTTGACCTCTCTTACAGGGGCACCATATTAGGTGGGCCAACGTCGCTCCTACAGTAAGGACAGATAGTACAGAGAAAGACAGAACATCCATGCCTTGCCCGGAATTCGAACCCAGAACCTTTCTGATGCAAGGACAGTTCCCTGCCCCCTACACAGGCCAGTCGGCACTCCTGAAAATAATAGTAGCCCTTCTTTTATATCTCAAATGAGTTTAAGAGTCATTGAATTTTATGGTTAGTTTCATACCTTTTTTCCCCGAAGAGACTCGTTTAAAGCCTAAAATAACTTCATAGTCATATTTTAACAATATCATTTTGATAGGCATGACCAAACAGCCTGATTTTATCTAATGAATTTTTTTAAAGATTATTATAATATATTGTTCGATCTGTGTTAATATATATAGAATATCAGAAGCGTTTATTTCCGAGGACGACAGCCAACAATACATTTAAAAATCAGTGTAAAAAAAATAAAGTATAAAAACTGGGGTATTAGGGAAAAAGGTAAATTGGAACAATTTCACGAGTAGTTGAGTAGTTTCGATTGATCCTGAAGGATGGACTCCCAATTTGCAAAAAATACAGTATAAAATCTCTGAAGAAACTAACTATTTTCAAAGCCCTTTTTTAATTTATTCTATCATGATGAGTGAAAAATATGAATTATTATGTTTAACTTTTCACTATTAAAAATAAATCGCCTATAGTTATTTTATCGAATTTAGTTTAAAAAGTTTTCGAATAATATAATTAAAACAGGGTATCTGGGTGAATACCTCACACCATGATGATTCTAAATGATAATAAAAAAATATTAAAAAAAAAAAAAAAAACTATATTATATCCATAGTGTGTGTACAAGGGATACCGTGAGTATTATATTCTTTAAACATAACTCAGAAACGTATTTTTCTAGAAATAGGTTTCTGAGGACTAAAAGGTTGTGTGTTCGACCCCCGCCGACTGAAGACTACCCATGCAGTAAATGGTGACTGATGCACGTTAAATCTGTCAGGTAATAAAGTCCTCCATGTTCCTTTTCCTCTGAATTCCTGTTTTTAATGTATGGGCAAATGTATATTTTGTAAACTCTATTTAAATACAATTTATTGAGAATTTCGCAGTTAATTTTTTAAATTTTTGAAATTTTTTTTACCGATAGCTCAAAAATAATTTATTAAAAAATTTTGTTAATTTTCCGATTTGTAGATTTCTATATTTTAATGAAAGAAATACAGAATCAATCATTCAGGGGAGGGGGGGTTGATTATGAGACTGATGCGCTGCCCAGTTCGCTATCGAGGCTTTGTGTGGGGTTACTAATTGCTGACTAAATAATAATAATAAAGTATAGTGTCTCTCTATTTGTATAATACCAGATTTCAATGCATGCCCATAATATTAATTCTTATCTTTCACTCCTGAACTTTAAGAACCGAAGGAAAGATCAAGGATGTAATAAAATTCGCAAAACATTTAGAAATTTCTACAAGTAAGGAAAATGACTTATTTTACCAGTAAGGAGAGGCTAAATTTTGGCTACTTTCTTTCGAATGAACCGCCATTTCTTAAACCAATCAATGACCAGTTTTTTCCGAGGAACTACGGGGGTTGCTTTCTTTTCACTTTGCATAATTAGGTAAATAAACGCCTTCATTGTAGGTGGCAGCACAATAACTCAGTTAGCTTCGATTTAAAGTTCAAATTACGTGATGTCTTTGTACAATTTTTCTCGGTCCAATTTAAAAATAATTCTGTTCTTTTTTTTTAAATTAAAGATAAGAATTCAACCTTAATTTTCCCTATTTAAAAACTCGATGAGAGAAAAACTACTATGGATAAAAATTGTTGGAAGTTGGAAAGAGTTTTTTGAATTTCAAAAATAGTAAAAAAAATTTTAAATTTAATTCCCAAAGGGATAATTAAGATATTTTTATTTTCTTTCGTTTCCAAAAAACAGAACGTTATTATTAACAGACAGAACGAAAATTTATAATTTTATGCAGTACTGAACTGTCCATAGAATAACATGGGTGTTGCTTTTCTCCCGATCGAGCTAACGAACCGCCTTAACACAGTAAAATTATAATAAAAAAAAGTAAATTTTCAAAAATAAACAGCTATTGCAGCTAATAAATTAGAGATGCAACATAAAAATATTTGGTATTTAGCCTATAATGCACAACACAGAATATTCATTTCGGACGCATAATGGGAACAAACTCACTCACATTCTTAATAATTTCAATTGACATATTTTAAATAACATAACTTAGTTATGTATCACTTCTAATGTGTTACACATTAAGTAAACTTAAACAATTCTTAAATTTATATTTTTTTTAAAAAATTGACATAAGTTAGTTTTTATTTACATCATATTTAATCAATTATTTTTATGAATAATATATTGCTCAATTATATATTTACAAAAAAATATCATTTAATACCAATAAGAATCTACACACGATGTTTGTAGAAGTAGAAATATTTTCTTAGAATACTACATTTGGAATTTATAAATTTTGACTTCGAAGAGGTTAAGGTACATAATATAAATGAAATTGTAACAAACTTAGCCTTAGAATTAAAGCTGAAAAACATGATTAACAAAATATTAGAGCAATATATGTCGATTGCCAGTAGATTTGAAAATATCTATAATAGCTGAACACTCAGCATCGGTCAATTTTTCCGGCCCATTTACAATAATACGCAAATTTCTATTGAGTGTATCTTGTTTCATCCTCGTTCGCAAGTGAGTGCAAACAAGATTCGATTTCGAAAACAACCTTTCAACAGTAGCTGGTGATGTTGGTATAATAACTGACAATGTTAATAGTTTTAATAAATTAAGAAAAGTTTCCCAGCAATGGGATTTTTAAAAGAATTTAATGCATCAAGGGAAGATAAGTTCTTCTCAACGCATTTCTTAGCTTCTTCTTTCTTATTACACTTTATTCAAATCATAAGTCACTTTTGCAAGTGACATTTCTGTCTCAAAACTATCTATTTCTTTCTTCGCTTCTAGTAAGAGAAGAAAGAGAAGAACTTTTCAATTTACTGTCAACAACACAAATGAAGCTATAATGATAAATCGTCTGCTGAATTTATGTTTAAAAATATCAAACTTTGGATTAAAATCGTCTGCGGTCGCCTAGCAACACTTACTGTTGCCAAGGCAAGAAATATAAATAGCAACCCTCGTACACTTCAGAAGTGATTTAAGTCGCAGCATTCTTATTCAAATGTCTATTGAGTGTCTCTTGTTTCATCCTCGTTCGCAACTGAGGGCAAACAAGATTCAATTTCGAAAACAACCTTTCAACAGTAGCTGGTGACGTTGGTATAATAACTGACAATGTTAATAGTTTTAATAAATTAGGAAAAGTTTCCCAGCAATGGAATTTTTAAAAGAATTTAATGCATCAAGGGAAGATAAGTTCTTCTCAACGCATTTCTTAGCTTCTTCTTTCTTATTACACTTTATTCAAGTCATAAGTCACTTTTGCAAGTGACATTTCTGTCTCAAAACTATCTATTTCTTTCTTCGCTTCTATGGAATTTATAAATGGTGGTGAAATTTTAACAGCACCCTGAAATTTAACAGTTTGTTTATTCCCATAAAAAGACAACAAAGTAGAAAGGCAAGTTTTGTCTGAGCTATTTGGTAACTTATAATTAATGTCCAAATTACTGAACATATCAAACACAGTTAAAACATCATTATTGATGGCAAATGCCTCTGAAATCTCCAGCATAAAATCATATAAATTTTTTTAACAAAGTGTTCTATAAAATTTTGGATCCTGTCGGAAACATTTTGATTGTTACCTTTGTAACCAGTTTTCCTACTAAGCTCAGTGATCAGAAAACTTTAAAAGTTCTTCAGCTTTCCAAAAATTTTCAGCATCTTTCAAATTAAGAGAAAGCTCTTCCACTTCTTTTATGATGACAGATACTTTGGCTTTAACAGAGCCAAACAAAATTGAAGTGTTTTGTAGCCAAAGACTCAATTTGTTAATTATTTTAAGAAAATCGGATCAAAATAAAAGGCAAAGCAAAACATCAACATTCAGCAACTGTTCTCTTAGCCCTCTAAGCTCTGGTTCTCTTTTATTTTGGAACATGGTGTCCAGAGTTTCAACAAGCTGTTGATGATGACTTACTTTTCTCTCACATGCAAGTCCGTGTGAGAGCTCAATATTCAGAGGTAACTTTTCTCATGCATTTTTTGGCACCAATCTATTTTGGCTCACTAGTCGACGGCAAGTATTCTTCAATATTTGGTGGCGATAGTTCTCACTCAATAATAGGCAGGGATTGCTCTTGCTCAATAATCTGTGGTGGTTGACTTAGTTCAACATTCGGGGACGATTGCCCTCTCTTAATAATCGGTGGTGGTTGATCTAGTTCAATATTCAGCGGTGCGTTTGCTTAAAAAAAAAAGATTTAATAGAAGGACATCCTTTAGCACAGTGGTTCTCAAACTTTTTTCACCCATGGATCCCCAAGTGAATATATGTACGGCATAAAAATTTAAAAAAAAACATTTTGTTGAAGAACTATTTATTGAAATTATATCTTTTGTTTAAAATAAAATTAAAAAAATTAATGACTTGGCTGAACGTGATGAGATTTTAAGATTGTATTTATGTCCGGCTCAACGTTTCTGAGCACTAATTTCTAATCATTTACTTTTTTTTTTTGTGATGAGGTTCATTACAGCACTGAAACTGAGAGAACAATATCGTCTTCCCAAGTTTTGTTTAAACAGAAAAAGTTTTGCAGCAAAGGCAGTTTTACGATTTTAGTTTTGATTAAATTTAATTGTTCATCTTGTAGTTTCAAATTAATATCGTTAAGTTTGGCAAATGTACTGAAAAAATATTCGCTGCAGCTTGTTTTAAGTTAGCCAGAAAACCTCGGTATCTTCCTACCATTGCCGAAGCACCGTCACTAGCTACAGAAATGATATTAGTCAAGGGTATAGCTTTTAATTCAGTCAATAGCGTTTCACCTTTCGCATCGCTTTCCAAACATTTGGCAAATGACAATTCTTGGTCAAACTTTTATTCTTTTACAAATCTTACATAAGCTAAAAGTAAAAGCTTTGTTTCCTGGAAAAGTGTACTCGTCAAGCTGTATAGAAAATTTAGATATTTTTAAGTACTCACATAAAGAATTTTCTACGCACTGAGATATTTTGTCAATCTTTCTTTGTACATTATTATTACTCCGTGGAATTCTTTTTACAATGTTAAAAGCTGGTTTGTGCAACCCGGTGAGTATTATCTCACTTACAGCTAGTAAAATAAGTTCAACAGTGTGAGGCTTTCCGGACTTTGCAATTACGTAATATATAGAAACATGCAATCCATCGTCACCTCGCTTAGATGTTGTCTCTATAAGTTGCTGCAGTGACGGTGTTTTCAGATATTTTTCTTGAACTGCATGATAAATAGTTAAATCTTTATCTTTTTTGTCACTATGGATTTTTATCACTTGTTCGTTAAGCTCGGAATGTTTCATTGAATCACTTGTTACAGTTTTATTACATCGAAGACACGTGTAAAGTACTATTTCCTGGTGAAGAAAAAAAGACATACTTCAAATATTTAACATTGTATTTTCAGCGTTTTTTCTTCGACTCATTCATACTGTTCTCTCTTGAAAAGGAAACAAAATTTGTAAATCAACTGTTTAATTTGTAACATACCACTGTTAAAAATTATAAGCACCCACCTTTACTTATAGTTTACTTAGGACGTAAAAATCGCTACTATTTTATTTATCTTAACTTCCATAATAATAAAAGCAAATCACAATTTTATTATTTTATATTAAACCTCACGTGGACCCCCTCACGTTGTTCAGGTATCCCTAAATCAGTTTTTATTTTTCACAGACCCCCTGAATTGTACCACGGACCCCTGGGGGTCCATATGAACCACTTTGGGAAACACTGCTTTAGCATCTGTCAGTTTAACTTTCTTTATGTAATAGTCACTATTTCTAGTGCCACAATTCTGATGTGTACACTTCATGATTTAAAAATGGAAACACATGAGAAAACCAAATGATGCTTTAGCTAGCAAGAAAAACCTGTTTGCGAAATAAATAAAACGTGAAGCGACCAGCATTGCCATACAAACATTTATGAGACAAAATAAATGTTATCTGCAGAGAAGCTGAACTTTTCTCCTCTCCTGCTACATGCAAAGCCAGAGCACCGATCAATGACGTCATCAGCTTCTGCGCTGTCTGGAAGAGAGGAGAAAAGTTCAGCTGGAGGTGGAAAGGGAAAAAAAGACAACTGGGTAAAGAAGTCAGAAAGAAACGTCAGTCAAAGACAAAACTTGGTTCGTTTACATCCGTCTCTCCCCCCCCCCCCCCGCCTGGGAAGGGTTTATTCGATTAACAAAACAATAATGAAGATAAAAATTTTTTTGAAGGGTCAGATTAAAAGATGAATTATCTTGTAAAGGGTCCATTTTTATGAAAAGATTCTTATAAACAGCTTTAAAAATTTCTTTTAAACAGACCCCTGGTATTGGGCTAACTATACAATTTAGAATTGCTGAAAAAACTAAAGGGAAAAAGGAACAGCTGGACATATTTAAAACAAATAATGCTATAGTAAATGAACTAGTTTAATATAGCTGAAATATCATCATTAAATATCCCATAGATTGCATTTTGAGTGGATACCATTTTTATAAGACGAAAATAAGAAACAAAATTCTTTGTATTTTCCCAGTTTCTAAAGAAAAACTCAAAATTCCTTGCATTTTCCCAGTTATTTTAGGTGATTTTTTAATTCCCTGTATTCACCCTATTCTCCCTGTGGAGTGGCAAACCTGAAAAAGCAGCAAAAGAAAGTTGAGTTAAATGCAACTCTCTGGCACAAGAGTCAGAATTAGTTATATGGTACAAGGTAATTAGAATTATGCATCTAGACTACGTGGGTAAATAGTGCTATAGAAAACTAAGTCTGGTATAAAAAAAGATGGCTAAAGCACTTTGAGATTGTGAAACACATGCTAATCTGGAAAAGGCAAACCTACTTAGGATACCAAAAACTCAGTATCAAAAGTGGTCTTGGAAAATGTTTCAACTTACTACATTTTACTGCTGTAGAAACTGGATTGTTACCTAATGCAACTGCCTTGGAAATTTTAATTGATAAAACAAGTAA
This sequence comes from Parasteatoda lunata, assembly GCA_949128135.1. Lineage (NCBI taxonomy): Eukaryota > Metazoa > Arthropoda > Arachnida > Araneae > Theridiidae > Parasteatoda > Parasteatoda lunata. The sequence continues at coordinate 260,757 of OX421981.1, read as the reverse complement.
ATGTAGAAACTAGTAAATGTAGAACTAGTAAATGTAGAGAAATGCCCTCATCAAAACTTTTAAAAACTGTGCTATGAGCACCCATAGAAAATTTGTCACAACTGTAGTAAGCAGAAAAAGTTAAAAGTAAGGTTTCTTTTACACTAACAGTTAATTTGAAAATATCCAAATTTTGATGCTAAAAAGCATCTTTAAACACATTTACAATATACACATTTTATTGATAGTTTAAATTTGGTCAACATGTTTATGCAAAAATAATAACATAATGATTTCAAGTTCTGTACTTTAAAAAAAAAATTAAATATTTTTACTTCAGAAAAATTTCAACATTTTCTTTAAAATGTATTCATTTATCATTCCATTTATTATAGTTGGTACAAATTTTGTATGAATTTAAATAGCACCTTATTTAAAAACTTGATTGTAAAATGTTATGCATTACTAATATACTAATATTGACACACAAGATTTTTTAGGACAGTCCTGTAAAACATAACATATTAATGAATTCTACCTATCTTTCAACCCATCTGATTTGCACTTAAAATAAATCATGTATTCAGAACACTCCTGCCAAAAGCAACAGAATCAACAGGGAACTGCAAATTAGTGAGTTTGTGTAAATAGACTAGAGTGGGTAATTGCATGTCTCTAGTTTTTTTTTTTTAAATTATAATAATTTGCACACATATTAGTTTGTATTTAAGTATATATTTTTTAACAAGTCCAAATCTATTTTTTAATATGTCTGTCTTCTAATTCACACGACATATAATTTTTAACAAAATTTTTGTCTAGTCTACCAAGTTTTGTTAAGTAAGGATTATACTGCAGAAGAAAAAAAACCCATTAAAATAAGAAATTTAAGACAAGCTATTGAAACAAAGCATTTTTGCCTTACCACTGTCATTTTGACTTGATCCATTTTATATCCATACTTATTTAATACTGGTTTCAGAATATCACCACATATTTTGTTATTTTTTGCTTTTACTCCTATAGTTTTCTTATTGGGCAATTCTACACAGAATAAAATGACTTGTTCCACTCTTATTTCTTTACAATTCAATGATGTCACATCTGTGCAGTGATCTAATGGCTAGAATGAACATATAAAATAAAAATCTTTAAAATACATGATTGTCAAAACAATAATTCAAAGCAAATAAAAATTAAATAATACATAAATTATTTTTTTGTAAAAATAGTTTCAAAATCTTTTTTGACATATATTTACATGCTTCCTAAAGAGTCAACATTGCATCTTTTTCTAGATAAAAAACAAAACAAAAAGTATTTCCTCTTCAAAGAAGTTCAAATTCACAGGTAGCATAAATTTTTGGTTGTAGCACTTTTGATCTAGATTATATAACAAGACAGGCTCAAAATGTTGTTTTGGCTAAGCTAAGAGCTTGTTAAAGAAAAGCATATAAGTGCAGCCAAAAACATACAAAGGAGTGTTTTTTATGAGTTACCAAAAAGTTGTTTAATTTATCAAGGTGATTAAATTTTCAAATCTGGAAAAATTATAATATATTTAAACTGAGAGATAAGCCTGAAACATTTAAATATAGTTTGCAAACAGTCCCTAAATATAAAAAAAAAAAAAAATTACTTAAGAATTTATAAGTTCACTTTTTCAAAAAAAGAAAAATGTTATATAATAAAAAATGTAATATAATGAAAAATATAAAATTTAATGTTCATTTTCAATTGAACATTACAAATATAGAAAAAAAAAACTTGTTTCTTATAGTTTATTTTGAAAAAGTAAAATATTTAAGAATTTGTAAATTTTTTAGCCATCTCTTGCTAAAAGTAGAAAACAACTGCTGGTTAGACACTTTTACTGTAAAAACATAAGCTTGATTTTCTGTCTCAAAACATTCTTGCACTAATTTAATTAATTTTTAATTAACTAAATAATCTAATTTTTTTTAAATTTTAAAATAAATAAAGTAATTTTTGAAAAACCAAATTAAAAGACATTTTTTATTCAATGTTTTCAACATATTTAAGACAAAGAGTTTTAAAAGTAACAATCCTGTATATCAGCTAGAATAAAATAATTCATTGCAGGTAGTTTTGAACAGAAAAAAACCAAGTTCTTTGTCATTTACAGCTTTTCTAAAGACTTTCGTTAAAGACACTAGTCCAGTTAAGTGCATATTAATATATCAGGAGCTAGTTATTTAGTCAAACAAATTTTCTTTATTTTACCTAAACAGCTAAAAAAGGTTTTTTAATATTGTTGCAGTTTTTAAAATTTTTTTTTAAAGTGAAAGATGTTTGTGGATAAAACTTTCACAAAACATCAGAATTCTTCCTTGACAATATAAAAAAGGCAAATTTATTGCATCAACACATAAATTATATACAGCACATGAAGCTGAAGAAGAACACTAATTAGATAAATTAATTAAACTTTGTCGAGTGTCTCAAATCAATAAGTAGTACTTCACAGAACACACATTTATTTGTTATTAACAGGTTTACACTTACACATTATAATTAAACATTTAATACATATTCGCAACCTCAACGACTTACAACTGCCAGAGAAAGACAAGCGCAACTCGCCTGGAACAGGCCGGTAGAATGTTTTTCTCCGACAGTGTTCAAGACAAATCTTTTCTCTCTAGCCTTACTTTCCAACTGCGACAAACCAGTCTATAGGTGGCGCTACCACACAGAAGTGGTTGCAAGTGCTGTCACCACAGGATCCCCTTCCAGTAATAACGAAAGAGTTCACAAGAAACAGGTTTTGAATTCAACTCTTCGTCTAGACCTTGCGACATAAGGCTGTCCAGGCAGAAGTGCATGGGATTGCAATGAAGGGCCTGGAGGAGTGAGAGGTGTTGAAATAATCATGGTCGGCGTAGCTGTTTTGCTCTCATCAGGTTCAACATCTAAGAATGCTGCTTTTAAACGATCAATGTTGACCGTCACATTTCGCGAACCCTGTTGGATGACAAATGTTTTGTCGTTTCTTGAAATAACATGATATGGACCCATGTAAGCAGGCGTAAGGGTGGAGCGTGCAGCATCTCGACGCAAGAACACATGGTTACAAGAAGCCAAGGCACGGTGAACAAACACCGTTTTTCCAGAGCGGAGGTTTGTTGGTACTGGTTGTATACGAGACATGGTTTCTCACAGAAAACCCACAAAAGTAGCAGGATCCACATCTTGAGAGGATGATTTGAAAAATTCACCTGGAAGATGAAGTGGTGAACCATAAACTAGTTCTGCTACACTGCAGCCAAGATCATCTTTCAAACAAGAACGTAGACCAAGGAGAATGGTTGGAAGGATTTCCACCCAACGTTCTGCAGCATAACATTGAATAGCTGCTTTTAGACTTCGGTGCCAGCGTTCGACCAGTCCATTAGAAGCTGGATGGTATGGAGTTGTGTGTATGCATTGAGAACCCATAAGCTGGTTAATGACTGGAATAGGTTTGAATGGAATTGACGCCCACGATCAGTTGTCACTTTCAATGGCACGCCAAAACGACAGATCCAGTGTGTGTAGAAGGCTGTAGCAATGGTTTCAGCGGTGATATCTGCAACAGGTATGGCCTCCCGCCATCTAGAGAAGTGATCAATCATAGTCAGGAGAAATCTGTAGCTCTGAGAAGGTGGAAGCGGACCAACTATGTCCAGATGAACATGTTCGAAACGTGAGCTAGGAGTAGGAATTGTGCCAGGAATGCTTGAGGTGTGTTTGTGGATTTTGCTACGCTGGCAAGGAATACACGCTTTGCACCAGTTTGAACTATATTCAAGTTAGCATGGCTTATATACCAGTGAATCGATGTTTAATTTTCATAGTGGCAGTTATGCCACAATACTCCCCCACCAGAATTTTATCAGGGATAGAATTCGATGAACAGATACCACTAGTTGCTGTACTTTGTGACAGACCGGGAAAGCAGTCACCGGATTTTTGAGTACTGAATGTGAGAGGTGTATTAACTTCACAGTAGTATTCGCTCCTGTGTTGCCACTAGCAGTTGAGTGTATGCAGGCGTGGAGAGAGTATAACGTTGTATGTTCGAGACGAGACTGAGTAGCAACAGCCCAGGAGGGTGATGATGCAGTCACAAATAGCAAGTCAACTTTCACTGTGGACTATCCATCGAAGTAGGCGTTACTGTTAGGAATTTTGCAAAGTGGGCGTTACTGCGTGATCAAATCACGTCCGGAGGTCACCAATGTGGGGGCGGTGTTATCGACCATGCCAACTGTCATCTATCAAAAGGTACCTCAGAATATATTCAAGTTAGCATGGCTTATATACCAGTGAATCGATGTTTAATTTTCGTAGTGGTAGTTACGCCACAGTCAGCGTTCATGGATGGCCATCAGAAGCGTTGCTAAATAAGGCTCAGGCTAGCTTTAGTACCAGGATGTGAGAGTCCATGCAGGGAACTGAATAGCTGGCAACGAAGTTGTTGAGGCACATAAGGTCGGATTTTATCAATTGAAGTGTCACAAATCAGCTTTGATGGATCATTTTCCAGTGGAAACTTTTTCACCTTCAGACTGGTGTCAGATGCAGATTGTAATAACTGAAGCACTTCAGTGTCATTCTGTTGTGACTCTGCAATGGTTTTTATGTCTACAGCTTGTGGTAATGAGATATGTAGTATGCGAGAGAGAGAGCATCTGAAATTTTACGTTCTTCGCCTTTAACATGCTTGATATCTGTTGTAAACTGACCAATTAAGTCCAATTGCCTCAATTGGCATGGTAAACATTTTTCAAGTTTCTGGGAGAAAGCATAACATAATGGCTTATGGTCTGTATAAACACAAAAACTTCTTGCTTCAAGCAGATAACAAAAGTATTTCACAGACTCGTATATTGCTAAGAGTTCACAGTCATATGCTGAATATCATTTTTATGCAGAAGATAACTTTTTTGAGAAGAAGGCAAGTGGTTGCAAACCAATACTTGCGCATTGATGTAAAGCACCTCCAACAGCAATGTCAGAAGCATCCACATGCAGTGCAAAGGTAGATGATGTATCTGGATGGTGTAACAGTGCAGCCTCAGGCAATGCCTTTTTACACTGCTCAAAAGCTCGCTCAGCATCTGGAGTCCAAGAAATCTTCCTTTTATCATTTTTCTTTGAATTTGTTAAATAAGAATTTAATGGTAGTTGTAGCTCAGCCATGTTAGGTAGGAAAGAACGATAGAAAATTATGGCTCCCGGAAACCTTTTCAACTGTGAGACATCTTCAGGCTTAGGATAGTGTACGATAACTTCTACTTTGTTTGGAAAGGGTTTACACCCAGTTTCAGTAACAAACTGGCCTAAGAATTCGATTTGATTGACATAAAATACACATTTTGATGCATTAACTTGTAGTCCATAAGCATTGAGTTGGTCAAATATGTGATGAAGGTGTTTCTCGTGCTCTGTATGGTTTTTGCTGGCAATTAAGATATCATCCAGGTATGGAAAACAAAAATCCAATCCTGAAAGGACCTCATGGATAAACCTTTGAAAGGTCTGTGCAGCATTCCAAAGGCCAAAAGGCATGAAAATGAATTCATATAACCCGAATGGGATAACAATAGCAGTTTTAGGAATGTCTGCTGGAAAAACTGGGACATGATGGAAAGCTCGGACAATGTCAACTTTTGAAAAAATTTTACAACCGTGAAGATTATGGGTAAAATCTTGTAAGTGTGGGACAGGATAATTATCAAGAACTGAAATTTTATTTAGGGCTCTATAATCCCCAGTAGGCCGCCACTCACCTGAACCTTTTGAAACAAGGTGTAAAGGTGAGGCCCAATTAGGTTTACTAGGCCTACAAATGCCTTGCTCCATCATGTATAGGAACTTCTTTTTAGCAGCTGCCAGTTGGGCAGGGTTAAGCCACCTAGGCCTGGCAAATACAGGTGGTCTCGATAAAGTGATACGTTTTATGTTTAACACCAGAGCTAAAAAGGCGAGGACGAGTCAGATTAGGGAATTTTGTTACAATTTTATGTATGTCTGAACTATTAGATATGGTTTTAATAGAGGTAAAAACACCATTGATCCACCTTTAGTTGTCAAATTGGTCAATGGATCAACGAGGCAATTGTTTTTTAGATCAATTAGAAGATCATAAGGAGCAAAAAAATCTGAGCCAATTATGGGAAATTAAACATTAGCAATGGTAAAATGCCACTTGAAACTTCTATGCAAATTTAAATTTAACTCAATTAGCGTTTGGCCATAAGTAGCAATTTTAGAGCTATTTGTAGCAATTAAGGTAATGGGCTCAGGCAAGCGCCTAGAATTGTTTGGTAGCACTGAAATATCAGCACCTGAATCTATTAAAAACCTTGTTTTTGTTAAGGGATCTAATATACTAAGGCGACTTGGTATAGTCAAATCAGTGCCATTACATGTCGCTACTGCAAGGCACGATTGTCGTTTCCCTGTGGGTGTGAACAGGGTGCTTTGCAATTTTGAGCTTGTAAACCAAATTTTGAATGATAGAAACAAAAATAATCACACTTATTACGTGATAAGCTGCATCTTTTGTAAGTTTTGAAACTGTTGCGGGAATAATATCTTGAGTGGGAGGTTGTTAGAGCATCCAATTTCTTGGACAATTCAGTAATTTGTAACTGTAAAATTTTATAATCATCCTGTTCTGTAATGGCTGTAGCATTAACATACAGATTAGATGGTTCAGCCAGTTTTATAACCTTATCAGCCAGTAAGGCAAGATTGTCTAGTGTGTCATCACTGATAGCCAGATCAGTTTATATATTTGTTGGGAGGCGTTGCAGCCATAAATTCTTTAAAAAATCATTCTTTATTTGCCCTTCTGCAAGCTCTTGCATGCATCTGAGCAAGACACTAGGTTTCTGATCACCTAAGGCAAGATCCTGTAAAAGAGCCTTAGTGTTTTGGGCAGCAGAACAATTAAAAAATTTTTTTTGAGGATATTACTGCACAGTTAAAATGAAATTAAATGAACTACTACATAAAATTCAGCAACAATAAAATTAGTGGTGTAAGACTAGTATACCATTTGGGCCATGTGGGGTCTTTTCCATACCTAAATGAATCTTCTTCCAGCCATCGATTGGATTTCTTTGTAGAAATTTTAGTTCCAGATTAGGATAATCAACTTATTGACATGTTTTAGGCATTTCCAAAAGACTTTAAGCAATTTTCATCAGTCAATTATGGTTTTCAGAAGGTAGCATGTTAACGTCGGTCATCACTGTCAAGTGTCTCGAATCAATAAGTAGTACTTCACAGAATACACATTTATTTGTTATTAACAGGTTTACACTTACACATTATAATTAAACATTTAATACATATTCACAACCTCAACGACTTACAACTCCCAGAGAAAGACGCGAGCAACTCACCAGGAGCAGGCCGGTAGAATGTTTTTCTCCGACAGTGTTCAAGACAAATTTTTTCTCTCCAGGCTCACTTTCCAACTGCGACAAACCAGTCTATAGGTGACGCTACCACACAGAAGTGGTTGCAAGTGTTGTCGCCACAATCTTAATAAACTTAAATTTTTTTTTGTAGTTTTTAAAAATTTTATTTGCAGACAACAATTTTTCATTTCTTATAAGTTCTTCTTTATTTTGATGCTTAGTTATCTGAGTTGATCGGTATTTTTGCACATACAGTGGAAAGTCGCGTATCCGGAATCGGCGGGACTTCCCCAAGTCCGTATATTCGATTTTTCCGTATAATAGACCCCAAGGTAAACAAAACTTAAAATGATCTGAATCTAAGAAGCAAAAAATTAAACATTATTTTTCGGGCAATAATGTTTTAGTATTAGAATGATATCTAATCAGTCAAAAACAAAATATTAGAAAATAAATAATTATTGCTATTATAAAAATAAATATAGAAAACAAAAAATATTAATTGCTCTTTCCGCCATTTTGAACTAGAACGATTCAAGCAAGAAGGGGAAATTCCAGTCATTCACTAAGGTGGGTAGGTGGAGAAGAAAATTCATTCCCTCCTTATTTCTCATTCAAGATGAGGGCGGGGCAGTGACAAATTCTTATTTTCTCTCCCATCAGTGGCTATCAATCAAGCATAAAGGCGTGGCATGCTGATTGAGTTCTCTTTATTTTTTCTTGTGTGGCTAAAGGGGATTCCCCTTCCAATTTAACGTTTGTTGTGTTTACACTTTTTCACAGTACTTTTTCTTTCCCTAACACTCTAATAAAAAGGTTCCAGGAAATGCCTCTTTTACTAGCCAGCTGCATAGGAAAGAAGAGGTGGAGGGGACTCAGTTGTGCTCCTTTGAAAACAAATCTCCCCCCTCCCTTTCCTGCATTCCAAAGGAGGAGCCTCACTAATGGTATGGTCTTGGTAGATCTTCTGTTCCCCTTTCTGTTGATTTATGAGTTCAATGCATAAATCACTAGAAGCTAAGAAAGGAAAAAACCTGTCAAAAGACCTCTTTTTTTTTCCTTTTAAGAAGAGAGGGGAAGGTGAAGAAATGTTTTATTTTGATTGTTAAAAAGTGTCCGGGAAATTGACTCTTCAGGAAAAGGGACGTCCGGATATGGGACGTTACACTGTATATTCAATTGCATAGGCTAGATAATTAAATACTGAAAAGTCTTCTATAAAATTAATATTCAAGATATAAGAGTCAAATCTCTTATGAAACAACTATTTAAATAAGACATAAATTTCATACAAAATAGATTGGAAATAATTTTAACGTTTGTCAGAAATGTAAGCAGTGTTATAGATGAAACAGCAATTCTAAAGACAGATATAGATTAATTGTATTAGATATTTCCTCAGTGATACACAGAATACAATTCTGAAATTTTCTTGAAAATATTCCACTATACTCCGTTCCACCTTAAGTTGGCACTGCAGGGAAGGGTAGGATATGTAATACTCCGCCTTTGAAAAGTAGTTCTTCTCTATTTTGGAATTAATTGCAGTTTAATTGCGCGTTCAAATATAACTTATTGTTGTATAATAAGAAAAGTTTATCTTGAAACATACATTCGAAGTTTTTCATGTTTAAATGTATTTAACTTATAAATACCTTCTCAGTAAAGCGAATGTACAAAGAAGAAGGAAAAAAATCTATGTACTAATTGAAATTTCTTTTCACTATATTTATTTATAGAAAATCTAATAATGCCAAAGATACTGTAAACATATTATGAGGAAAAAAAAACTTAAATGTTTACTTTAATCTGTACTTTCAATCTCAAAAATCAAAAGATTTTTAAAAACGTAATTTGACATGTGTTGGAATCTATTACATACCAAGAAAGAAAATAATTTTGTTAGCTCAAATTAATTAATGCAGCAATTCATTTAAAATGAATTTTAAAACTTAGAAAAGAAATAATAAAAGTATCAATAATTTAAAACACTGTTTTTTTAATTTTTTAAATCAATATATATACCGTATTTTTCGGCGGTAGCGCCGCGGCGCTATCGAAAAAAAAGTTGTTTTTTTCCTACATGCAGCGCTTCCGATGCAGCGACGCTTCCGATGCAGCGACGCTTCCGAGGAAATAATTTTTAGCAGCAAAATAATTTCTCAAGTAAATTTATTTAAGATGAAATAATTTTCTGAGAGAAAGACTATTAAATAAAATTACTAACGAAGTTGACGAAATATTTGTACGTATCGCAATCTGCTGCAGAACAATTGCCAATTCTTAGCAAACTTTCGGCAGCAGCCTGCAAGAAAATAAATAAACGAAATAATAATTAATGTCTAATAAAATCAATACAAATATACTAAAGAAAGTCTATATATAGATATATACTTATAAGAGTAATTGACATCATGCTTTACCTGGCCAAAAAATGGAGCGTATAAAAAGGAGGAAAAAAGTGTTCTTTTAAATTAAAGCCACCACCTCTGGTGTATGGTTTCAAGTTTGTTGTCCAAAAAAAAAAAATAATAATAATAATAATATCTAAATTTGTGCAAAATTTTCAAGTAATTTTAAAAATTTTATTGAAACATTTTATTCTTCTACATTTTCTTGCAATATTAATATTTATATTCAAATGAATAGAATTTTGATACAAAATATTCTACATTATTAAATTATTCTGATTTATGTTTCATCATAACCACTTAACACATTTTAAATATGATCTTTCAGCATCTAATTATAGATTGATTGATCAATATTGAATTGTTGGTGTTGACTAATATTTGATTAATTCTTTTTATCCATCATTAGGATAGCCATAGATTTAGAGTTGTCCTTTTCGTTCAAAAAATAAAAGAAAATAATTTTTAATTTTTCTTGTTCCCACAGCTTTTTTTACTTTCTAAAATATGTTCATGAAATTTTTTTTTTTTTTTTTTTAAATAATGTGTATACTTATCTTTTGCTTTTCAAATTAGGTCAATTAATTCAAAATTAATGGTTCATAGTTTTCAGTTTCTTTTAAATCACCATTCAAACCTGCATTACAATCTTTTTTTAGAAATAGTGCTTTACAGAGACAGCTAAAAAATCTTGAAATCGGTCTTCATATGAAAAACATGTTGTGAATGCAGGGTTTAAATGTACTATGAAAAAAATTTCCTGATCAGGTTCATTTTGCTATATTTCTCCTAATAAGTTTAAAAGGTGAGCATTGTAAATAAAATTTAAAAAAGAAAACTTAAAATTTTTTTTTCAGATGCTTTGTTCAGACAAGATCTGTTTTCAAATACAAACAACATAATAACATCAAAACAAAGTTTGCAATTCCGACTAATAACTTCTATACTTCATTCCACCTTAAATTGGCACTGGAGAAAAGGGTAGGCAGACCGGATTACAGATGTTGTCATGGAAACTGCGTTTCTCTTTAAGTCAGTTGAGGGATGAGGTAGCAAAAAAAGAAGAAAAAGTGGCCAGTATTGGCGCTTAAGAAAGCAAAACGCTGATGTTTTTTTATTATTTTTAAACCGAGAATCGTACTAAAAATTTGAACAGAATACAGAAAAGAACACGAATTTTTAGAGCATTTCTAATAATTATTATTTTAGATTCTAGTTGTAAGCTAGTTTCTTAATTAGTATTTAAAAAGCAGATTTTCTTATTATGATTTTTTTAACTAAACTAAACTAATTGTAAACAATAGAAAAAAATATATATTTGAAAAAAAATCTTTTTTTTTTTTGTTGCTGAAATCTAAGTAAAAAAAAGAAATGCATAGATGCGCATGAATACGTTGTTTTAAATATTTATTTTTATATGCTTACTTTTTGTAGCATATAGCTTTTGTATTAATTTATCCCACATTGGTGTTTTGTGGGGGAAGAAAAAGTCAAGGCAGGCATAGGCAAGAAAAGCATAGGCAGGAGATCATTGATCATGAAAAATATCATACCTATGTTTTTTAATATTTACTGTTCTTTTTTTATATATATATATAAATAAAAAAAACTTTTTTTTCAGAAAAGTTTTTTTTTTTTAATATAAAAATAATTTTTTTCTGAAATATATTTGCTTCTTAGAGACAAAAGAACTTGGATTTTTAGTATTATCCACATAAGAAGCGCGTACTGTATATACGACCCCCCTCCCCCATATTTTCAGCTGCCATCTCCCACCATCTTAGACTCAATTGGAGCTCATTGACCTGTCCTGGTGGTTATGTTATTCATTTAATATTTTAACAGTTGACAGTTCCTTCTGCAAACTTTTTGTAGGGTCGTCCTGAATTGAATTCAATCCACAATTTCTTATCAGGAGAAATTCTACTTGGGTGGTTAGGCGCATTTTTTCAAAAGAAAATACATATTTTAAAATATCGGAATCTTCCGTTGCTTTTCAGGATCTTTGTGGGAGAAAGGTGGCTTAAGAGATAAATCCGTATAATTAGTTATTTAAGTATAGTAGAATTAGTTATTTAAGTATAGTAGAATTAGTCTGGAAATATTTTGTCAGATACTGAAATATCTTAATATTTTCTACATAAGAGAAAGAATTTCTCAGCTTTTTTGGCTTTGTATTTCAAAAATAATAATTAAAATATTGACTGGTTTAAATTGACCTTTCGATGTTAAGAAAAAAAAATCATTATTCACATTTTGTATCTTTTTTTGAAATTATTTCAATTCCTATACTTACACTTATATTATGGAATTTGTATTTCAGATAATATTTAAAAATCCCTTTAATTAAACAAAGTAAAAATCTTAAATTTCCGCCATCACATTATTAAAGCTCCTATAAAAAGCGAATTATACTTCAGAGCTACATATGGTGCAAAAGACACAAAATTTGAATATTTAAGAAGATTGAATAAAGCAAAAACAATTTTAACTTTTGTCGTAAAAAATAATAATAAAATCATATGTTGAATTAGCTACACAGCAAATATGCTCAACTGTCATCAGTTTAATAATATTCACCTGTCTATTTTGGTTTTTTTTTTTTTTTATTCATTCTGAAGGGAAAAAAATTTTCATTTAATATTCTACATATGAGGTTAATATTTAGAAAAATAAATAATCAAATACAATTTTGCTATACTGGTTTAAATTTGTTTTTTTTTTTTTTCATTTATGAACAGGGTTTGTTGATTTAAATCACAATTTGAATCATGATTTAAATCAAATGATTTTATATATACCGTATTTTTCGGCGAAAGCGCCGCTTTGTCGCAAGCGCCGCACATCGGTTAAAATGAAATTTTTTGAAAAAAAGTTATAGTAAGCGCCGCTCTGGCGCAAGCGCCGCAATGGCACTACACCGCGCATATCAGCATCCTTATGCAAGAGACCTTTAAATTACCATTTAGAATATCTGTATAATAAAAAATAAAAATTTTTTATACATTTCATAAAGTAAGGTTTTAATTTCTAAATTATAATGAAAATACATTAAATTACAGTACACAATCTTGAAGGCTTTATTTTGGTGGAACACATATTATCAGTAATATTCTGTAACAAGTTTTTACCTGATGAGAGCCTACAATGTATGCCTCAACAGCATTATAAGTCAGGCTCCTCCTTTCTAAGAGCTTCAACAGCATTTCACCGACGGTTTCACCAGATTGTGTTCTAACTACAGTGGTTGATAAATCAGGAAGGATAACTCTGCAGTAATGACTATCAGTTGTGCAATGACTTGGGAATAGAGCCAGTTCAGCAGAATTCAATGACTGTAATAGAAGTTTCAACTTAAAATATTACAAAAAAAAAAAAAAAAGAGAAAAATTCAGTATATTTTAAGAAATATCTTACCCACACTATAACTTGATGTATTAAATATGGCCAATAATAGGGAATTTTAGAAATTTTTTATATCTAACAAAGTGAAATCAAATATAAAATTTATGTTATATGTACTACTGAAATAAACTTAACTTAGTGGTACAACAGCCCATGGATGGCTAAGACCTAACTACAAATTCAAATTACTGCAATATTTCACATTTTGATAGACAATAAATTTACTTGAATATAATAGCATTTTATTATGTTTAATTTATTCTTAAATTTATAAACAAAAATCATTAATTCATTTTCATTTCATAATCTTAAACTGCATTTAAAAAAGTTTATATTAATAAAAAAATTGAATATTTAATTTAAATATTTTAATTTATTTCAAATTTGAGTTTCACTTTATTATTTGGTAATATTACTTATTTAAAATCTCAAACAATAAAAAAAATCTATTTCAATAAGTAGTTTTCAGGAAGTTTCCCAATTTTATTTAGTTTTCTAAACTATGTAAAAACTAGAATGATTTTTTATTGTACCAGAAGACAGAGAGAAAATTTCAAAATCCAGTTGAATTTGCAGCTACATAACACCAATTATTTTAAAATCTTACAAACACCATAGTATTTATGTTGTAAATTATGATGAACAAATCTGCACACTTTTGTGTTAAAGTCTACAGAGTTATCAACTTGAAAAGAAAAAGTTCAGTAGATTTTACTAAAGACTAAAAAATGTCAGGCTTAACTACTAAGCAATACATAGAATATTGCATGCATAGAGAATTTTAAGGATTTCAAATGATCATTAAAGAGAAATAAAATTTATAACATTAAGTTTTATTAATCTAATCAATAACACTAAGTCTTTTACACTTAACTACAGATTAAAATTGACTGCAATATTTTGTCTTCATGATTAACATTAAACAAGCTAAAATGAAAAAAAACAAAAAAAAAACATGTGTCTTATATTTTTTAAATTCATAATTTTTAAAAGTTCTTCATTAACCCCTTTGCCAACTGAGGAAAATTTAGAAATTCACCCTTCAATGCCACTGGTTTAAACAGAGGCGTACATAGTTTTGGTCAGTATTAGAGATAAAGAAGAGGCATGCTTTTCAATCTAAGAACTGCTTACTGCTGCAAAAAAAAAATAAATAAATAAATAAAATAAAATAAAAAAAAAATAAAACGAAAAACAAAATTTAAAGTATAACAGTTAAATAATAAATAAATTGTTAGTTGCAATCAGAGCTCTCATCATCTGAAGTAATATGATATTTCAAATTTTCTAGCCTCGAAGATGAAAGAAAATAATCATCTAATTCACTCTTAGAGATATTTGCACAAAATGTTTTTTTTATTTATTATTACACATGGAGGAAATTAATGTAATGAAATTATTAAAATGGAAGTGAAAGGAAAGTACTCAAAATGAACTACTCAAAATCTACCTTGTACTACTCAAAATGAACACAAGCAATAACTGCACATCTGCAATTTACTTTCCATAAACTTACCTTTCCTTTTCCTTCCCACCTTGTCTGAAATTTTTTGAAAATACTCTCAAGGTCACTCTCACTCTATTGCATTCCAAAACTATGGGAGTAATTTTACTGATAGAAGTGTATGGTAAAGTGCACTGTGCACTTTGGAAAGGCATATAAATACACCAGGGACAGTTAACGTATCAGCTTGACGAAGCTTATATATATGCCTGTGGCAAGCAAAAGTTAAACAGGGTGCGTAGCCAAATTTTTAAACAAAAAATAAACACTTTTTAAGCACTCAAAAAATATTTTTAAGCACTTAAAAAAAAATCATAATTAGGCACTTTAAAAAAATATATTAGACAAAACCTTTTTTGACATAGTTTGTGACGATTGTCAAAAACCCAAAATTTTGGCCTAAGGATAATTATAAACTATTATAAATATGAAGTATTTTTTAATTAACATACATGTAAAATTACTAGTGTTCCATGAATTATGTTCTTTAATTATTTTAACATAAAACTCTTTTTGCTTTGAAAATTACTGTTAGAAACCCAAATTTTGGCGAAGAAAATGGTTGGTTGGTTCTAATGCCACTTGCCAAACGGGCAAGCCTGCTTGGTGAAACTGAGCAAATTTAAGGCAGAGTGTGTGATTCTTGTTTTTCAGTGGTGCCATCTATGGCCAGGAATTCGACTTCTGCCACATCATACGACACACCTGTTTAAAAGGTGAACCCATTCATACATCCACAGATCGTAAATTTGACCTTCATCAGAGAACAATCGATCTCCAATCCAGTACCCCCCAGAGGTATTGATTTCCTATGGGAACATGGGGGAATTTGCGACTCGACCGAATTTTAACGTGCATCAGTCACCAACTACACGGGGAGTCTTCGGCCGGCGGGGTTCGAACCCACGAACTCTTGGACATGGGCCCAGAAAAAACCTGTCAAAAGACCTCTTTTTTTTTCCTTTTAAGAAGAGAGGGGAAGGTGAAGAAATGTTTTATTTTGATTGTTAAAAAGTGTCCGGGAAATTGACTCTTCAGGAAAAGGGACGTCCGGATATGGGACGTTACACTGTATATTCAATTGCATAGGCTAGATAATTAAATACTGAAAAGTCTTCTATAAAATTAATATTCAAGATATAAGAGTCAAATCTCTTATGAAACAACTATTTAAATAAGACATAAATTTCATACAAAATAGATTGGAAATAATTTTAACGTTTGTCAGAAATGTAAGCAGTGTTATAGATGAAACAGCAATTCTAAAGACAGATATAGATTAATTGTATTAGATATTTCCTCAGTGATACACAGAATACAATTCTGAAATTTTCTTGAAAATATTCCACTATACTCCGTTCCACCTTAAGTTGGCACTGCAGGGAAGGGTAGGATATGTAATACTCCGCCTTTGAAAAGTAGTTCTTCTCTATTTTGGAATTAATTGCAGTTTAATTGCGCGTTCAAATATAACTTATTGTTGTATAATAAGAAAAGTTTATCTTGAAACATACATTCGAAGTTTTTCATGTTTAAATGTATTTAACTTATAAATACCTTCTCAGTAAAGCGAATGTACAAAGAAGAAGGAAAAAAATCTATGTACTAATTGAAATTTCTTTTCACTATATTTATTTATAGAAAATCTGATAATGCCAAAGATACTGTAAACATATTATGAGGAAAAAAAAACTTAAATGTTTACTTTAATCTGTACTTTCAATCTCAAAAATCAAAAGATTTTTAAAAACGTAATTTGACATGTGTTGGAATCTATTACATACCAAGAAAGAAAATAATTTTGTTAGCTCAAATTAATTAATGCAGCAATTCATTTAAAATGAATTTTAAAACTTAGAAAAGAAATAATAAAAGTATCAATAATTTAAAACACTGTTTTTTTAATTTTTTAAATCAATATATATACCGTATTTTTCGGCGGTAGCGCCGCGGCGCTATCGAAAAAAAAGTTGTTTTTTTCCTACATGCGGCGCTTCCGATGCAGCGACACTTACGAGGAAAAAATTTTTAGCAGCAAAAAAATTTCTCAAGTAAATTTATTTAAGATGAAATAATTTTCTGAGAGAAAGACTATTAAATAAAATTACTAACAAAGTTGACGAAATATTTGTACGTATCGCAATCTGCTGCAGAACAATTGCCAATTCTTAGCAAACTTTCGGCAGCAGCCTGCAAGAAAATAAATAAACGAAATAATAATTTTAAAAAAACATCGCGTAAGGAGAAAATTTAAAAGGTAAGCATCTTGTATCCACCCCCAGCTTAAAGAAAAATCGAAAGCTAGAAATCTACTTAGCGCCTTGGCAATTGTATTTGGAGCGGACAGAAAAGGAAGTAATAGGACCCCAAATCCGGCACTCACGGGACCGGCGAAATGCCGAACTTCGGATCTCTTTCGGAAATTCCAATATGGCGCTCAAATATTACTATAATTCAATTTTAGAAAAACCAATAAAATTAGTCAAGTTTCGATCGTAGATTATGATGGGGTGAATTTAAAACTGGTCCATCTTAAGAAATTTTATTAATTAAAATAATCATCTATATAATATAATCAAGAAGAAATAATCCGAAGGAGAAATAATTCAAGAAGTAATCCGAATCCTCCGATGAAGAAGAAATAATAGTTTCTTCTTCGGAGCGAGGTCATAGTTCTTGTTTTTTTCTTTTAGATAACATTTTGTTTTAACAAAAGAGGCTCACCTCACAAGAAAAAAAAAGCTAACAAAGAACTACAAAAAAAAGTAACAATTTATGCTAAGGAACTAACGATAACAGCAAAAAACAAGCTAAAAACTAATAACGATAAAAAATAAAAGAAACAACTAACAAAAAAAAAATTAACAGTTAATAACTAATAAAAAAGCCGCAAAATAAAAAATAAATGAATCAAATAAAAAACCGCAAAAGGGATAGAATTCATTTTGTACTCCACATGGTAGTTTCAATGTCAACTGGGTGTGTCCAATTTATGGTCAAACAGAAGAGGGAAATGTGGGGACAAACCAGTAATGCACAAGCTCAGCTGTCAAGATTGATTGATCAGTTTCTTCCAACTTGCATTTCTTTATTTTGTTCATTGGAAATGAAGGTGTTTTTACTTTTCACTTTATTTGAAACTGCTTTAGAAACAGATGTTTCCTTTGACACAGATTTATTATATATTTTTTTCAAGCTTTTTTATTTTTAAAAGATAAAATAAAGTTACTTACTTCAACAAAATAAAATTCCAAATAAAAAGAGAATATAGCTGATTTTTTTGTCTCATCAATATATATTTCTTAAAAAAAAAAAAAAATTTTAGATCAGATTAAGTGCCAGATTAGGGGTCCAATACTGTATGCTCTTTTCTTTTCCCCAACCCCTTTAAAAATAACTGATTGATTCCTCCTAAACAGCTCCAGTAGAAATGACAAGCAGAGGAATTTTTCATCAGAATTTTTTTGGGGCGCTCTTAGTTATTTCTTATTCTTGTTATTATTAGTTTTTCCTTAGTTTGTTTACTGTAATAAATTTTTAAAAATCTTTTTTTTAATAAATTTTTCATTTTATTTTTCTTATTACATTGTTTTACGGATTTCTGTAATTAGTCCAGCATTAATTCAGCTGCTGAGCATAGAAATATTTTTTTGCTGTTAATTATTTGCTATAATGTTTTTTTGGCGCGGTGCCAACTGGTAAGAACAACTTTATTTTATATCGTTTTTTTATTTTATTTTTTTTTTGCTGAAGGAGAAAACTTTTTTCACGTCAACTCTTTGTTAACGCAGTTTAGGATATTCTCTCCCCACCCCCCAAATAATTTAGAAATTACGTTATTTGATGTATTAAAAAATATTTTGTTGCACTCAACATTATTTTCAGAATTATTTGTTGTACTTAAGTTTATTTTTTGGTGTGGTGCCAACAGATAAGAACAATTTTATTTTATATCGTTTTGTTGCTTTCTTTTTTCTTTTTTTTTTTTTTTTTTTTTTTTTGCGGAAAAATAAATTTTTCATTATAATTTAGAAATTAAAACCTTACTTTATGAAATGTATAAAAAAAATTTATTTTTTATTATACAGATATTCTAAATGGTAATTTAAAGGTCTCTTGCATAAGGATGCTGATATGCGCGGTGTAGTGCCATTGCGGCGCTTACTATAACTTTTTTTTAAAAAATTTCATTTTCATCGATGTGCGGCGCTTGCGACGAAGCGGCGCTTTCGCCGAAAAATACGGTAAGTTGCCACACACTAGCTGCAAAAATATTGTGAAATCAATACTGTATAGTCATTTTGATAATAACGCAATGAGGTACGGTCGTAATCACGAACAAGACGCGATCGACACCCTAAAAGAAAACGGCATTCTTGTTCAGCCGTGTGGTTTATTTATTGACAAGAATGATTATTATTTAGGAGCAAGTCCGGATGGGCTCATTGAGGAAGATGGAATCGTAGAAATTAAATGTCCTTTCTCATGTAGAGAGTTAACTCCCGAGGAATCAATTTCTACAAAGAAATTTAATTTTTGGGTTATTTCTAAAAATGGTATGTTAATAATCAATAAAAAACACAAGTACTACTTTCAGATACAAGGACAGCTGCATGTCAGCAATAAAAAATTCTGTCTTTTCGTTTTATGGACTCCAAAGGGAGTAAAAACTGAAGTTATAGAGAGAGATGATATGTTCTGGGAGCAACATATGAAATGCAAACTAAAAGATTTTTACTTTAATTGCATGTTACCGGAAATATTAGATCCTCGTTTTTGTCGTTCTATGGATATAAGAGATCCACCCTCAATAATTTTAGCTAGAGAAAAGAGAAATAATAAAATGGTATTGAGAAATCAGCTTGATTCAAACTAATATATTTTAAACATGTTGGCAGCTTTGATTTAAACAGCTTTGATCTCGGTTTTCATAGGCCTGCTCCTAAATGTTTAATTGCTCTACATATTTTTCTGCATGATAGTGAAACGTATTTTTTTCTTGATAATGAAACATAATTTTATGCGGTGTCTCCATTTTAACAGCAATTTTTTTCCCTTTAACATACCTATAAAATGTTACCAAATTTATTCTAAAAAACTTTAAATTTTAATCCAAATTTTAATAGCTCTTTGTTTTAAATAGATTTATCAAAGTAACGCCACCGGATACGACGTGATATCAATTGTTTAAAAAAAGGGTCACTCTTGTCTATAATTAAACCGCACAAATTAAAGACGTTCTTAAAAACATCCTGTCTATTATTAATTAATAATTTAAATACATTTGAAACGAAGTATTGCATTTCATCGGATTGGGGGACAATATTGTTTTTTTGTTTTAGTACTCTCATCACTAGTAACCCAATACAAAACCTACTCTTACTTTTGTACTTTTGAAAACTTTATCTTGGAGAAAAAATGGTAATTCTGATTTGAAAAAGCAGTCACTTTTTTGTGACATTGTATCAAATTTGTATCAAAACATTGTATCAAATTTTCCCCATCCAAAAGTTTTCATTGGCCATTTTTTAATTTTTCGGAAAATATCTTCAAAAACTTTTTAAACTTTTATAAATAATCTTTAATAGTGCCTTATTTACTTTAAAAATATTTTTTTTATTGCTTCGAATATTTTTTACTAGAAAATTTTTAGAAAGTAAGTCAACATAAACAAGGTATATTTATTTGATTTAGATTTTAATTTTGTTCGATTCCAAAATATCAATAAAGAATTATCTTGCACAGAATATAAATATTTGCAGAATAATACAATTAGCGAATAAAACAAAGATAGTTTATTTTCGAAACATAGAGAACTAATGGGAGTAGAGAAATTATTATAATTGTTTTCTAATCACACAAGTTTTAATTTTACTAAAGACAAAAATAGTATATTTGAAACTTATACCCATCTCTCTCCTATTTATAGTGTTACAATTTTTCTATGCAAATTTTTATTTTGTAGAGCAAAATTTACTTGGCATTGTTAAATTTTTATAAATATAAAATTTGCTTCTAGAAATAATTTTATTTTTTAAATGAATTAATAAAAATTAATTTTTTGTGTTCTATGTAGGGCAGAAATATAGGGTAAATCAGTATGGTAAACAAATTTTTTATATGTAGATTTATTTATGTATAGTATGCGTTATATAATAATAATGATCATATGTATGTATAAAGAATATTTCATTGATGTAACAAAAATATTTTGAAAATTAAAATAGAATAATAAAATATTAAAAAGGAATTGTACTTACGTGTTATTATTTGAACTTATAGTAATTTATGTTTATTTAATTTTGAACTATTTTCCAATCGAGTTGGTAAAATAACAATTGGTCAATAATTATAAGAAAAAACAAAAAGAGATAATTTAGTCTTTAATCGGAGAAATTAAAAGATAAGACAGAAAAAGAAAATTTATTAGAAATTTCAAGTAAGCGGATAGTGAGTCAATTAAAAATATTATAATGATTTGATAAAATTGTCCTCAAGCACTAACATAACCTATGTAATTAATAATGCAATTGAATATTTTATTTCGCCGTATAATAAGTCATGAAAATCCTTATCGTTTTAAATACTGACTTTTTAATTTCTAAGAGTAGTCAATTAACACCATAGGAGCGCAAAATGATGCTCATGACAGGCAATATATGAAATCAAACGATTCCAAATCCATTATTTTTTGTGTACAATGTAAAAAAATTATTCATTTCGCATTTTTTTTTTTTTTTTTTTGTCTCAATAAATGTTCTTAAGCATTCCATATAGTCTCGCGATTATTGGAAATCAGTCCTAAAAAAATTTAAATTTATTTTAAATTGGATTTTAAACTCTTCCTTACACAATTAAGCCAAACTAATTTTATAAACTCATACAATCAATTCCCGTATTTCTCTGTAAGGTTGGCTTAACTTTTCATGTTTGAATAAATTAAACTATATGAGTAAATAAAAATGCATATTGAAACACCAGTTTCGGAATTACATAGAAGAAAGATCACATTTAGCCTTTTCATTGAGACCCTTTACTGAAATAAAACACAAAGAACCAGCAGGAATGAAAAAAAAAAAAAAAAAAAGAAAGAAAGAAAACCTGTTGTATACGCTTTCACGGTAGTAAACATTTTGCATGTAGTTGCGATTTCGAGAAAGTTAAGTAGCGATAACTTGCCAAAGAAAATACCCGGATTTGAACGGAGGGGATGCCCCTCAGGCATTCTAAGGCCATTCGAAACCCTCACTATAATGATTCAATTCTCCCAGATTTCTGAGGAGTTTTACTGACCACCAGGGGCAAAGGTTTCCTCCACTCTTCCTCCCCATAGACAGTTCACTTCCTTTTTCAGGTGTCAACGGCCTTAAGAACTTTCAACATCATTTATATAAAAGCCCAAATAAAAAGAAGGAAAAAAAACAAACACTAACCTCTCTAGATGATACATTTTTATACATCAAGCCAACTCCTGGTTCACTACTTGTCACAGAGGATCTATCAGTTATATCTGATTGAGTAGAACTTGTATCATCTATTTTATGGGAATTCTTTTCTTTTTTCTTCTTTTTCAAAGATTTTCTGATTTCACTATGTCTATCCCATAGTCTGCTTCCATTTGATTTAGATTCATTCGACTTGGTTTTGCTTACTGTAATTTAAATATAAATGAGTAAATAGTAATCGGAAACAGTTTTTAAAAGGATCAGAAAAATTAACACTAAGAATTTAACACTAGTTACATAAAAAAATTTTTAAAAAAAAACATGAAATATTTTTTTCAAAGATAGGAAAATTTTAACACTACTTGTTATAGTAAATCTAATTAGGATAATAGAAATTTTAAAAAAAAATCACAGTACCATTTACAAAAATTTTAATAATAATAGAATTTAGAACGAGTTAGTTTAGCATTGACACTAAAAATCTTTGAGCTTTATGAAGAAAAAACGTAGCATTCAGCAAATTTAGAAAAAGAAAAAAAGATAACGAAAAAAAATTTATTCTAAGTTTAGGAAGCAAAATATATGAAACAATAGAGAATAGTTTGTCACATTGATGAGATTTAAACATATAGCAGCACAAACATTAAACACAAACATTCCTAGCAGCAAAAACAAAAATAATTAAGGTATTTTTTAATAAAAAAAATATAGGAAAACCTATTAAGAGACTGGTCCCAAATCAATTTATCAGAGTTAAACAAATATGATTATACAATTTATGAAATTATTTTAATTAGCTCTATTTAACTTAAGAACAAAGAAAAATATTATTAATTTATTACATCTGAAGAATATTAAAGTTTGAAAAAAAAATTTATAATTTTTCTGCATTTATACCACTTAAAAAAGCAGGCTCTTACAAAAAGATTAATTCAATATTTTAAATCTGAACATAGGCAAGATATAAGCAAGATTTTGACACAAATCACACTTGAGTAATTTATTTTGAGTTACATATATTTTTTACACCTTATTTTATTTTATTATCAACTACAAAGATATTAGAAATAAAATACGGTTTTATCAAAATATGTAACACCAAGACATCGAAACTCAGTTATTTTAATTAAAAAGTAACCAATTCAAACTCTTATGTCTTGAACAAAGTTTTTAGCAAAAAAAATTTGAAAATAGTAATTAAATTTAAGTCATATATTTTATTCATACCAAGGTGACTATCTCCCTCCCAACACAGATAGGAACACCCCCCTCCCCATTTGAAAAACAGCCTCTTGCATACAACAAAATATAAATAAAAAAATTTTCTAAACAATTATTAGCTACATCTGATCGATCTCAATTAGATTTACTGTTCAAAATATTTTATACGTAAAATATTTTTATCAGAAAACAAAATTAAAATTGTAAAAAAGAATTAAACAAAAATATGGATTGCTATGCAAAACTGCATATACAGGCATGAAAGTGGACAAAAATAAAAAAAAAGCTGAACTTTTACAAAACAGGTCACCGGGAGGAGGAGGTGCTCTATATGATACTGAGATATCAATGAGATATATAAAAGCAACTTTTAACTATGACGGGAGATTTTTAATTAATATTTAAAGTGGCAGAAGCATTTAGAAAGTTAACTTTAAATTTTTCTTAAATATTTGACCACTACTATATTAAAGAAAATTAAGCAAGTACAGTAAGACCTCGATTATCCGAGATAATTGGGACCGCTAGTACCTCGGATATTGGAAATCTCGGTTAATAGAAACCATGTATTTAATGAAAACATGAAACTTAATGAAACATGTAACCTTCCATGCTTGCGAATTTAACTACTTTTAAAGAAAAAAACAATAGAACATTTTTTAAATGGTAAAAATAAACATATATGAACTTATGTTTCACAGCTAAATGGATTTATAAAGGAAATAAACTCTATCAAAACAACTCTAATCATCTGTTAACAAAGCATTCATGGATGTTGTCTTCTCAGGGTGTAATATTTCTTGGAAGTTGAGTGCTTTTGTGGGAAAGAAGTGCCTGTAACATGGACAACGAACTAAAATGTGTAACGAACTAAATTTTTTCCAAGCTCATTTTGGAAAAAGAGGAAGAAAAAAAAATATATAAATAAAAAATTGGACTTCGTTATTGTCTCGGTTAACAGAAACTTCGGTTAATCAAAGTTCTACTGTATATGCAATAAGTCCTGACTATTAATTTACTTACTAATGAAAAATATCACATCTTTACAGTAAATAATTCAAGAGAAAACTTACTTCTACTTCTTTGACGAATCACGATATTGGATTTTAAAATCGCGTGAATATGAATCACAATTTTGGATTTTAAAATCAGATCAATATGAATCGCGATTTTAGATTTTAAAATTGCGAGAATATGAAACACGGTTTTGGATTTTAAAAACATGAAAATACAAATTGCGATATTGAATTTTTAAATCGCGTGAATAAGAATCGCGATGCATAATCTTCAGATCACCTGAATACAAATCACAATGAGTAATTTTTAAATAGCGTACAAATACAAAAAACGATGTCTGATATTACAACTGCATGATAACGAATCGCAATATTGGATTTAAAAATGCATGAATGCGAATCCAGACGTTGGATTTTAAACTCGCGGGAATACAAATCGCAATATGGGGTTTTAAAAACGCTTACATAAAAATAGCGATATTGGATTTTTAAATTTAGTGAATGGGAATTGCTAGTACAATCTTTAATTTACGTAAAAAATCGCATAACTTTTAAATCAGTGAAATACGAAAATCAATGATTGATATTAAAATCGTCTGATTAAGAATCGCGATTTTAGCAGATTCTGGCGCAGTTCCTAATACAGTACACTCTTGATTATCCGTGCGCGGATTATCCGGTTTGCAGATTATCCGTGCTCATTCTGGAGTCGCAAATTTTTTTTTAAGAGAAACATTTTCAAAATTAAAAAAATTTTATTCATGAAGTTATAACACTACCCAAATTTTTGGAATGCAATATTCGTTATTGGATTGCAGTATATGGAATATCAGCAGCATGGTCAAAGGTAAAATCGTCTATGTAATCACGATCGTGGAGAAAGATCATACCGCTTGATGAATAATCTTCTTCAGATATTCAAGAAGAATATGATAACGGTATTTTCGAACAAGCAAAAGAAATCTAAGTTTTCAAAATTCTTGATGAAGAAAATTTAGAAAATTGGTTTCAAAGTGATGCATGTGAGCCTGGCTTCTAGTATTTGACAGATGAAGAGATCGTTATGTTGTTAAATCAAATAGTGATGATAGTAACTGATGCAGAAGATGTAATAAATGAGGGAAATAAAATTTTTGCAGTTCTACAATCTGTTGAAACTTTATTAGATTGTATAGGAGGATTTGATTACGGTGACATTACTACGATTCGTAAAATATGTGTCAATATGTGGCACATTACACAATTTTTTAAAAGGAAAATTCTTAGTTTGATGTTATACAGGATGCAAATGTCAGTAATTTTTATATTTTTTGTACTGATATGGATTTTTTCTTTAATAAAACGAAGTTTTCGGATTATCCGTGTTTTTCGATTGTCCGTGCGGCCTGTCCCGGTGATTAACCCGGATAATTGGGAGTGCAAACGGTCCAAATTGGCGGTCCAAACGAAACCACTTAGACACCTTTCCGCTCTATAGTGGAAGTCGCGGTTATCAAAGCAACGGTGTACCTGCACCAGTTTCACCCATTTTCTTCTGAAGATCATTTTCTCAGGAGGCTACTGCAGGGGGAAAAAGTTCATTCCAAGTCCGACTATCGTTCGGGTGGCTAGGGTTTCTCTAATTGGACTCCCCAAAAATTTTAGGTTTTGGAACAGCGTCGGAAATTTTAAAAATTGGGAGGAAATAGTGGATTTCCGCTTTTTTGTGGAAGTCCTTCATCCATGCATATATAATGTGATGATGTGTTGTTCTCTTTAAAAATTATATGAATTTAATGACCAATTCAAATCAGGCTGTTGAGCCCAAATTTAATGTAATAAAACATTTATTCAAATGAAACTAAATGTCTCTCTATATTAAAAAATTATAAGGGCTGCTGCTGTTTTGGGTGTTAAGCTAAATATTAAATTTCGTTTTGTGGGGCGAAAACTATAAGACTTAGAAACTTGGTACTACACAGATGCATAGAAAAATGTACACGTAGTATAATAGAATTAACAATCAAAAATTAATTTTAGAATTACTAACTGCTAGGCTTGCTAGGAAAAATAGCATACAAACTGATAGGCTGCAGGAATGCAATTACAGAGTTGAAATTTCTGAAATTTTTTTCACTTTTTTTTCCTTAATATTTTGATTTGCTGCATAAAATATATAAAACTTAGAAACTGAAACTACGAAGGTATGTAGAAAAAATCACCGGGAGTAAGACAATAAAAATATTGTTTCAAAATTCCAATTTTTTGAAAGGTATTGCAAGTTCAACTTTTTTTCAAGGTTTTTTTTTTTTACGGTTATTATATTTTTAATGTCCAAATATTATATATATATTAAAAAAATGTGGCTTTGTGACAAATCTCCTAATTGAAGATTGGTATGTCTTTTCTTATGCTGTATAACATACTCACCCCTTCCAACTACCAGAGAATTTCTTAGTTTCTAAAAATAATTTCTCTAGTGATAAAAAAAGATAAAGTATTAATATTTTAATAAATTAAAAGAAAAAGAATTTTTTTCACCACCACATGCAAATAATTTAAATAGATATATTAAAGATCAGATAGAGGATAGGTTTCACGCAAAAGTCTTGAAGAAAGTTTTATAAAGGTTCATTTTGTTTTAAAATTTCAGCTTTAGTTTGCAACCACTGATTAATATATTTTGCACAAGACTGAAATGTTGGAGTGAATACATACTTGCTTGTATTACGTTTCCTGGATTGTTTTTAAGTCAATCATTACAAATTAAATTGTATTTCACTTTAAATAAATAAAAAATTTAATATTTCCTTGCTTAGAGTAACATTTTATGGGGCTTTATAGCTCCACTTAACTAAAAATTACTGTTAATTTAGATCTTCAAAAAATTTTAAGTAATTTTTCAACAATGTTGATTAAGAATAAAATATCAGAAATAGTTGTTAAATAGCTTTTTTGTCATATGAATGTTCGTAATAAAAACAATTGGCAGCAATAAATACTTCAAATGAAGATAAAATCAAAAATTATTTTGGATAAAATTGTAGATGTCACCTCCAAACAGTTGAATGAATGTAGTAAAGAGAGACTTACATTTATGCCATGGAATCAAAGACTTTCTCTTTTTTAATCCTGACTTTTGTTTCTCATTTGAGAACACAGAGTCATCACAAAACTGCCCTTGATAGAGTAAAGCTTGTCCTTGCATCTCCCTTAACATACATTCTTTAAACATAGTAGACTTCAAAAATCTTTGGTAACAATCAAACTTCATCAAATTGAAAATCTAAAAAATAAATAAAACGAACTTTAAGAATTCAAAAATGAAGAAAAGATAATAGGCCTAAAATGAATTAATAAGACTGTGTAGCTACTCTGCAACTACATTAATTAACAAAGACAGTTCTTTTACAGGGATTTACTATTTAAATAAATTTCAAAGGCAGAGTAAATAAATATACAAAAGCTGCTAACTTTTAATTTGAGGGTGAGATGAAAGGTTATGAGGGAGAGGTGAACATAACAAAATATTAATTTTTAAAATAAAAGTGTGGTTAGAAAAAACATTATAATAAAATATTTTTAAGCATTTTAAAATCAACAATGAGATGGATTATAATTTGATCACTGTTAGAAAATATTGATCTGAAAATTAGATCACTATTGAGATAAAGAGAAAAAAAAATTTCACGTAGACGATTGCTCCACCCTATATGGTTAGCATTTTTGCACAACCAATAACACTGGAATGGTCAGTCAATGTTTGACTCCAAACTATAAATTCCAACCAAAAAAAATTTGAAAAACTACATAACTTACATATTTCTAAGACTTCAATTTTTTTTTTAAGAGAAAATGTTCTTTAGTCAACATTTCAAAACAAATTTAACTTTTTTAATTTAAGAAAACTTAACTCTTTTAGAGTTAATTTTACTGCAGAAGTAATGCAAAATGCTGAAGTTCTTCTTCTTTTTTTTAAGAAATATTAAACTGAAACCTATTTTCTTAATATTATATCTTAATTGCTCTGCTTTATATTTCATAATTTAAGATTAATACTGTTCTTATTAAGCTATGGAATAATTAAATTATTATAAATTAAAATTAATTGCAGTTCCTTTATTTTTTTTTCTCTA
This sequence comes from Parasteatoda lunata, assembly GCA_949128135.1. Lineage (NCBI taxonomy): Eukaryota > Metazoa > Arthropoda > Arachnida > Araneae > Theridiidae > Parasteatoda > Parasteatoda lunata. The sequence continues at coordinate 232,225 of OX421981.1, read as the reverse complement.
GTTTTAAGCTTAGAAGTTTCCCAGAATTATTGTCATATAGTAACAGAAATAGTCCACTAGCTAATAATGAATTATAGACAGATAAGACAAACATAAATTTACAACCCCCCCCCCTCCCAAAAAAGGTGCCAACCTAAATACTTTGTTCTAATGATCAGATTTACACACAATAAATACCAATCATACTTGCTAAAAAAATTGGTCTTAAAAATACTAATCAAGTCGTGCTACCTATTAATTAACAAACAAAAGGGTACTTTTTTTGAATAAAAAAAAACACTTTAGGCAGCTTTAGTACACAACTTAATATGGTAACATAAGTACTAAGCTAGAAGAGTGATCAAAAGTTTGGACCTGTTAATTTCTTTTGACTTATTTCAAAATATCTCAGGACATTTTAAAGGGAAATGAAAACATTTTGCACACAATTATGTTACTTGTTTAGCCAAAGAAAATTTCACGCACTAAAGGCCCCAAGTATTCAAGCGCTCTCCTGACTAGCGTATAAGCCCTTATACATCAGAGTGTGGCAACTCCATACATTTTGATAATAAAATATCCTAATCAGCCAAAAAAGTAATGTATATATATACATATATTAGTCTGTGTGTGTGTTTTTGTAACTAATTTTATGTCGTAAATTCGAATTGTAACTAGCCTTTAGAATGGCACTTTGTAAATGATAATCATTGCTCATTAGAACAAAAGTTATTAAGAGTACTTTTTTCCCCTTCTTTCTTTGGCTCATTGCACATAAAGCATTATTATTACTATTATTTTTGTTATTGGTTGAGACAAACATAAAAATAGAAAAAGATTACATTATTTAATAATAAAAAAGAGTTATACTTGTTTTTGAGCTGGTAAAAATAAATCAGGAGTAGGTGCATTTAAATTTTCTTGCGCAACTTGCCTAGCATGACTATCTACATTAACAGGCTCTTGAGCTCCTATGCATAAATGCTTGTTGTATATATCTTTGGCCATCTCAGACATCTAAAAAAAAAAATTATTTAAAAAATAAAACATGCAATTTTATCAAACATAATTTGTTTTTTTCACAATGCGAACAATTTGTATTTGTTGTTAAAAAATTTGATGAAAGGAATTTTCTTTTCTTTTACCAAATAACTTGTTGGATAATCCTGATAATTCTAGGTATGAAATTTTTCACTGTATGTTAGATAGGATAAAAAAAAAAAAAGTTGAAGTATCTCAAATCTTCTAGCAGTAGTGCAGAAAATTTTTAAACTACTATCAGAGCAAAATCTTATAACTCTAAATTAATATCTTCTGTTGCCTCTATGAACCAAAAAATGTGAAAATTAAGGCTAAAAATGTTTGAATTCAAAAAATAATGAAAAATCACTGAATTTCATTGATTAGCTGGTGATAGCACTTAAAAATTACTATTTCTTAACAACAATATTAGTAAAAAATTCTAAACAATTGCATTAATATTATGTAAGTGTGAATTTATTTTCTAAAAAAACTGTGTTTAATATTTAATTTCATTACTGTTCACAGAACAAAAGAAATTAACTTATTATTCATACAAACATTGTTAAGAAATGTTAAGTTTTAAGTGCTGCTGCAAGCGGATTAATAAAAAAAAACTTTTCTTTTAAATGAATGTTTAGCCTAATTTTTACAATTGGTATATTGAAGGAAAGAAGATATCAAATCAAAGTTATGAGATTTTGTATACTTCCTAATGGTGATATTTCACAACTTTTCTGAAATACAGCTAAAAGATTTGATACTTAGACTTTAATAGGCCACAGTACAGTACGTGTGGGGCATTTTATTAAATACTGATATGCTTAAAAAATTTTTAGGAAATAAAAAAAAAGAGATTAATATTGAAATATAAATACTACTGTTATCTGTTTAAAACATTTTGTATTAAAAATGAGGTAAAAAAAAACTATAGTCCTTTCTTGTTGAATTTTAGACATAAAATTCACCCTCTTATCTAATCATTTTTTAATGCTTATAAATGTACATAATTTCTTATACTAGGGATGCACAACTTTTTTTTAGTGAGAAGCAACTTGCACAGCAGCTTGACCAATGAAGGGCTGCATTCCCAGAAATTTAAATAGACATGTTCACAAGAATAACAGTAATTTTTATATAAACATCTAGGCACTAAATTCTTTTATCAGTTAACTTATAAATATGTTTGCATAAAATTAAATACTTTTTAACATTAGATTTCATTTAAAACTAAAAAAAAACCTCACAATTGATCATTTAAAATTTTTTTTCCTTTTTCAAAACAAAATAATAATAATAATGCAATACAGATTAATCGCAACAAATAAAACCAATAGATAAAAGTGATGGAATTGTTATCACATTACATAATGTAAAAGTTCATTTTATTATAAATTCTAACAATAAAAAATTTTATTTTCATAGAACTAAATTAAAAGAAAAAATTAAATATTTCATGGAGTAAAATAAATGCAAGTTAAATACTTAAAGAAAGCTAATAGGGCTTAAAATAATTTAAATTAAAACAAAACCATTATAGTGAAAAATAAAATTCAACATTTAATAGGGAATACATTTCAACTTTAAGATATTTATATTAAGTAAATTTTAGAAAGTTTTAGAAATCTTAAAGGCAATTTTTAAGCTAAGAAAAAAAAAAGGAAGAGAATCAAATTTCAAGAATTATAATATATTAATAATATTGCATTAAAATATCAAGATTTTCAAAACCGTTTCATGGAAAAGTGTAGCAATAACTGAAGAAAGAAATGATGGAAAAAGTTTAAATGCATATTTTAAAATTAGCATGTTGTAATAACAGAGTACTAAAAACAGGGTATCTGCTACATTTTAGGTTTTCAAATTCATGACTTTCCATGACTAATTACAAGAATTTTTCAGGACTTAAAGAAGTTACTATTTTCTCCGACGACAAAAACGTAACAATAAATTTTAAAAAGCATAATAACATTCATTGAAATGATAATTATACCCAAAATTGTTATACTCTGCATCTTCATATTTATAGATTGTTCAACAATATTTGTAAAGGTTTAATGTTCTGGTTAGTTTCAGTAAAGAAACAACTTGATTGTTGGTTTAAAGAAATCAAATATTTCTTTAATATTTTGCTTAGTTTATTAAAGTTTTTGATAAACTGTATGTGTATTTTTTTGTAAAAGTTGAAAGCATGAGAGGGGGCCGCATGTTAGACAAATAAATGCTAAAAGGTTTTTTTTTCCTATTTTGATTAAATAACGTAGAAATAAAAGGTATAAGGTTCGATCTTTGTCAGCCATCGAAGATAACGATCTCCTGCATTCAACTTACGTCGGTGACGTCATGGTCTGCAGGGATCGGCCAGTTTCTTTTTATTTGCTGTTGGTCATTCTGGCGTGGACCATGACGTCATTTGTTATCTGTTTAAAGAGTATTTAAGCTTCTGTTGAAGCATATACGAAGCATTATTTTTTGTATTCCTTCTTTTCGTTTGTCACGCTGTTTGTGACAGTTTGTCTACCAATTTATTATGTTTTAATATAAATTTATTGCCTTAGAAACTTTGTTTTCTTATTTGTTTTGTTGACAAACATATAAAATAATTCTGCGACAATCTCAGATATCATGGTTATGGGCCACGTTGTAGGCATAAGCGGGATTCATTTTCTACCATCCTGAATATCAAATTTGCATTAGCCTGGATTTAGCCAAGTCATTGTCAACTTCAAATGGAGAAGCTTAAAGATGGGGGCCGTTCCCACCCGCCATTTTTACAAAGTGAATCCTCAGCTTAAATCTCAATCAAGTTTGTTTTAGTGTACTTCAAGATGCCGTGGATTCGAAAGATAAAAGAACATTTTTAAAAAATATGACGCTTCTAAGGAATTTGTCTCCAGTTGACAAAAGTAACAGTAAGGATTTTTTTAAAAAGAATTTTAGTCCGTAATCGACACATCCGAATTTGATGGCTACTAAAGATTGCAAAGTTTTGTATCTAGTATGGAACTAGCAGCGATACTCTTTTTGTTCTTAGAATCTTTTGAGTTATAATTGTTTCATCATGGAATCTTCGAACTAGCACATAGATTTCCTGAATTTGTCAAATTGTAGTACATGGTAAGAAAATATGAAAGTAATCCTCATGGACCGAGGAATGTGGAGTTTTATCTCCAAAACTGAGCCTGCCTTACTTTCAGAAACAAGTTGAAAGTCAAGAATACCTCTGGAGGTGGCACAAAGCATACACGTCGATATTTCCTAGTGTCGAACCCGAATACTGATGTCAGCGACAATTGATGATGCTGAAGCTTGGGAAATTCTAAAGCAACATTTTGAACCAACTACGAGAGCAAGAGTGATTCAACTCCTAGACCAATTTTTCGACCTGGAATACTCCCCAGGAGAAGAAATTGGAATCTTTGCTGCTAGATTAAAGAGCCTGGTTTCTCAACTGAAAGAAGCAGGACACCCTGTTGACGACATAAACCAAGGATTTCAACTAATAAGATACTTAAAGACTGTTTAAAATCTCCCCAAGTTAAAAATTGGAAATTAGCCATACCAGATGAGATTAATACTATGAGAGAAAGAAAAGTTTGGTATTTGGTTCCAACACCTAAAAATAAAAAAGAATTTCGGGAAGCCGTTCGGTTTATACAACTAAAGTAAATAAAACGGGTGAAACTGTAAGATACCAAACACGTTTAGATGCCCAGGGATTTAAACAAATACGAGGTGAAAGTATGATGAAGTATTTAGTCCTGTGGTTATTTTAGTTCTTGTAAGAATGTTTTTCAGAATCTTAGTTTGTATGCTAGGATGGTATCATTCTCAATTAGATATCAAGTGTGCTTATCTTTACGCAAATTTGAATAAGGATGTATATATGAATCAACCTCAAGGTTTTGTTGCTTCAAATAAGGAAAAACCACGTCTGTCACCTAAAGAAAGCTATTTATGGACTTGTAGCGTATCTACCACTACAAAAATATAATTGCAATTCACTAGTATATAAGACATGTTAACTCGACTCTATGTCGGGGTACCTTTTCATAGATGAAGGTTGACATTGTCTATAACTACACACTCCCCACATTGGTGACCTTCGGACGTGATTTGAACACGCCTACCTTGGCAGAAACGCCCACTTCAATATGGATACACCTACATAGACAATAACGCTTCGCTGGATGGCCCACATTGAATAGTTGACTTGCTACTTGTGACGGCGACATTAACCAACTCCGTACACTGTTGCTACTCAGTCTCGATTAAACACAATGTCGGCCGACATACACTCAACTGCTAAAGGCAACATAGGAGCGATAACGACCGTGAACTTAATACAGCTCTCACGACTACCACTCAAAATCCGGTGATCTTAATACAGCTCTCCCGGCTTCTCACAAAAACAGCAATACAGCAACTAGTGGTATCCATCCATCGAATTCTATCACGGATATAATTCTGGTGGGGGAGTACTGTAGCGTATCTACCACTACAAAATTATAATTGCAATTCACTAGTATATAAGACATGTTAACTCGACTCTATGTCGGGGTACCTTTTCATAGATGAAGGTTGACATTGTCTATAACTACACACTCCCCAAAGTGGTCAAGAGTGGTTTTTTGAATTGGATAATACACCTGAAAATTTAAAGTTTGTAAGATCAAAGTGGTGAAATTGTACATACGTATATAAAAATGTAATTCTTATAATTTATGTAGATAACATAACAATTTTAGCTAAAACAAAAGATGAAGTGGACAGTGTTATTAGGCTTTTAAGTGATAATTTTGATTTAAAAATTTTGGGTAAAACTCGTAAGTTGTTAGGTGTTGAATTTGTCCACAAGGATGGTGAGATGTTAATACATCAAAAAAATTATATCTAAAAAATTTGTAAAATGTTTTCCAGCTTTAAATTTCCTTTATCATCGTTTCCGATTACTAAGGGTAACTTATTATCAAAAGCTGATTGTCCATCTTCTAAAAGCAAAGTGGATGAAATGGCAAAATTGCCATTTTGTAACATTTTTGGTTGTTTGTCTGATATAGCTAATCGCACAAGACCGGATATTTGCTATGCGGTAAATATATTATAACAATCTCAAGAAAACCCAGGTTTGAAACACTGGAATACTTTATTAAGATTATTAGGTTATGTTCAAAATACTCAAGATTATTTTTTAAAATTGTCAAATATTGAGGAATTAAATGTTAATAGTTACTGTGACTCAGATTTCGCTGCTACCAGGGATGACAAAATACCAATAGGTGGTATAATATTGTTTTTACAGGGTTCATGCTCTACTTTAAAAATAAAATTCAAGTACTTTTCAAGGACTTTTTAAGACTTATTATAGAATTTTCAAGGACTTAAATTTTAGTAAAAGATAGACTGAATTTTAACATTTTAAACTGAAATGTTTTGACAATAATAGTTAGTTGATAATAAATGTTAGATGATAATAGCAGTATTGAAAAATAAGAATTCCATTGCTCTCTCTTGATTTTGAAAGTGATCTAAGCATAAAAAAAGCAAGGGTGGTTGATATGAAGTCAAGAATAAAATTCGTGATGAATAAAAACGTCGGATTTGAATTTTACATAAGGCCAATTTTAAGATAGGTATACAACCTCTGAATAAGCAAATATTTGGACAAGTCATGAAGAAAAGAGGAACATTTCAAACAATCTAAACAAAAATAAAAACAAAGTACACTTAAACTTATTTGTAATAACAAATTTACAATTAGAGTAAAGGAAATAGAAAACATACTAATTAAAACTATTAAAAGATATTTATTTGTAAAACACTCAAGCGTCTTATATGATATGTAAAGAACAAAACTAGCATTAACATATATACTAAATAATTTCTGAATGTGTGTGGTAAAATATAATTGAAAAAAGAGCCAAACAAAGAGGACAAAAATTAAAACAAAGCTGAACTTCTCCAACGTAGTCACTGGGAGGATGTGGGGTGGGGGAGGGAGTGTTCTATATAATACTGTGATATCAACTAGATATTTAAAAACAACTCTGCCGGGAGATTTTTATTTAATATTTAAAGTGGCCGAAGCATTTAGACAGTGAAATTGAAATTGTTCTTAAATATAATTTTAAAATTTCGACCACTTCTCTATTAAAGAAAATTAATCAATTATGGGATGTTGCGGCTTAATTATCATTTTTAATTTATTACCGGTCAACCATTTTAAATTGAAACAGTTGCCAACTTTCACCTCAATATCTTCTGATAAATTCTTACTAACAATTTCGGTCATTTTGACTGTTTTAATTAACCAATCATACTTAAAATTTTTTTTTCAGTAGCATCGATCATACGCACTTGATATGATCACATGAACACGAATCGCAACGAGTAGTTTTCAAATCGCGTATAAATACGAAAATCGATGTTTGATATTACAACCGCGTGATAACAAATCGCAATATTGGATTTTAAAAATGTGTGAATACGAATAGCGACATTGGATTTGAAACTTGCGGAAAAACTAATCGCGATATTGGGGTTTAAAAACGCTTAAGTACAAATCCCGATATTAGATTTTTAAATTGCGTGAGTGGGAATGCGAGTACGATTTTTGAATCACACGAAAACGAATTGCAACACTTAACTTTTAAATCAGTTAAATACGAAGATCGATGATTGATATTAAAATCGCCTGAATAAGAATTGAGATTTTGTCAGAATTGCCCAATATTTAAAACTTCTAAAATCAGCCAAACACACGTAAAATCCTAAAATCAAACAGTACGCGTCATCATCTAAAAGGCAGAAGAGTTATTCTCTCACACTTATGAGCGTCAAAAGTTAAACACAGAAATGCAGGAAATAGGGCTGTTTTCGCAAGTTTCTGATACTTTTCCAGGTCATTTGGAATTTTTCAAGGATTTAACATCATTTTCAAGTACTTCTAGGGGCCCTTGAAAATCAAAATGAAATTCAAGTACTTTTCAAGGTTTTTTCAAGGCCGCGGGAACCCTGTTTTAGATAAAACTCCGATATTCTGGAAAACTTTCAAACAAAAATGTGCGAGTCTATCTACAATGGAATAAGAGTATGTGACTTTAACTGACACTGCCCAAGAAGTAATGTGGATTAAGCGTATAATAGACGAGTGTAGAGAATTAAATCTAAAATTTAAGTGCTTGTATTATATTTAGTGACAATCAATCAGCGATTGATTTTTCCCATTCAAATATTGAAAATAGTCGAACGAAACACATCAACGTAAGGTATAATTTCATCAGAAATTTAATTTATGATACATTTTTTACTGTTAAACATGTTAAGAGTAAGTTTAACTTAACGAAAATTTTTACAAAGCCTTTAATGTTAGAAGTTGAAAAATTTTGTTCAATATTTGTAAAGGTTTAATGTTCTGGTTAGTTTCAAGAAAAGAAACAACTTGATTGTTGGTTTAAAGAAATTAAATATTTTTTTAATATTTTGTTTAGTTTATTAAAGTTTTTGATAAACTGTATGTGTATATTTTGTAAAAGTTGAAAGCATGAGAGGGGGCCGCATGTTAGACAAATAAATGCTAAAAGGTTTTTTTTCCTACTTTGATTAAATAACATAAAAATAAAAGGTATAAGGTTCAATCTTTGTTAGCCGTCGAAGATAATGGTCTACTGCATTCAACTTATGTCGGTGACATCATGGTCTGTGGGGATTGGCCAGTTTCTATTAATTTGTAGTTAGTCGTTCTGGCGTGGATCATGATGTCATCCATTATTTGTTTAAAGAGTATTTAAGCTCCTGTTGAAGCACATTATTTTTTGTATTCCTTCTTTTCATTCCTCACGCTGCTTGTGACAATTTGCCTACCAATTTATTATGTTTTAAAATAAACTTATTGCTTCAGAAACTTCATTTTCTTATTTGTTTTGTTGACAAACATATATTACGGCAATCTCAGATGTCACATATTATAATCTAATCTAGCTAGAGCTCTGTGAAACATATCAATAACTGTGAAGTAGAAACATATAGTAACTCTTTAACATACAAAAATTGCTATTTTAGTTTGAAAAATTACATGATAATCAGCAACTGTTCATTTGGTGCTGAGTTAATTAACTCTTTATCGAAAAAAAATTGAATCACTTTAAGTGATAGCTTTTGTTTGCTATATCTTTCATGTTTGCTATACCATTTTTTTGTTTTGTTGTTGTTGTTTAATTTGCTGCAAATGCTTCATGTTTCACAAAACAAGCAATATACCGTAATTTCGCGGAGAAAGGCCATCCTGGTATATACGCTGTGCCCTCAAAATTAGCCTGAAATGAAAACGCTTTTCACAAGATACGCCACACCATCGTACATGCCGCGCCGAATTTTACTATACTAATGCAAGTATTGATTAAAGACTTAACACATGCTCTAAATAAGCATATGTATATAATTTAAATAGTTAAGTAAAAACCAATAAAATGATATTGAATATACAAAAAAATAGAAACAAACCTAGTATATAAAATAGATTTCAATAACTTTCTAAGTAAAATTAAGCATTTTCTAATTTTAATGTGAAGTAACCATTAAAATATAAATAAAATACCAGGATTCATACAGAGATCAGCAGAAAAAATCCAAGGAGTATCCAAGGAGTCCAAAATTTTAAGGACTTATCAAAAATTTAAAAACTTTGTGTAAAAGATAACTAGACAGCTTTTTTTTTTTAAAATTAAAAAGCAGTTATTATAAAGAAATAGTAAAAATGTATATTTTGCATAAGATATTTCTTTATAGTCCTTTTGAGATAGATTTTAACTTTGTCAAACTTCGCTAAGAAAAATAAATAAAGTTATCACTTTCTCATATAGATACATTTTCCAGTTTCAAATATTTTAATAAATCTTGTTAAAGTACATAGTATAGATGTTGAAGATTAAGATAAAAACCTACCAATCTTATATTTTTAAATTTGAATACATAAGAAAATCTAAGGCATTTTATAGAGTAAAAAAAATCACAGTAAATCATTAATTAAGTTTGCTTGTAACATGCAAATTTTAATTATTTGCTGTTATTTTTTTCTTCTAACTCTTGCAATTAATTTTTTTTTCTTTTAAAGTTTTTTTAAAAACTATATTAGATTTTGACATTTAAGTCGTATAATTTAGTTTCCCTGCTTGTACAGCAAATTCATAAGCGGGCTAAGTAAGTTCATCTATGCAACACAATAATCTAAGGAGGTTCTAAGGACTAATTTGGAAATCCAAGTAGTTCCAAGTACTCCTTAGAGACTTTTTTATATCCAAGGAGTTTCTAACGAGTTTAAGGAGTCTGTACGCACCCTGAATATATCAAAAACCATTGATAAATTGTTAAAAATAAAACGATCTTACTTTTAAATCAGCAATCCAAAATCCTGTTTTAGAAATAAACGATAAATCCAAAAAAATTTTGTTCAAAGAAAAACTAAAGAATAATTTATTTAGATATCACCTATCACTATATATTCATATCACTGCACTTAAAAATTCCTCAAAATCAGAACTCTCTATACCAGAGCAAATTAGGTTTAATAGTTCATTTCTGGTTCTTCTCCGTCACTCACACTTTCAGCCTCAATTTCGGTTTCATTTTGTCCCGGGATGATTTCCGCTTTTTGAAGACATTTATCTCAGTTTCTTTTTCTCTTTTAACTGTTGACAGCCTAAAAGCAACGATATAATTTTCCCTCTTAATGGGAGGCATTTAAAATGAATAACTTAAATACAAGCTATGCCAAAACAAAATGAAAATATTAATGAAACAAAAACGCATCAGAATTGAAGATAAAATGATTTTAAAAAAATTATGAACTGAGGAAGATCGAAATCAGACAGAAATATGAGCAATGAAAAAAAACCAATACTCCCAAGCATATAAAACAAGTTTCTATATTTAACATTTCCTCGCCCTATTTTCACTTATCAAATCAGGTTTCTTTTTTTAACTGACTCCGCCTAGGAGGGTCTTTCTTTATCCTTGTCTAAAATTCTCACACATTGCTTTTTTCCCCTCTTCACTGACCCTCAGTTGAAAGTTTGAAATTCTTCTTGAAAATTTTAATTGTAAGATTATTCAAGGTTATTCCAAGCTCATCAGCACCCTTGATTCATCAAACATTCACATGTTTTTAACAACCAGTTGAAGAAAAAAGGGGAGCGGAGAGGCATCCATGACAAGTGGAAGAGACATATTTCCTGGAAAAAACGGAGGGGTGGTAGTGTTTGTTTTACAGTTGACATTATCACTGGCCACACCCTGATTTTCTTCATTCATTTCTTTCTGATTTATGCTTCTCCACTCCACGCCCATTTCCTACACTCAACAGCTGTTCATATGCAGACGTGCCAACCTGGGAAAATGAAAAAAGAGGAGGCTTTCGAAAGGAAGAGAGAAATGATCACGCAACAGTGAAACATGCAAAATAATACAAAGTCTTTTTTTTTAAAAAAAAAAATTGTAAATAACAACACTTTAGCCTTAAGGGAGACTTTATTTAGTGCATAAAGAATAATGAAAGTTATTGAACATATTGTTAAAATTATATACCAAAATTAAACAATTGTCAATAATAATATCTATAATACTGAATAGCAACAACAGTAAATAAATTTATGTAGCTAATTCATAAATTGATTCAAGCTAGTGCTCTTTTATTTAAAAAGAAATAAATAAATGTCCCATGGGCTAAACTACCTTATATTTGAAAAATATAATAAATAAAAGTTTAGGTAACGAAACAAATACCTTTCTTTAAATGGAAAATTAGAAATTTCATTCTCAATAAAAAATATTGTAGAACGATGATCAAAATTTTTAAGAAATTAAAACGTGCAGAAGGCACAATTCAATCCTCTTTCAGAAGCAATAATTCCAGGAAATTCTTCCAAATAAGCTTGGTTGAAAGAAGATAAGTATTTCATATATACTTTTTTTGCCGCCATTATATATTTCTACATAAAAAACAAACTAACAAGACAACAAAAAAAAACGCATAAAAACAAACTCAGATTCGAAGTTGCTGATATTGATTTCACTTTAATTCACTGTACAACGAAAACGATCCGAAAATAATTTTTCAGCGCATACAGCGAGCGTTCTTGCTTCCGAAAGAAGCCAATCACAAAGCAGTATTTACAAAGAGAAGCCCAACTCAGCGGTAGCAGATTCAGAAAGGAGAAACAACGCTCTTGATTGGCCAAGACATATGAACAACGTCACAGCTCAGGCCACGTCCAGCTCTGACGCATCGAGGTTGAAACTGATGAAAACTGCGTTCAGCGTAATAATAAGTGAAAAAATCGGAGATTTTCGAGAAAATCCCGGAGCAGAAAATAACTTGTAAAAAACCGGAGTCGCCGGAGGGTTGGCACGTCTGCATATGGCAGAAAAAGGAAAGAGACTTTGTTCTCTTGTGGATAGTGGTCTCCAGAAAGTGATTCCAAGAGAGGATTGGGAAGTGTGGGGGGAAGGGAAAATTCCAGGTGCACTGACCATTCTTTGGTGTAACATTAAGCATGAAAAAAGAAATAAAAAGCTCTCTTAACAGGTGGAAAGAATGTTGATGAAATTTCCAGTGGGTTTTCTCTAAAAAGCAAAATTTTTTAAAGAAGAAAAAAAAATACTATATAGGCTGCTCCGTTAGATACGCCTTCCTAACACTTTAACAAGGTCAAATTGGTCGTAATGCAGCTTGTGAATGAGGGGAAACAGATTGATGATTAGTTTAGTCATTAGCCTATCTTCAAACATCTTTTGACAAATCCTATTTTTTCTTTCTTTACTTGCCTGTGTCCACCCGTCGGTGTTCCCACCTTATCGTGGTGGCGTGGTTTGTGTGTGTTGTCGATCCCGAGAGCTATGCCGGCGGTAGCTTAGCTACTGGCAGGGTCACCCAAGCCGGACAGGTCAGAGGGGAGACACCAGACAAAGAGGAACACTCTGGTCCTCCAGGTTGGGGGTTAGGCGTGGGGCTAACAACCCCACCCTGTAAAAAATTCATTGTTCAGAAAACAGTAACAATACGAAAAAGCCGGACTGCTATAAAGGATAACGGAAACGGACCAGAGATTTGAGATTCGGAACTTGGAATGTGTTGAGTTTATTTCGAACAGGCGCATTGAAACAACTGCAAAGGCAATGTGATAAATATGGATTGGATATTTTGACAATTCAAGAAGTCAGATGGAGAGAGAGCAATATTACTGATCTAGGAAATTATACTATTTTTAACAGCTCCTAGGAACTCTCACGGCACAGGATTCATTGTGAGAAAAGAAGTAAAGAGTGAAGTAATTGATTTTAGAGCAGTTAATGAAAGAATTTGTATAATAAGGTTGAGAGCTAAATTCTTCAACATTACCTTGTTTAGTGTACATGCTCCTACCGAAGATGCTTAGGAAGAACAAAAGAATGAATTCTATGAAGATCTCAATAGGGAAATTTCAAAGATACCAAGACATGATGTAAAGATAGTATTAGGAGACTTAAATGCTGAAATTGGAAGAGAACCCTGGTTTAGACGAACTACAGGCTGGTTTAGCCTGCATGAAACCAGCAACGAAAATGAAATAAGAACTGTAGATTTTGCAACTAGCAACAATATGATTATAAGTAGTACATGTTTTGAGCATAAGAGGATTCATAAGGAAACATGGACTTCCCCAGACGGGGAAACGAAGAATCAAATTGATCAAGTTTTAATTGATAAAAGACATACCTCGGATGTTATGGACGTCAGAAGCTACAGGGGAGTGGATTGTGATAGTGATCACTTTTTGGTTATTATGAAATATAGACAGAGAATATCAAAAACACGAAATAGCAAGGGGAAAAAACAGAAGAAATTTTACGTAAAAAAACTAAAAAATAAGGATTTCAGAGATAACTATGGCAGAGCCTTGGATGCGAAGATTGATGATGAGTACCTAGGGAATACAGTGAATTTGTCAGTGGAAGAGAAGTGGGAAACATACAAAAATATTATTATAAATTCGGCTGAAGAAACCTTGGGAAGAGATGTAAAGGAAAGGGAAAAAGAATGGTTTGATGAAGAGTGTGAAATCCTAGTTGATGAAAAGAATAAAGCGAGGGAAAGGTTAATTGCCCACAATACAAGAAACAACGAAAAAGTGTACAAGGAAAAGAGAAAACTAGCTAAGAGAGTTATCCGTACCAAAAAAAGAACACTGGAAAAAGAAAAGATACAGGAAGTGGAGGACCTATCTGCGATAGGGGACATCCGTGGAATGTATGCAAAATTAATTTCTATAAGAGGGTACCAACCACGAACAACACTTTGTCGTGGAAAAAAAATGGAATCTTGGTTGGAAAGGAAGACGAAATTTTAAAAGCCCTTTAAACAGAAATGAAGTAATTAGACAAACAGAAGGTGAACTAGTTACATCAGAGAATGATTGTGAACCGTTAGAGATGGAGGAAGTTAAAGAAGCAATTAAAAAGTTACGTAATGGAAAAGCACTTGGAGAGGATTTAATTTCCCCAGAACTAATAGAATATGGCAGTGAGAAGTTATTCAAAATGGTGTATGACCTTGTAAATGAATTCTGGGAGAATGAACAAATGCCAAACGAATAGAACAGCGCAGTGATATGCCCAATTTTGAAAAAGGGAAACATACTGGACTGCAATAATTATAGAGGTATCTCCCTGTTTAACCTGACTTACAGAGTATTAACGAAAGTCATAGCTACAAGACTTAAGCCACTGATAGAGAGAGAAATTGGAGACTAGCAATGTGGCTTTAGGCTGAATAGATCAACCATAGACCAGATATTCAGCATTAGAAATATCTTGGAAAAATTCAAGGAAATGAATGTTAAGGTCTATCAGCTCTATGTTGATTTCAAGCAAGCATATGATTCAATAAATAGAGAATTGATGCTACAGACCTTACACGAGTTTAACATCCCTCATAAACTAATCAGGTTGATTAGAATGACAACTTCATCTACTAAAGCGAAAGTAAAGGCACAGAATAAAATGTCTAGGGAATTTGATATTGTGACTGGATTGAGACAGGGTGACATTCTGTCAACCTTGTTGTTTAATGTATGCCTTGAAAAAGTGATGCGTAACACCGTATCAAATAGAGGAGGTACTATTTTTAATAGAACGAAACAAGTCCTTGCTTTCGCCGATGATGTAATATAGATAGCAAGAAGTAAAAATGCATTTGTTGACCTTTGTAAAGACTTAATTAAAAAAGCTAGTCTTTTTGGTTCAGAAATAAATAGTGACAAGACCAAATACATGATAATGGATTGTAGGGGAACGGATATAGACACAGAACTACAAATCAATGAAATGGCAAAATTTGAGAGAGTTAGGGAATTTAAGTACTTGGGTTCAGTTGTCACTGAAAACAATGATATTATGCCAGAGATTAAGCAAAGACTAAATGCTGAAAATCGCAGTTATTTTGCACTTAAGAGATTGCTAACATCAAAAGTAATAACGAAAAAAACAAAGCTTCAGGTTTATAAAACTATAATCAGACCAACCATTATCCATGGATCAGAGACGTGGACTCCAACCCAGAAACAAGAAAAAATGCTGATTACCTGGAAAAGAAAAATTCTGAGAACTATTTTTGGACCTGTCAAGGAGGATGATGTGTGGAGAAGGCGATACAATTTTGAAATTGCAAGACTATTTAAAGAAAAAGATATAATAAATTATGTAAAAACAAAGATAATTCAATGGCTAGGACACCTTGAGAGAATGGAGGAAAACAGAGGCACTAAGAAGATATTCAAGGGGCAGTGCCAGGGCCAAAGAAAAAGAGGAAGGCCGGTCAAAAGATGGTTTGACGAGGTGGAAAAAGACCGTAAGACTCTAAAAGTCCGAAACCGGAAACAAAGAGCTAGAGACAGGCAACTATGGAGGAAAATTGTTAGTGAGGCCATGGTCCAACATGGACAGTAATGCCAGGGGGTTAATTAGTTAGTTACTTGCCAGTGTCACATTCTTCTTTGAAAGCACAGAATGCAAGTTTTGAATATATTATCTTCCAGTTTCGCTGATGTTGTAATGCCTATATATATTAATAAATGTCAATAGAAAAACGGTCACCTTTATAGTAACTAATTCAAGAAAAAAACTTACTTCTTACAAGAATCGCAATAATTGATTTTAAAATTGCGTGAATACAAATAGCGATCTTGGATTTTAAAATCGCTTAAATATGAATCACGATAATGGATTTTGAAATCCAATAAATAAGAAACTCGATATTTGATTTTAAAAATGAGAAAATATAAACTGCGTTATAGAATTTTTAAATCGCGATTTTAAACTTGTGTGAATACGAATTACTACACAGGCTTTTAAAAACAGGTAAATACAAATCGTGATATTGGATTTTTAAATCGTGTAAATAAGAATCACAATGTACGACGTTTAAATCGCGCGAATAACAGTCGAATTGTTAGCAGATTCTGGGCTTGGGATTTCTAAAAAGCTTGTTTGAAGCAGTGACGTCTGAACTACGAAAATTTGAGTTATATGGCGAGCGGGTAAAAATGCAGAAAATCTTATCTTCTGCATGTAAAAGTGGAGAAAATAGCCAAAACAAGTAAAAATGAGGAAGGGTTGGTAGCTATGTAGTTTGAGTAATTTGTTTATCTTTGAAAATCGGAAATAAATATAATTATTTTATTTCAACGGCTGAATTTTCTGAAAAAGCGGAATATTTATTTTTAAAAGCAGTGGTGTCGGCAGTGAAAATCGGAACTATCTAAAAATTGGAAAAGCAGTGAAAATCGGAAATATCTAAAAGTGAAACTTTTAGATAATCAGAGTTTTCGATAAAAAGGTTGAAATTCGAGACAAAAGTGAAAAAAGCGGAGAAATCTCATCCCTGATCTAATGAGCGATTTGCATTACTATCATGCTAAAAATGTTGAAATTTTAAAAACCATGTGGAAAAGCGTAACAATAACAAGTACAGAACAGCAAAAAGTGATCACTTTAATACATATTTCAAAATAAGCATGTTGTAATAACAGCATATTAAAAATATTAGGTACTTCAAAATTACGTAGAAATGTGTCGTAATAACTGCCTAAAAAAATTTCATAATATCTTGGATTTGCTGCTGCAATAAAATCTGTACAAATAAATCACATAAAAAAAGTGGTTATCTAAATGTGGGATTAGTAATAATATCATGCTAAAAATATTGAAATTTTAAAAATCATGTGGAAAAATGTAGCAATAACTGCTGGAAAAATGATAGAATAGTAATTTGGGTTAACAAGGAAATTGGCTTAAAGAGCGACTAAATTTGGAATTTCCCTACCACAAAAATGTCAAATTAAAAATATTGTGATTTTTAAAACTATGTGGAAATCTGTAGAGATAACTGCTGAAAAGTTTGATCAAAGAACTTCATTGATTAAGATTAGCAACATCAAAAATTGAAATGCGCAATTTAAAGTTTCTGATTGTGCTTTATTTTTTGAAGAAAAAAAATATATAATAGTTTTCTTATTTTGTTCAGGTGGTACTGTGAGCCACACATAGAAAGTTGGTGGTCCGGAGGTTGCGTAACCCTATCTTATACTTAGCATTATTATGTCTTTTACATTAGAACATGTTTTTAAAATTATAAGTAAACAAAATTATAGATATATATAACTTGTCGTATATCTTAATGTATAAGTCAACTTTTTAAATCCAAAATTTAAAGAAAATCGGTGGGTGGATTTATACACTAGACTTTCCTTGAGCATGATTTATTGAAGCATTATAAATAATGAGATTCATATGATTAACTCTTTATCAAATTATCCCCTTCAAAAACAGTTTTTTATCTGGCATGTACAATTAATTTTGCATTTTCTTTCTAAACATATTTTCTTTACATTAAAAGTTTTTTTTAAAAAAACAATATTTTAAATTACAGTCAGAAAAAAACTAAGAATAAGAAACATTTATTTATTCAAGAATTTTTAAAAAATATAACATAATAAAAACTTAAAATATACCATAAAGCTACAAATTTTAAGATTCAAGAACATCATCTGTATTGGATACAATCATATTAGATGTGTCATCATACATATCCAACTATACAATGGATTCTACTTTATCCTCTTCTACTGAGTCCCACAAAAAATCCTCACCCCCATTCAAGGAATTGGAACTTCCGAATTTTTTAAAAGATTATACAATAACATTCGAGTACCTATTTCGTCAAGCCTCTAATATCATTTGACACATTCTATAAGAATACTAATCGAATAATCAATAACGGTAGACTTGTAGACCACATACCAGAAACTTGCAATTGAAAATAGGGTGGTCAACTTAAACACCAGGATATGCGGTAATTAAAGAAAGTTTCAATTGATAAAGGCTAAAAACAAATTCTGTAAATTAAGTTTCATGTTGATAAATGAGTTTAAATTAGTTATAATATAAAACTGAACTAAATGAGAAATTCATGAAATAAAAGATTTAGTGAGTTTTGAATATTGTTTCACAAAATAAATAAATAAAATAAAATAAAATTTAACCGACAAACTGACGTTAATAAGTTAACAGTCTGAAATAACATTTTTACTGTAAAGGCACACAACAATAATAACAAGAGCTTTAAAAAAGACTCAGCTTTAAACATTAGAATAACATAAAAAAGATAAGATAGTAATTCATGAAAAAAAAATTACCAATGATTCATCTTTTAACTGACGGTATCTTTCGCAAGCTATCCAGAAAGTTATATTTTCTTGACTGAATTCTTTTTTTAAAAATTCCTAAAAAATAAAGATAATTTAATAAAAGTTTTCATCTAAACTTCAAAAAATAAAACTGAATTGTTGAAAAACTCCATGTTTCAATTATAATGCCTTTCAACTTTTTCAATAAAAGAAATAAAACCTTATTCAATTAAACTGTATAGAAATATTTCAAAAAATAGATAATTTTTAATAACTATTAGCTGATAAATTCAAAATAATATTTAGACCTTCTCTACAATCTTTTTCACTAAATACAGTAAAACCTTTTTTTGTGCGGTGGATAGGGACCGCATAAAAGAAATCGCACAAAAAAATTCGAAAATTTCATAAATTCTTATAAATGTAATAAACAAGTTTGTACGATATACTACCTAAAACTTTTTATATGCGGTTGATAGGGACCGCATAAAAAAAGTCGGACTTAGAAAATACATCAATGATTTATGAAATAGATGAGAGAATGCTTTCAATTGAACGAAATAATTAAATTAGACCTAAAGAAATTGTAAAAATATTTCATTCTTCATTGTACATATACCTGGAGAAGTTTTCAAATTACACATTAAATAGTGGAATTGTCTGCCTTTTTACTTTTATTTTGGCTATAATTATTCATTTTAAGGGAGTACTTATGTCTAAAAATAAAATAAAAATCATTAATAGTCATAATTTATAAATAGAAACAAAAGTAACTAATTTATTTATCTTTATTCTCACTATAAAATGAATCCTTAATCACGTGAATCGTGTATAAAACTCTGAATACGAAGCGTATACTGTTCTTGCGTCGAGCGACAATATGTACGTAACTGACTCTGCCTTTTCAGGAGATTGTTTAAAATAAATGAACAGAGCATCGCGAAGTCCAGATACATCGTTGTCAAGGAGGCCACATAATCAGAGTTCGTCCACAACATGTATATGTATGATAGTAAACATAAACTGGTGCTAACGCCGCTAAAATTCATATACCGCATAAAAAAAATCTCACAAAAATAAAATCGCATAAAAAAGGACCGCACAAAAGGAGGTTTTACTGTATTGCATTAATTCACAATACCAATTACAAAACATACAAATTAAAAATAAAAATAAAATTTCTCTTATATTCTTTTATATATAACCAAAATTGTTGTGCCACATGTTTCATTTCTCATAATAAAATGCTATTAAATGAAAAAATATAAAAATCTGCAAATTTTCCAGAACCGTTTAAGGAACAGTTTGATATGAAAATGTTATTTGTGCAAACATTTATCGTTATAAGTTATTTTATGACAAAGTTGAAGATTTTTCCTGACATGTCTATGATGGGAAGTTTAGTGAAATCTTATTAGCAGAATTAGCAATAGCCAGTAGTCAATAGCAAAGCCTCTTTGTAATAATATTCATATAAAAAAAAATATATATGAAAAAAAAAGTATAAAAAAAATTTACTAACAACTTGAACCTACTCACAAAAATATAAAAATGGCATTAACTAATAAAAAGGTATTTGTAATTTCAAAAATCTAATTAATTAAAATAAAACTTAATTTAATAACCAAAAAGTTCCTCCAGATTAAAAGAGTTCTAAAATATTACACTAAAAGTGTGCAATCCTGCAGGATCTTCAAGTAGAACATTAAATCCAGCTGCCCAACTCCCAACTCTGCCAACATCAATAGGACGCTCAGAAGCACAACTACTACGATGGGAAGTATCACTTAAACGATCTAAAGCCAGCAAACTACTTGAAGTTGAAACTTTACCACTAGCTATTTCACCATCAGAAACAGTTCCAGCCTAAAAGTAAAAGAAATTTTTAATAAAAATTATACCATCTCTGAAAATTTGCTTAATAATAATTTAATAACACATAATAATAATTATAATAAAGAAATAGAAGTATCAGGATTTTACTCATTTAAATCATTTTTTTTTTCTATAATGAATTATAAAATGCATATAATTTATTAAATGTTTTAAAATTATTATATCTTTAATTTAGCATACATAACTGAAACATATTTTAGCTGAAATTTATACAACTAATAGCTGATTCACTAAACAGAAAGGACTAAATTGTTTCATTGTCTTTAAGCAATTTCTGTATCAATTCAGATTATGTCATTGTACAAAAAATAGACTACAGTATTATATTTAAATTATACTCCTCACTGATTGACTAATTTTTGTCTTTCCTTCATCCTACTTAGTTATTTATAATAAATTTAAAAAAATTATGACTAAAAGTAGGTATGCATTGATATTTGATGGCATTAAAAAAATTAAAAAACTAAGCTATGAATGAAGCTTGTATGAACTTTGTATTTATTGAACTAAGTCAAAATAAATTGCCTGTTAACTTTAATGTGCTTACAAAAGCAAAGAAAACAGGTTAACTTTTCTAAATAAATAAAAAAAAGTAAAATGCAGAATTGTGTTTTACTTATGGTTATAACAAAGAATGGATTAATAATTTCTTTTCAAACCTGCTGGAATAATAAGCTTAATTTAAAACTTATTTTTTAAATTATTATTTAACAAAAAGATTTGATAAAGGGGAAACATAAAACAGCATAAGCCTATTTTGAAGAAAATTAAAAAAAATTAACAAATACAGAGTAATTATTTCCAAATTAGCATTTATCTAATGAGAATACAACAAAATGTAAGAAAATTAATATTACATATCGAATAAACTATTTTATGAATTTTTTAAAGAATTTCTTTACTTATCCATTTCTTCCCACCAAAAAATTAGAAAATTAAACACTGAAGATTTCAAAATTTTGAATTTTTTAAGTCTGTTAATATGAATTATTGATAAGTAATTGTATGAAAAAAGAAAATCAGTTTAGCAAACAAAAACTAAATATCCACAGTACACTTTAATACAGTAGTAAAATATTGAAGGTGCTTAAAAATGAAATGTAAAAAACAAAGAATAATAAAAAATAAAAATAAGAGGTTAACTCACATCATGAGTACTTCTATGAGGATTTCGCTTGCGCCCTAAATGTCTTCTAAGAGATGATGTCCTTCCCCATTTTCTACTGGATTCATTATGTTCAATCTAAGACAGTAAAAACTTTAAAAACAAAATAGTGGGCAAAAATAATAAAGCTGTTTGCAAAAAGTATTTTTTTAAAACAAAATTTGCACATATTAAATGGTAACTATTAAATTGGGTAATTATTATTATGTGAATTATTATTGTTAACTCACTTATTATTGATGTGTGAGTTATTGTCAGCAACAAAAAACAAAATGGAAAAAAAAAAAAAAATCACATGGATTTTAGCATACAACAAAAATTCAGAGAAAAAAATTTATTCATTTAGAAACTCCAATAATTCACAATTGTATACCTTTAATTTATTTAAAAAGTTAATATTTTTGGCATTTACTATTAAATTATTGCTTTTTTATTTGTAAAATTCTTAAATTTATTTAAAAAATTCAAACTTTTTTCTGTTAATGTTCTGTATTATTATGCCCTATTATGTGCAGGCCATTTTCATCCACAAAAAAAATTTACACTAGTAATTGACTCAGAAGTTCTCTTGTTTTCCAGACAGGGTTCAAAATTACAAGGTTACAGAACTAACACTTAAAAACAATTACAACATGGATCAAATGGTCTTTATGGATGTTCAGGTAAAATCTAAATTCTTGAGAGTGAGCAATAATTATGTTTAGATAAAACTTGCATTTGTAAAAATTTTTACCTTTAATTACAATCACAAATCTATTTTAGTAAGCTTGCAAAAAAATATTTACGCACATCCTTAATATTGTAAGTATTGTGGGGGAATTATAAAAATGATTTTGCAAGTTTTCTTATTTAGTTACCACTTAATCATATAGAAACGATAGGATTGGCATATACTAAAATTTCAGTACCAATCGTTTCACGGGTAAAAAAGAAAAATCATCGGTCTATAATCAAACCGCCCAAAATGTGCACGAACATTATTTTGTGAATGCATAAATATCCAATTTCAACGATAACCTATAAATTAATAGCCCTTTAAGATAAAGGTAATAAAATATAATTGAGATAAATAAAAAAAAAACATATGCATAGATAAATAAATAAAAAAAATTATAAAAAATAAAGTTTTCATTGAATAAACCCTTAAAATCCTGATGTAATAAATTCTAAATCTTTCTTAAAATGAGATATCCCACAAAGGGGTAAAGGAGTTCCTATTTTCTCCCTTATATAAAAGTGCCTTGCTTCATTCTCCCTTTCAGTCACTGTCAATTTAATCTCAGCAATTACTTTTCTATTTGGACTAGAATCAAATGAAAAAAAGAAAGAAAAGAATATGTATAAAAAACGAATTAAGATTTTATAAGTCAAACAAATTTAGTCTTAATTTAATAATGATACAATGTAACTAGCAAGAATCTCTCTTAGGTTTAGTCCAAACAAAATGCGTTATTAAATTGTTTGATGTGAATATCGGATCAATCGACTTCATTGAATAACCAAGATTTTTTCATTGAGTAACAAGCAGATCTTATCTGAAACATTGTTCAGGTTAAGAATTAAGATGAGTTAAATCATAGCTATACATACCGCAAGAATTTCTGATTCAGAATCTTCTTCTTGAGTAGGAGGATGAACATCTTGACTACCATCTTCTTCTTGCTCTGTGGTATCTTGAGCTTCATGAAACATTAAATGCCTGGATTGAACTTGCAATTCTTCAGTGCTACAAGAAGTACATTCCCAACCTACAGAATCTGCAGATGTATTGCAAAACCCCATCTCATCACCAGATTTCAAAGAATAATTGAACCCATATACTTTAGGACTCAATTTATTTGGACTAGATTCAATCAATACTGAATTTTTTGTAGAATCATATAAATCTTTATTTAAACTATCAATATTACACAATCTGATTCTAGCAGCATTTTTATTACTTTTAGAACAGATGGCAGAATCTTGATTATACTGCATCAGGTTTTGTAAACTATTTTGTGTCATTAACAACTTATTTTGTTCTAAATTATCGGTACTAAAACTACTGCAATTGCGCTCAAACCCCACAGGATCTGGCATAGCTCTAACTGTAAGACGATCAAATTGGCAACTAGGTGATTTATTATTATTCACTCTCATTTCATGAGCTTGTGTATGATTCATTGACTTCTGAGATAATAAAGGACCATCTTGAGACAACGAAAAAGACCTTAACGGTGACTCAAGCAAGCCAAATCCAGGTATTGAAAAAGCCTGTCGATCAAGACTATTTGTACTGTATTGGTGATAATTGTCTACATCTACAACACAGACACGATCACTCGCATTTCCTGGAACAAAATAAAATCTTAAATACTTCAATCATGTTATCAAAAATCATAACTTGATATGCTTCGATGTAAGACATAACACAGTAATGTGCTGCTAACGTTGCTTCATTTAAGATGTATCACATTTAATATATGGGTAGCTTTGATGTTCTTGCTTTTATCTAACAGTAATTAATATTAAAAACAATACTTATTACATGACATTCATTAGATGACGTGGATACATTTATTATTATTTTCACATAGTAAAATTTTTACCTAAAATTTTTAAATTCCAACTGTTATTGTCTTTAATGTGAAAGTAATAAAAAACACCTTATTAAAAAATTTTATCATTTGGTGGCTGTAAAAAGGTTTAAATTTGTCCCTTTCTGGTTATGTGATAAAAAAAGCTTTGTATCAGGCAATCTATAGTTATTTCTATATGGGTGGGGGGGGGGGGAATTTTTCTCTGGATAAATTTTATTCCCTCAAATTGAGAAAAATGTTTGGTTTTTTTCCCCTTAAATTAAGCTTATTCCTTATTATTCCATAAATTCTTTCAAAAAATGTAAATTTTTACCTATCAAATTTGTTTTCTGTCACTTAAAAATAGAGTTATAAAAAGATGTACAATTTAATTTAGTTGTGGCATTTTTAGACAAACTGTCACAATCTTGATATCCATAAAAAATTAAACAACTGGATTCCTTTTTGACTTATGCAATAAAAATATTTTTAAAAAAATGAGCATTTCAAAAAACTGCAAGGATTCTTCAAATATAAAAACAATTTATAAATGTGTACTGAGAAATTTACAAAAATTCTGAATTTTTTTGAGAATTTCTTTAAAAAAAAAAATGAACTATAGTATTTTAGCAACTTTTTTTTAAAATTTAATTATTTGATTGAAGAATCTTACTTTTGACAAAAATGGAAAAGGATTTAAAAACTTGGCTTAAAAAATTTATAAAAGAAAATTCATAACAATAAGATGAAATCATTGTCAATTCTCTTTTATTTTTAAAGCATTAAACTCAACCTATTTCATAAAAATTATATGTAAAACAATCAAATTCATTATTTTTAAATAATTATACCAATAGCTTTATACGAGGGTTGCTATTTATATTTCTGGCCTTGGCAACAGTAAGTGTTGCTAGGCGACCGCAGACGATTTTAATCGAAAGTTTGATATTTTTAAACATAAATTCAGCAGACGATTTACCATTATAGCTTCATTTGTGTTGTTGACAGTAAATTGAAAAGTTCTTCTCTTTCAAAAAATGGAATTGAATCGTGAACATTTTCGTGCCATTATTTTTCATAACTTTCGACGTGGATTGTCAAGACAAGAGTACTTCGATGAACTGAATTCTTTATTCAGCGATAAAGCGCCATCCTACCGCACTGTAAAAAATTTGTATAACGAATTTAATCGTGGTCGATGTTCGATCCAGGACGAATCCCGTGCAGGTCGTCCAAAATCCGTTGTTGTGCCAGAAAAGATCGACGCTGTGCGTGAACTGATAAAGCAAGATCGTCATGTGACATACCGTGAGATAGAGGCGTCTTTGGACATTAGTATGACTAGCATCAATAAAATATTGCATGAACATTTGAGGGTAAAAAAAATTTTTTAGCGTTGTATCCCGCATAATCTGACAAACGCTAAAAAAAAAAGACTTGTGTCGATTGGTGCGAGGAAATGTTGGAAAAATACGTTCAAGGTACATCAAAGGCTGTGTACATCTACACATGTGACGAATCATGGATCTATGCATATGAGCCGGAAACAAAACAGCAATCAACTGTATGGGTCTTCCAAGACGAGGCAAAACCAACAAAAGTTGTTCGAGGAAGAAGCACATCGAAACAAATGATTGCCTGTTTCTTCGGCATTAACGGTCATGTGGCAACAGTGGCGTTAAAGCATTGCAGGACGGTCAATTCTGAATGGTACACGACCATTTGTTTGCCAGAAGTCATCAGAGAAATTCGAAAAAAGCAGAAGAACAGGCGAATCATTCTTCATCATGACAATGCGAGCTCTCACACATCGACTCAAACAAAGGCATTTCTGACGGAGCGAAAGATCGAACTGATGGGTCATCCCGTACAGCCCTGATTTGGCACCCAATGACTTCTTCTTATTCCCTCACATCAAAAATAAATTACGTGGACAACGATTTTCGACCCCCGAAGAAGCGATTGATGCATTAAAAACGCATGTTTTGGAGTTACCTCAATCGGACTGGAAAAAGTGCTTTGAAAATTGGTTCAAACACATGCAAAAGTGTATTGATCATCATGGAGAATATTTTGAAAAACAATAAAACCAATTTCGATCCTACATATTTGCTTTTTCATTATTAGGCCAGAAATATTAATAGCAACCCTCGTATGTTAAGGAGTCTTCATACCGACTGCAACAACAACAAATCGCATGTTGCGAGGACTTTACGCATGCGCACTTCTCCTCCCTCTGTTGCAACAACCAGCGATCGCTGTCGCACTGGTTTCAAGAATTTGAAGGAGTTCAATATTCGTCGCTGTTGCAGACCCAAAGATTCAATCCGATTCATATATTCTCAAAGGGAAAATACGATATATGATTTTAATGTTAACATCATTCAGAAGATAGTGACTTAAATTTATATAATAAATTTGAAAGATTTTTTTGTCATACTTTAAAAGACATACATTTTATTACAAAAATGTATTTTAAATGTTCGTATTTATATAAATCTAAATTTAAATTTTTATTAAATATATATAAAATAATATAAATTTTTAAAAACATTGATTAAAAATATTTAAAAATATATTGATAGGTCTTGATTTATAAACAGTGTTTCTAACTTCATATATTCCTAAGAAACATTTTTAAAATTCTAAAGTGGGATTAATCTGCTAATCTCACTTAAGTTTAAGCTATTTTAGTGCGTTTTGTTAATTATGAAAAATGCATTGAATAGATAATTTTCTTTATTTAATTCTCTAAAAGTATTTTGAATTAATTGCAAAAAACTAATAGCATAAATCTTTTCTTCAATTAGTTTATTTTACGCATCTTTAATTGTTCATGCACAAGTGAACAGAATATATATTTAAATACATATTTGCTGCATTTTTTTTTTTTTTTTTTTGCTCTTCATTACAGAGATTTTTGAGTGGTAGTAAAATAACTATAAATAGTCAATTAGACAGAGAATCATTTATGAATTTTGCTAGAACATAACTTGACATTCAAATAAATAAATATCAAGCTGTTTAAATTAATTCTTTTTATACTAGTTAAGACAAATTTAAAGAAATTTTATTAAACCATGAATGAAAAATTAAAGCGTTACTCTTGAATCATTAAAAAATATAAATAAAATAATCAGCGAATTAAGAGAAAGGTAGCGGCTATTTAGCGTTGCTTTAAGATTAGAAAGCAGTATTTTTTAATGAATTATTTTTTATTTAATAATTTTTAATTACATATTTTTTCTAGAAGAAAAAATTTTATTTTTTATTTGCTATTGGAAAGTAGTTATTATTAAAAATTAGAGCGTTTGTTTTATTAGAAAAGATTTTCAAAAAATTATGTTTCATAAAGAAATGCAAAGCAAACGCTAAAGAGAAAAAGGCAAACTTTTTTTAATTAGTTGAAGCTGTCATTAATTGTAACAAAAATTATTTTCTAAAAACTAAAATTTTGAATGAAAAGTTTTGGAAAATTTCGTACGGAATTTTGATTATGCAAAATGTTATAAATACGGCAATGGTGCACAAAACCGGGTCCTTAAATTTTCTTTTCATAATCAACTCCATACACAGAATCACTTACATTTTTATTTGCATGAAATGAGATCGATCTTTAGCTTGAAAAATAAAACATTTTTTAAAGAACTAAGAAAGCTGTATTTTTTAGTGTAAATTGGTTATTCTATGGAAGTATGTTAAGACTCGGTATTGTTCATCATTATCTGATAAAATTGGGTATATATAGAAATGATGAAAAAAAACGCCTTTTTTCCTACTTAAATATTTTCATAACAAAATAATAATTTGATTTTGTTGCTCTGAGAAACTTTCGGGAGTTTAAAAAATCAAGAAAGATAAGGAACATATTTGGAATTTTTCGCCAAGTGAATGGATGTCAAGAACAGAAATTACTAATAAAATTTTTATTATATTTCTCTGTTATGGTATAGGCTTCATGTGTCTATCGTTGATAGTTGAGGTACCATAACCAATCTTCCAGGAATTTTCATTTGGAGTGCTATAAAATATAGTTCTGTAAGACTGACTATGCCAAGCTTAACGCGACAGTACCATTCAGCAGGAAAAAGAAATCTAGCATATTTAAAACATGATGTAATCTTTTTTTTCTCTTTTAAAATTTTGGGAAAATTTATTTTTATGCACAAGTAAAACATAAATGAAAAAAGAAAAACACCCACACATTCTTGTACTTCTCATAAAGTAGTATCTCATGGTCATATTATAAAGGGTCCATTTTTAAATGTTGTGGCTCCACTTGGAAATTCCGTAGAGTGAAATATTAATGTCATAAACTCCTATCAACTTGCGAATGTAAGAAAAAATAACATTGAAGCATGGAAATAAAATCCTTTTTATAACTTCTATATAAAATGTTAAGTTGCAAACTTGATATATTTGTAATACTCAAAATATTGTTCACAATAATGTTCTGAAAAAAAATATTTTTCCTAACAAGACTTTTGGTAATAAAATAATTTCTGTTTTTCATTTTTTCTAACATTTTTTATTTGAATTATTTAATATTCCAGCAATTTAGTTTATTTAACAAAATAAAAATATGTATTATAGCCGGAAAAAATTATACAGAAAAAATGCATTCTTTCCCCATAAAAAGATTAGTTAAGTATTAAAAATTAGTAGACAAAATTATAAGACAAAAATTATAAAAAATAAATAATTTTGTATAAATTATTGATACAATATTTGTAAAAATGTGACGCGAAGTTTATTTCGGCAATTTATGAAGAATCTTGTACTGAAATCATAAAGTAATATAAATATAAAAAATAATTTTATAAATACAAAAAATAACGATGAAATGAGCTATGAAACAAAAACAAGATACAGAAGAAAAGTGCGCATACGCTAGCCGGAAAACAGGTTTGTTGTCGCATGCGGCGTGAAGGTACTTGCAATCAGTTGCAACAGACACACTGCAACAGAGGAGAAAAATCGTGTTTCGCATCGCTGTTGCGTTCGGTGTGGGGACACCTTTAGCTTTAACACAACAGTCACAACCAGTTTTTACTTAAAAAACACAGCGCTAATAAAAACATATATTTAAAATTCGAAATATTCTTGACTTAGAAAAGAAATCCTGATTAGTGAAGGAAAAAAAAAAAAATAAGAGTACTTACCTTCATCTCGGAAACCAATTCCACTGTCACTATTACTGCTATTGCTACTAGTGTTGCTTGGCTGGGGAGACATATTCACATGAAACTCTAACCCATGTAGAATATCATTATTAATATCTAATTTGTTTCTATACAATCCAACTACAGCTTGAAGTATACTATCAGCAGATTCAGGAAATTCTTTACATTTATTAGTTATGGGATCTGAAGTGCATGTAATATGAAAAGCTTTGGCTCGTTTTATGTGTTGATGATGAGGAGTTAATTTTGGATCTACCATAAATACATGACAAGAACTACTTAATGTATTTAGTTCATCTTGAAAGTCCTCATTATTAACACCATGGCTTGTAACAAGACCAAAGAATTTTTTATCATCACTATATACACCACTGAAAGTTATTTTATCAGCAGAAAACTCTGCTAAAGTAATACCTTGAGGATTTATTAGAATAATACAATCGGCGAAAACTGACATTAGGACCAATGTATGGACTTTTTTCTCAATTCGAAGTCTTCTTATACAATTGCGTATAGTTTGTAATCTAGAATTAGGGAACTGAGGTTCTTTTGGCATTTCAATTGTACCTAAATAACCAACAACAGCATTTAAAATAGCTTGTTCTTGTATATCTTTCTGTTCATTTTGGGATGCATAGATTGCTGGATAAAGAATATTATTTAAATCTTGTTCAGTAAAAATAGAATGAAATACTTCACTTGTAGAACTTGATGAAGTGTTTAAATGCTCAGGATCACTACGAGACTTTAATACTTTACTTTCTTTCTTTTTTAAACATTTCTGTTTGGATTTTTCAGATGCTGATGCAACATTTAGAGGTTTAGAAATGAAGCTTTGAGGAGAGTGTCTATTAGCTTCTTGAAGCCTTTGTTGTAAGATCAAATCTAACAATACTTTATTTGATTTACTAGGTCCAGAGTGATTTGTAGTTTGGGATTTAGGCTTAGGAACAATGTTTACATTTCCTTGAATATGATCTACAAATAGAGCTCCAGTTTGTAAATCTTGAACAACTTTTTCAGCTCGTGAAACACTATTATTCTGCCTATTACGAATTTTATTTGGATATTTTGGTCTTGGCTTAACAATTGATACAAATTCTTCTTCGGATGAATCTGAATAATAATTTTCAGCAATCTGCAGCTTTAGTATATCACTAGAACTTCCAATCAATCTCACTACATCATCGTGGGGAGCTTTAGATACATTTTGACCATTAACAGCTATTAAAAAATCACCAGGTCTTAAACCTGCTTTTTCAGCAGGACTTCCAGTAATAATACAGCTAAGTATACAAGGAGCTTGCCCTGATATAGTGAAACCAAATCCATTTTTCCCCCTTGATATTTCTACAGTTCTCACACCATAACTAGGCCTTTTTTTTCGACGTCTGTGTTGATGCATAGCTAGCTATTGCTGCATTACAGATGTGAAATACTGAAAGAAACATTAAAATTTATCAACTATCTGGATCATATTAGTATAATATTAATATAATATAACAAGGAAACATAGGTTTACAATAAAATGTTAAAAAGAAACTTTGCAAAGTCAGTGAAGAATTGTGGGGGGCGGAGTTATCGACCATGCCAACCGTCATCTATCAAAAGGTACCTCATGATAGAATCAAGTTAGCTTGCCTTATATACCAGTGAATTGATGTTTAATTTTCGTAGTGGTAGTTACGCTACAATACTCCCCCACCAGAATTTTATCAGGGATAGAATTCGATGAATTGTTAACACTAGTTGCTGTACTTGTGAAAGACCGGGAGAGCTTTGTTGAGTGCGGAATGTGAGAGGTGTATTAACATCACGTCGTAGCGTTCGTCGTTGCATTTTTGCAGTCACAAGTAGCAAGTCAACTGTTCAATGTGGACTATCCATCGAAGTAGGCGTTACCTTCAAGTTATTTTTGCGAAGTAGGCGTTACCTTCGAGTTATTTTTGCGAAGTGGGCGTTACTGCGTGATCAAATCACGTCCGGAGGTCACCAATGTGGGGGCGGAGTTTTCAACCATGCCAACCGTCACCTATCAAAAGGTACCTCATGATAGAATCAAGTTAGCTTGCCTTATATACCAGTGAATTGATGTTTCATTTCCGTAGTGGTAGTTACGCTACAGAATAATGAAGCACGATACAGCTATTAATTTCTTTGACTAATATAATATCTTTTGAAAATATTCAGTAAATTACATACCCACTATTTCGTAGAAACCTCTAACTAATATAATGAACTTCAGTGCTCAGCTGTAAACATTTCAGAAACAGCTTTTAACCCACTGGCGGTTAAGGAAATGGGCGAAATTGGGAGAAAGTTTTTCCCCTACACACAGTTCCCCTATCCATTAACATGGGAAAGCCGGTTTTGCTATGCAGTGAAGACTGCGGGTTAAAATACGACTTTCTACGTGCAGAACCGTCAGTGGGTTAAAGACCACTTTGAGAATAATAAATATATGCTGTTTATTTCTGACATTCTTAAAGTCATTAACATATTTCCAATTTTTTTCAATTTCAGAAACAAATTTGCTGCAAGAGATTCCTCTTAAAAATAAAGCAAATAGTTTATCTCTAAAACCAAAACATTTACTGAAGTAACAAGGTTTATGGTTGTTGAAATAATTGAGAAAACCATGACATCACAATTAAAGAGCATTCCAAAGAACTTTAAAAATTGTTTCTAAAACTTTTGCAACTAAGCAGAGTTTTCCAAAGCACATCCAGACCCATATTTCAAGCATGTGATTTGCTAAAAAATATTACTGGTAGTATAAATACTCATAAATATTATGTTAAAAGTTAGTTTTTTTGCATGCTGCATTTTGTTTTTCTAAAGCATTATGATGATATTCTTTAGTGAATGTATTACAGGGTTCCCACTCTTTTATGAAAGAAAAAATTAAGCACTTTTAAGGACTTTTATCAAAAAATTCAGGACTTTTTTTCTAGAAATTAAGGACCTTAAAAATGGCATAATGATGATTTATCATCAAATAAAACATCATAGATTAATAATAATAGATTAAAAAAAATGGAATAGTTTTTCTTCAAATCAGTCATCCTTTAAAAAATTAAAAAAAAAAAAAACTAAATAAAGAAATGCTTAATACAAATAATCTGTATTTAATTAAAATTAAATTGCATTTATTCACCTCACGTAAGCTTTTAAGAATATAAAGAAAAACTCAAAGAATGCAGATTAAACATTAAGATTTTCTATTTTAAAAATAGAAAAAAACTGAGTAAACAGATAGAAATATATAAATTAAGAAGGTAAATTCATTAAATTAATAAAAATATTATTTTGAGTGACTAATACTAAACCAAGAGAAAAAGAAACTAACAAATATAAGTTTATTGAAGTTAAGACAATTATTTTAGACTAAGTAAAACCTAATTACAATAAACTAAAGATTTATTAAAATCACAAAATATAAAGAATTTAATGACTAAAATCAGAATATATTTAGTACCTAACAATCAGGAAAAAAGAAATAAATGAACAACAAAGAAAACTTATTAATTAAAATTAAGAACTGAGAAGCAGGATTGATAGTTAAAATAAGTGCTAACATAAATATTGAAACACGGGACAAGACAGGATGAAATGATCAATTGAAATAAAAATGAAAAAATTCCATATCTAAAAATTGAAAACAAAATGAAATAACAACAAAACGTAGTGAAATCAGAAACATATCATTTATAAAAAAGAGATAAAAATCTTTATAAAATAGTCTGCTTTTAGTTATAAAAAATTGTATACTTACATTGATGGGTAATACTGCACCTCTGAGGAATTAGAATTTATTCTATTAAAAAGTATTGTGTCTCGTATAGATACTAAAGAAACTAAAATAGACCATAAAAAAAAAATTTTCCTAATAATTTAAGTATTGTCTGAAATTATAAAACAATATTTTGTCATATAAATCAAAGGTAATGAAAATTGGATGCAAATATGGATTTATATATATATTACTATTATTATAAAATAGGGAATAAAGAATAGTGATTTTTTCGAATAGTCAAATATTCGGAAAAATAAATCGGCCGCCTACCGAGTGATCAAACAACATTAAAAAAAAAAAAATCCTCGAGAATTATTGCTGTTTATGTAAAAATAGGCCTGAGCGTTGTAACAAATTTTATATAGAAATAAATCGTCAGTCAGACATCGCGATTTAACATATGCTTGAAATTTATCAATCATAAATCTTCAAATCAATCAAAAATAAATAAAAGAAATAAATCGAAGACAAAAGAAAATGTTAATTCAAAAAAAAAAATTGTTCTATAACATCAATAGCATTGCTTAATTTTTTGAATTAAAATAAAGATTGATTGACTTAAGACTGTCTTAAAGATTGACTTGTCTTAAAGTAAAAACAAACACAAGCTTTATTTTAACTTTTTTTTAAAATAAAAAATGACTTAAGATTTTTTAAGAATAATAATAAAACTGTTACAAAATATTTTACATATATTAAAAATTAAGAAAAAAAAATGTCCACTTAAATAAAACATTTTTTAAATTATTTGTTGAAAAAAAATGTGCTTTTGAAACACCGTTAGGCTTTTGTTAATTACTTATTTAAAATAATAAAGTTGTATTGACTAATGGTGTAAATTTATTTATTTATTATTATTTTCTTTTTCGAAAATGAAATACACTAAAGATTTAAATGTTTAAAAATAATACTGACTATCTAACAAATTATTAAACGAACACACATTGAAGGAATTTTTAAAAAAATATTCTATATTTAAGAGTACTAGTGTTAAATTATTGAAAAACGTTAAAATATTGCTTAACTTTTTATTTAACTTAAAAAAATTTAGTCATTTTAACTAACATCCAAATTTTTTTTTTTAAAAAAAGAAAGAAAGGACGCAAACTTTGTTTTAATTTCCTCAAAAATAAAAGCAAATCATTTAAATGTAGGCATTTTTAGGCACATAATTTATTTTAATTTTTTTAAAACTAAAAGCGAGGGAAAATTTTTTGGTTTAAAAACTAATCAAATTCTATCAAATTATTATATTTACGTGAATTAAACAAATAAAAAAAAAAATTTAAAAAAAAAAAAAACCTTTTATGACAAAGTATAAATTACTTAAATACAAAATATATAAAATATAAAATTGTATCCCTTTTTAAAAAAATCAATAAAGAATCTTTTTCTTAATTCATGATTTCTTTTCATTAATATATTAACGAAAATTTAAGATAACAGCGATCGCTGTTATATATCGCTGATCGCGGTACGTCTGCTAAAAATAATTCACAACGTTAAATCTTGACAAAAAAAATAGTGACGAAATAATGCGCAACGATCGCTAAGTAGCAAAAGTCTCACTGAAAATAATTTACTTGAAACGTTATATCCCGTCGAAATAAAACGCACAGCATTCGGAAAATAAATCCTGTTGAATATAATCTTCAAAAATCGTAAAATCTCAAGGTCAAAAATGGCACTTAAGAAACTATAGTCTATAGTCAAAATAGTCTTCCTCATATTAAGTGTCCATAAATTATTAAAAACACACTTTCCTGGTATTTCTAACAATTGAAGTATCAAAGCTACCAGGTGTGCTATCAGAAGAATTGAATTTCTTGAATCCTATGGATGTAAAAGGTGATAGAGTACCTAAGTACTGTCTAAAAATAAGTAAGACCTCTACCCACCTGTAGTATCACGCTCCCCACACAAATTTTTTTTCTTTAAGAATGATCCAGAAAGAAAGAATATTTTAATGAAAAAAATTTATAATAAAATAAATAAAAAATCCATAATAGCGCGTTTTCTTCCACTTGCTTGTAACCCCTACTCTCACACGCATTCAAAATGTTCTACCCTCAATGCAGGGTCTCATTCTAGGCGACTGACGTACTTTTCAACAGTGGTTATTTTCCTAAGATAAAAAAATTGTTCCAACCAACTAGCGATACTAGAAATTAAGGACTTTCAAGAACCTTGAATCAAAATTAAGTACTTTTAAGGGCCCTTAATTTTCAAAATAAAAACTAAGCAGTTTTTAAGGACTTTTAAGGACCGTGAGAACCCTGTATTAGTGAATCTAGAGACAGCGCTGTGACACCTCTATCATGTATCCTGAATTCAGGTGCTTCTGACAGATTTTGCAATTGAAAATAAAATCCAAAATTTGAGCTTTGCTTAACCTTTCATTTCAAGCAGTGGCAAAATTGCAACACAGATTTCAATACAACTGCATTTAACTATAACTGGAATAAGCATCTCTTTCATGATGTAGTATGTTTGAAACAAGCCTGTCTGTTTTAAAAATATTGAGCTGGTGCCCAACAAATGAAGTTAATGGTCTCATTGTGAGACAGGACGTCTTTAGACAAAGGAGCAAACTAATCAACTGTAAAAGCTACATATTTCAAATGTGATAAATGCAGTCTGCACCGTTGCCTCATGAAGGATAAGAAGTTTCCAAAATTTTCATGCATGAATTCAATACAATACGTTTAGCATATTCATAATGTAAATGTGCAACATACTATATATTTGATATATGCAGCAACAAAGAGTTTTTGCAAAGACCAAACTTCTTATTTTAAAGCCTTTTTTCAAAACTTCAAGTAAGAAAACATTTTCATGATAAAATTATAAATTCTTGAAATGAAGGGTTAAGAGTGAGCATTTGGCTGACCTTTTTAATTTATCTGGTGAGAAAAAAAAAAAAAAAAAACTTCGTCATCAATGAAGGTATCAATTGTGACATGTATTTCAAACATGCCGTAAAATTGAAGAAAGAAATGTATCATTTCATCAAAAAATTAATAAAAAGTAATTATTCAACATATTCTTAAAAAATAAAAAACATTTTAATAACTTCAGTATAATTATCTGTAAATAGTGTAGAAAGATTGCCATACAATGAAAAAATTGAAATTTTCACCTTTTAGAACTTAAAATATATTAGCTATAATATACTCTATTTTTAAAAAAATGGCAGTGATTTATAAACGTAATCTGTTTAGGAGTCAACTAATCAATCTATTACTCTTAATTATTATTAATTACTCCAAAATTCTTTTGGATCACTACATCAAGTATGGAAATATAGGCGTACATAGACTAGAGTCCTAGAGGATTCATTTCACTTTTAAACTATAGTAAGAGTCAAATAGTGCACCTACAGCCAAACTGGGAGGTAGTGATTATTTAAAGCTCTCGAATCCAAAACCTACCAGTCTCTTTTACTTCTATAGGTGTATGTGTCCTTTCTGTGGTGTTAATTAGATACTAATTGACTGACTACTGTCACAAGAAAAAGGGATTGCCTTCCACATGTGTAGAGGTGCTACTTAAAGATATCTGAAGAATCTCAGTTTTACATCTCATGTTTTCTCTCATTCACAGAAAAACTCCAAAACATCTTAATTAATTTTTTTTTAAATCATGATTTGCTTATTATTTTAAAGAACTAAATTTGAACTAATAATAAAAGAATGTAAATTTATAAAATTAGACTATGCAATCTTAAAGATTAAGGAATCGGGACTGAAAACATCAAATCCAGTTTGATTGCCTGAGGTAACACAGGAGTATAATTGTAATTATTACCATTTGGTTTTATTTTTTAACTTGATGAGATTTGGAGGATTTTATGATAATATCAGAGTTTATATTCTTTCTGTTTCTTCAAGCGATCAAACTGGTTTTAATATTTTCAGTCCTGCCTTCCATAAACTTGTACAATGATTACTGATGGGTGTCAATATGAATTATCATTAGATTTTAATTGAACTAAACTAATTTTATTAGGCTTATAAGTAATATGAATTTCATTTTTAAAATGAAAAAGATTATGGAGGGTCTATCTTAAAGGTATATATTTTGCTGGGGTCTATTTTTAAGGTAAAATAATTTGTGAAAAAATCCCTTCTTACGCTAAAACCATTTGTGAAAGGTCCGATTTTATGTTAAAATCATCATTAGATGTTTTGATTTCTGTGAAGAGTCTGTTAATGGACCTAAATTTCTTGAGATGACACACAGAAAATCTCACCTTCTCAAAATGGCATTTGAAATCATTTCATTTTAAAGTTAATACCAAGCCTGTAGCCAAGGTAGGGTCAGGTGGTGCTCCTCTTTGTCCCTCCCTAGAAGATTTATAAAAAAAAGTTTAATTATATAAAAGTTAATATATATATAAATATTAACTTTAACTATTATAAATACCAGTTAAAATATTATAAGAAATAAAATTAAATTTCATAGATTTTAAAAAGGCGTTTGACAGTTTACAGAGTAACACTCTGGATGTTGTTGAAGAACTATGGAATTCCAGAATATTTTCTAGACATTATCAGAAATAAAAATTATAATATAGGAGTTATCCACGCCGGCAAACAATCAGATTCCTTCAAGGTTGATTCAGTTGTTAGACAGGGTTTTTATTTGCTATTGATTGGATTATGAAGAGAGTATTGGAGAATAAAAGGAGTGTCAGGTGGAACCTTGTTGAATATCTTTCTAATCATGATTTATGTTTACTGACCAACACCCTTTCTGACATGCAAACAAACATTTTAAACACAGAGGGCTTATTATCAACCAAAATAAAACTAAAATTTTGAAAATTAATCCTAAACATTTAAATGCCATATTCTTAAAAAATAGATGAAGATATACTAAATAGATTAAACAAAGCCTGACACAGTTACGCTATTTTCAATGAATTCTGGAAAAACAAAAACATAACAAATTCAACAAAAATTAAAATTTTCAATATTATTAAAATTTTAAAATTTTCAATGTTAAATCTGTCCTACTATATTGATCTGAGACATGGCACTGCAATATAAATAATATGAAAAAACTTCAAATATTTATTAACAACTGCTTAAGAAGAATATTGCGTATCAAGTGGTTCCATAAAATTTTTAATGCAGAATTCCTTAGAAAAGCAAAGCAGAAACCCATTGATTTGAAAATTAAAAAATGGAAATGGAATCGGATTGTTTACATTGAAAATTTAAAGTAAAACAAGGTTTTGATTAGAGCCCTCAGGGAAATAGAAAAAGAGAAAAACCGGGGGCCCTACCATGAGCTACTGGGAATGGAATGAAGATTCCTGGCTGGAAAGTGAAACTGGGAAAGTTTGGTTCCATGAACATTCCCTTGGAATCAGAAATTCCACAATAACTCTCTCTCAGGGGGGGGGGGCTAAAATTTAGCCAATCACACAATTTATACTTTAGATCAGGGTTGGGTTTTTGACGTCAAAAAGTGGTTTTTGACATGACAAGGGTATAATACTGGTTTAAACCGTCAAAAACTGAAGTTTGCCAAGAAAATATATAAACTTCAAAACTACCAACAGTTGCCGTGCATTATATTGAAATTTAATTATACTATAGGTAATCAGCAGGTTTTAAAATATTTTTTAATTAAAATTAAGGTAAAATAACATTTAAAATCTCAGAAATTTATATTCAAATGCATGTGCAGAAAAATTTTGCACAAAAATTGTTTAAATATTTATATTTTGAAAAAAAATTTTTTTTTTAATATTAAATAAAATTAAAAGTTTATTACTATGCATTTTTGACACATAAGGAACATATAACTAATATTTATAAGGATCTTACAAGTTATGTTGTATAAATACAAACTTGATACAAGTTTATAAAAAAAAAAATTTTTATGTTATACCGAATATCTTTATTATCCAGTATGTTAATTTGAATTTAAAAGTAGTTATATTTATGAATAATGATAAATATAATTCATATTGTTTATTATATTTATTAATAATTATTACACTTATCATTTTAAAACAATTTTTATCTCTTAATTTTTTTTTCTGCACTTGTATTAAGAATACAAATAATGTATATCTTGAAAGCGAAGAGTAATTATTCAACAGCTGAATATTTAGATATTCAACAAAACTATATAGTATTCAGCAAAATGAAATTCACAAGTATTTGGATAAACTAAATTTTCAGCATAATAAATGAATAGGCTGAATATACTGTAAATCGACACTAACTACTCTGTGTATTTAACAGAAAGCACTTAAATTTGTATTGTCTTATGTTAACTATGAATTTAAAAAAAATTTGAAAATTTAAAATTCAGAATTACTGATTTTTCTGAAAAACTAACAACCACCAATCACAAAAGTCAAACTAAACAGAAGAACATTAAAGTCCATGAAATATTTAAACTATGGAAATATCCTAATAAATTGATTGTGAATGTTGCCCAACCTGTTTAAAAGAATTTTCTTTAAAAGATGTACAAAACTGCTAATGTTTAAAAATGTCTAATTTTTAGTATAATCTATACTATACACTAAATTTGGTTATAAATAAATTTCTTAATAATATCACTGCAGATTTTCAATAACACATGAAAA
The DNA here is from genome assembly GCA_949128135.1 of Parasteatoda lunata. Lineage (NCBI taxonomy): Eukaryota > Metazoa > Arthropoda > Arachnida > Araneae > Theridiidae > Parasteatoda > Parasteatoda lunata. The sequence continues at coordinate 192,301 of OX421981.1, read as the reverse complement.
TGAATACATAATAATACAAAAGATGTGAGTTTTCAAAAATACAAGATTTTGGTTACTATTCAAAATATATGTGTTTCTTCAAAATTTAAAATTTATTTTTTCTAGAACATATTTAGAAACACTATCCTTTATAAAAAAATATATAAATTTTATGTAATAATTAAATTTCAAATATGAATATAGGTTTATGACATTTTTGACATTTATGACAGTGAGGTTTTTGACGTGACGGTTTAAACCGTCAAATACTGTCACATGTCAAAAACCTGCCAACCCTGCTTTAGATTTTTTTAAATGTGGCAACATTAGCATGAGTAAAACAAAACTGAATGAGTTTATAACATTATAAGTTTACGAAATAAACTTATGATATTTAGATAATGTTTTTAATTATTTATTGTTTTCTTTCTATAATGTTTTTTGTTTTCATTAGACTAAAAAAATATGAATTGCGAATACTTCGAAATATTAGGGGTGATTGTGACACAAAGTTCAAAATCCTGAAAATTTTATGTGCAAGATATCAATTTATATACCCATACATGTTTCATATTTAACATAATTTTTTGAAATATGATTTATAATTAAATTATCTACCAATGTAAAATATCGCACCTTTATAGTAACTAATTTAAGAAAAATCTTAGTTCTTACAAAACTTGCAATATTGAATTTAAAAATCGTGGGAATATGAATCGCAATATTGGATTTTAAAATCGCGATGCACGATTCAAATTTTAAAATAAAAAACTGTCATATTTATCTTGTATAACTCATAGAATAAAACCATTTTTTCATGATAAATATTTCTGATATAATACGTTTCATTATTTGCTTTAACTATTTTTTTAAAAAGTACAACTCATAAAATAATGATCATATTTTAATGAATTAAAATTCAAAATTTCATGCCTGAGTACTACATGTGGATAGATTACTAATTATATTATAGTATAACTATAGTTAACTATAATTCTGGAATTAGTTTTGATATAAAACTATAGTTTTTAAGTCAAAACTAATTACAAGAAAGAAATCAAATTGTATCGGACAAGATATTAACATTTACCTATTGGTCTCTTAGAAATTAGCCTAATTTCAGAAAAGTTCATTAGTTTTCAATTAAATTTGTAACAATATGACTAAAGTTACTACTTTGCTTATTACTAGTTTATTTCTTACATTATTAAAGTTACTGCTTTTACTAATAGTTAGATAAATATGTTCACAAGAAATTAATTTAGAGATTTGTGTTAAAAAATTATTTGTGATTTGTAAAATCATTTCACGTATGAAATACTTAAAAAATTATAATTCAAGGAGCTACTTCCACAGCTTTTATATTATATATTTTAATGGAAGAATGAGAATGAAAAATTTTAAAATGAGTAAAAGAAGAAATAAGTACATATTTCATAAATATTTTTCAAAACGTTTTTATTCTATTTACTTTTCCCATTATTCCTTTTCGCATTTCTTATTATAAATAAATTGTTTACTTTATAATACATATGCCTGTAACAAATTCTTTCAAATGTGCTGCCATCTGTGTTTAGTACAAAGAACCATCGTTCGGAATGAAAATAAATACTGTTGAATTAAAAGCTCATCGAAAGAAAATTAAAAAAAGAAATTATTGAAACTTCAAAAAAGGTATCGGCCAAATAATATATTCCAGGTAATATAACATAGAAATAGTAGCAATTATCAAATAATTATATTTAGTTTACAGTAATTTCTTAGTTAACTAGTATCTTTTCGTTCACACCATACTAATGAAACAAAATATTTCTCTTCTAATCATCGTCTTGAAAATTGCTCGGGCACGTTTATCTTTTAGAAATTTTGTTATCGTCTCTTATGAAATTGAAAATAATTAAGACATTCATTCGCGAAATATCGTATTTAGTCCTCAGAAATTCACCATTCCCTCCAAGAATGAGGTTTCTGGGTGGTAGACACCGGCTGGAAAGAGAAAACCGGTTGAGTTTCTTGCCAAGAAACAGTTTCCAGAAGGCTCATGGTGAGGAAAAAGAAATTCCCGCTTTACATGACGTCATTCCCTCATGGAACTTCATTCCCGGCAGCTCATGGTAGGGCCCCTGAAAATACTTGGTGCAGAACGATTTTTAACTAATTGAAAATGATAGAAAAAACATGGAGAAAAACAATGGGCCATGATTTCCTTCCATGGGCCGGGATAGCCTGGTCGGTAGGGCGCTGGGCCCGTGTCCAAGAGGTCGTGGGTTCGATCCTCGCCGGCCGAAGACTCCCCGTGTAGTAAATGGTGACTGATGCACGTTAAATCTGTCGAGTTTCAAAGTCCTCCATGTTCCCATAACAAATCAATACCTCTGGGGGTACTGATCCAGGAGTTTCCTTGTCTTCTGGATTGGTTCAAAATTACAAGGCTACGGAGTTGAACATTAGTAGTCGTAAACCCATGAAATTGGGTCGGCTGTTCAACGACGGTTATAAAATAAAATAAAATATCTGACCACAAATAGAATGAGATGGAAAGCTTTGATAGAAGCCCTATGCTCTAATTCAGAGTGAAGAGGAATATTATACAATTATATATGCAGGAGTGATTGTGAGCCCAAGTCAAAATTCCGGAAAATTTCTTGAGTAAAAAAAAAAAAAAAAAAGTTTAAATCAAAAAATTAGAAAAACATTTAAACAAGGTTTTTTCTTTTTTCTCAATATTTCTTAGTTTACTTAATATATATTAAAAATTTTACACATACCTATACCATTTACACATACCTATGATGATGACCTAGAGAAGTAATCGAAATTTACAAATATGTCTTTCTTTCTTGAGTTTATTTACTGATAAAAAACGAATATTAATCTTGAATATAAGCTTATCTGGCTTTCCCTTACAAACAAATAAAATAAACTGTGTTTTTAAGTTCCACCTTTGAAAATTTGATTTCCGGAAACTTTTGTGATCAATGATTTTTTGAAACGTCTGAACCTTTGATCTTCGGAAACTTCCGGATCACGGTTAGCGAAAAATCCGGAGCACAATCAGCCTTGTATATGTAAATGGAATGTAAAATATTATACAACAATATGCTAAATATTACACAAGGAGGCTGTTCTTCCTGCTTGTTTTACTCATCACTCTTTAATTTAAAGATTTTTTTTTCTTATGATAAAACAAATTATTTCATTTAAATTCAATCCAATTGAAAGAAAGATCCAAAACTATTAAACTTCAGCCTTGCTCTATTAAACAAGATTTAGTTCCTGAGTCCATTAGCCTAATTGAAACCTCATCCTTTTGCTTGGTAACCATAGTAAATTCATAAACGATTCTGTTTAAGAAATTCCTATTAAACTGTTGTAGTATCAAAATTTATCATTTTGCCTATTATTTGTACTAATTCAGAGATGGCGCTGCCATCGTATTGCTTTTGGTAGTTCCCTCCTTCCTAAAAGGGGTAATTAATATTCTAACCGGCAACGAGCAAGGTTGTCCGGCTTAAGCTCGTTTGTTTAGGTTTTGTTTTCTAATTCTTAATAAATGTTATTAAGTTTCATCTTCGTGTTTATTGAATAGATCCATACTCACGAACCGCAGATACCACAATTATCAACTAATATAAAAACTCAAAACATTTTTTTCAATTCATTAAATCATCCACAAATCAAATGTGGTTCATCAGCAAATCTTCAAACTAAGTTACAGCTGAAAAAATGATAACATAAGTAACACCAAAAGCAATACCAATTAAAGAAATGCCATAGCATCTGGATGAAACATAAACATTTAAGTAATTTTTTTACATTAGCATACGCTCTTTTACGTAAGTTCTGTTGAGTTGAGAAAACATGTTATGCTGTTGTCTTTTAACTTAGACAGTTTTGTAATTTATTTTGAATTACAAAAAATAAGCCAATAATCTATATTGATGAAGAACTGACAACAGTTCATTAGATGTAATTTATACACATTTTATATTGATGCTTATACTCTTCTTGCAACTATGAACATTCTTCCCTTACTTATTAGGTAACTTATCATTGAAAAAAAAAAAAAAAATTTCGAAAAATTGAGACTGTTTAGAAGTATTTGGATTAGTTTTAACCTCTTTTTACCACTTTCAATCAAATTTAAACAGTTAAAACTACTTCAATCTGAGGTTGCAATCAAAATCAGTCTTGATTGGTTGAAATTAAGACCTTATTTTTAACATTGAATAAATTAGAAAAAAATTTATTTGAAATATTAAAAAGCTCACCAAACTGAAGTCCGTGTTATCAAGAATTGATTGTATTTAAAACACACTTTATATTAAGTTTAAATTACTTGTAGAAATGAATTCTACGAATAAGGAGGTGTCAATTATCATTTAATTTAGTCATTATATATTTTTCAAACTTGAACTTATGACTATTTTTTTTTCTATTCTAGTTGGCAGCATCTTTAAAAAAAAATATAACCACCTTTTATTTAAAAAAAAAAAAAGCTGTTTTCTCTCTTTAAAAATTATAACAGAATTTATTATTATTCATCCAGAAAACAATCTTTGTATTTGTGCGGTTTAAATTAAGTTATGTTTTCAAACATCCAAATGGGCACCTATTATATTCAGCATAACTAAATGCAAAAAATGTACCATATTTTGCTTCTTATGAAAAACTACTGATTTGTATTATTATTATTAAAAAATCCAAAGAAGTAATAAGTTTGTGTGAGCAATTTCTAATCTCGTAATAAATTAAGACTTTTGATTACACATTTTTTAAAAATATATCAAACGATACTTAATTGAAGGAATTGTTCTTCATAAATGACATCGGGTAATGAAAAATTTTAACACCAGAAAATAATTCACTTTTTTTCATTTATTAACAGGCTGCAGTAACCAGATGATTATAATAGCTGTAACACATAAAATAATGTATCAGCTTGTTTATATAATAGTTCGAGGGCAAACGTTAGCAGTTACAACAGTGAAATTTAACATGATAAAACTTAAGAATTGGTAACCACAACCACAAATTTTGAAATAAGAATCCATAAGCGATTTTCCCCCGTAGCTCATTAAAAAGCTTTATTATAATGAACGGGTAAATATTTGAAGCAAACTTCTGAAGCATGGCATAAAAGGTGCAAATATTTTTTAAATAATCCAACTTCAAGTGGTATGCAAAAAATGTAAACACGGTAGATCCCCCCTCATTAAAAAGTAAACAAAGATTGCATAGACAAAGAAAAATAATGGGGAATAAAAAACAATTCCGAAAATAAATAGTTAGAAACAAATCAAAAAACAAACAGCTTCCTAAAGGAATACAACAGCAAAAATAATAAATTCAAACTTACAGGACTAGTAACAAACGGATTCACGTAATTTTAGATTAAAAAATTTACATTGGAAACACAAAGAGGTGAAAATTTTTTGTGATAAACAAATTATCAGATGCAACAATAAAAAGAATCAAATCATTACTAAATTAAAATATGACAAAAAGTAAACAAAAGGTAAAAAATAAGTAAATAAATAACCTATCATCGTTCATTTCCTTCCCAGGAATGCCAACAATTTGGAATTTTATGACACGCCTACTAGCGGACAAAATTTGTTAACCGTTTAAAATCACGCACTGTCTTGAATGCCAGCCGTTTTATAACCCTAAACTTTGGCGATCAGCTGAAATGGGTGATTGCCAAACGAATTCTATCGCCAAGAGCTTGGATGCCCGATTTTTGAGCGTGAGTGAAAATGGCGATAATGTTTGAGCTCGATTTATGTAACAACGCTTTAGAATGTAACAACGCTTAAATACAACGCTTTAGAATTTAAATTACATTGTTTTGTTTTTCTTTATGTGTAAAATGTACCTATGTATTTATGAAAATCATTAACCAAAAACAAAATTTTTCTTTTATCAAAGCAGGGTGGCCTCCCACCTGGAATCATCAGAGAAATTTTGATAGAAACCTGGAAAAATCAGGGAATTTTTAAGAAAAGCTGGAAATTTTTTATGCGATAGTTTTTTCCATTTCACTAATTGAAATTATTTACTAATTTTCTTAATTGAAATTATTTTATCCATTATACCACCATTTTTTTAGACTGAAATGTATTGCCAAACAGTTGAAATATCATTAATTTAACAATACTTTGCTTGCATCAAAATTTGCTCCATTGTAACCCTGTTATACAGAATGCCACATAAATTTCTCCCATGGTTACTAAACGATTGTAGAAACTTTTGACTTCTTCGTAGACTATGGGACTGCAATTTAGGAAAGGCAAAGATTGTGGTGGAGGTGGAAGAAGGGATTAGGATATTTGCTTCTGTTTTTAATTTCTATGTTCGACACAGTAGGTACTTATCCAAGATGTGGATGCTAATGATGTGCAGCTAGGTACAATGCCCAACTTTAAAAGAGTGGTTCTTGCAGTTAACAAATTTCTCTCGCTGAAAGATCAAAGCAGTCACCAACATTTTGTTAATTTTGAAGATGACACCATTAAGCAATGAAAGCTTTGTGTATTGTACCTGGCCTGATGTTCTATGAGTTAACTTTATCTGCGGATAATTTATTAGCAAAGATGGCATCCATTTAAATTGCCAGGGCAATATTCAGTCTTTGAAGAATGCATTGTAAAGTTGCTGAAAGGAAAGTATATGTATACACGACTTTATGTTTACTTATATATATGCCAAATATTAACACCCTTTTCAACTCCTTTTTCATGTTTTGATTTTTAAGTGAAGGAGCACTAAATCCCCAAATATGAGTTAGAGTGGGGCTTCCACCTAAAAGTGTAGTGAAACTACTCTGAAGGTGCCGCGTATGCCTAGAAAGTGATGAATGTGCCAGGTTTAATAATTCACAAGAGTTTTTTCATATATATCTAATGGCATGTGTGCATGCTTTCTAACACTTTTCCAGTAATTAAAAATGTTATCTTAAAATGTATACTTTTGTGTGGAATGTCCCTCTTTCACTCTGTTACTCAAGATGAATTAAAGTAAAGTATGCAAAAGTATTGTATGCAATACTTTTTAGATTTACAATTTGAAAAGCTGTGCTTTTAGTTATATATTTAACCATTGATTGAAATCTTCACAAGGTATCTTAATTGCAATACTTATTTGAAGTATGTTCTAGCTTTTGCCTGGATTATATATGAAATTACTCTTTAATTATTTAATATAGTTTGTTTTTAATCTAAAAATTTAATTAGTATTCACATTGCAGTTTGTTCTTCTACTGATGATTCATATTTGTCCCGGGGAATAGTCTCACAGCATTGTCTGCTTAAAGCTTTTCTGTGAGATATGTTTACCAGGACTTGATGTTTCTACAATGGTTAATGCAGATTCTCATTTACTTCGAAGAATATCTCTGTGCCATAACAAGATAACATTTCACTCATTGATTTTATATGTAGGGTGACCTGGGGTAATTCCCAATCACTCTGTTTCGGGAGTAAGTAATAATCACTTAAGTTTCATTTAAAAATAATAATTTTTTAAAAAATTTGAGACATGGACAAGAATGCTTGTACACTTTACCAAAGTATAACTACATTTACTTAATAATAGTTATTTGTGTAATCTAACAAAATAAGTGTCTTTTAAACTGCTTTCTGTATTTTTCATTTCAAAGATAGGTTTCAAAATGTGCACATTTCTGCAAAGATATACCTTCTCTTAATAATAAATATTTTGAGTTGCTTTCTTTTTCTTTGATATGAAAATAGTGTAAGCTTTTGTTTAATTGTTTCACATCTACTGTAAGCATTATAATTAATTCTAGGAAACTATATCAAATGTTGCCCCCAACAGATGGGGTAATTCCTGATCATTGTCATTTCTTTTTGTAAATAGTATTAAAAGTAGCTCATAAATAGCTAATTGTCTTTTCTTAAATAACAGTTCATATTTATTTAGTGGAACAACTATAAAATATATTTTAAATGTAATCACAAAATTTGTTTTTAACTGTATACAAGACAAATTTGTTCTGATATGTACCATTTCTAGCTTGTCTTACCTTGCTTCTATCTTAATTTTATGTGTGTACATTGTTAGAATAATTTTTAAGTTTATAAATTAGCCTAATATAAATATGGTGAGAAATTATGAGCCTAAAAGGGATATTAAGCTTCTAGAAAGCAAATTTAGGAAATTTCTTTTAATGATTGAAAATGAAAATTTCAGTGTGAGAGCTGTTGACATACCTTACTTAAGTTTACACTCTCACTTAATGAAGTTAAAAAAAATCCAGCAAAAGTTACCCTTGTGGGAACTCTTTCTTATATTCCAGCAGAACATGAGAATGAGTTGGCTGCTTGCCTAAAATGTATGGCAAGATGCAAAGATTTTTGAAAAAGTGTTAATCTTTATTCTTGCTTTTTAAATAAATCGTTTTATTAGTTGCTTAAACATATCTTTTTGGTTTATTTCTTTCATCTTGATGTCTTATTTGTCTTGATTTACAATATTTGTTACGTTCAAAATGCTTAAAAGGTATCCACTATAGGAAGAAATTCAAACATTTTGATTCTATTTATAATTTTCTATTAATTAAACGACAGATTATTTAACCAATGAATGTCCCTGACTTATTGATCGAAAAATTAAATTGTTAATTCAACTCAGTAAAACTTGAAAGAGTCATCTACCACATACGCATTTAGTTTCAGATAATTTATTTTATTAAGCATTTTTATCTCATATAAGGTGGTAGGAGGAATATTTCCAAACAACAGCATTAATTTTTAAATATTTTTGCTAAGCTATTTATTCACTTATAATTTCTGGGGCCATCTTATAATACTTTCAGGAAAAAAAATACCAATGAAGGGATTCGTTTACATAAATGCAGGAAGTAGTTAAGGGTAGTGAGCTGTCATGAATGGAGGCCAAAACCGGGGAAATATTTTTTCTAGTGCATAAAGTGCTCCTTCAATTCATTTTAAGTTTATTTCCAGTTACAAGCAGAATTTATAAATCCGGTTATTTATAAGCACAGAATAATCAATTCTTTGCTATAGGTAAAATTTTACAATCCATCAAAGGTTTTAAAAATGAAATTAGGTTTAGGCTCCATGAACTATTATTTTACTAATAAATCTCTATCTCAAATATAGTTTAACATAAAATTACTAAAAAAGAGGGGTCTTTTAATGAGTTAATAATGCAAATAGTCTTGAGAAACTAATTTTTTCTTTACAACAATGCATAAAAAATTTAAAAATAAAATCAGATGCTGATTACAACTTTATACACTTAAGTAATAAGGATTTTATTTTGAATTATGTACCTTTCATTCATGAACTTTCAAATTAAAAATACAATTTATTAACCTCATATACGATCTTCTTGCTGTATAATAAGATACATTCAGCACCCAACTAATTTCTAATGGATTTTCATAAAGTGATCATGTATTACACGAAAAAGATTTGCTAGATTTTTAAGAAACATGTTATTTTACATAAAATGGTTTGATTAAAAAATATAACTAAATGTGTTAATTTATATCAATTTATTTTAGAAGTTAAAACCCAATTTTTAAGCTGAAATAGTATAGCTGAATAGTACTCAGAGAATATTTGGCTGGAAATTTTTTTTTCTCCAGATATGTCAGATATCAGATATTTTAATATAACATACTAGTTAATTTACTAATAAGTTGTTAGTAAAATAATAAAATCACAGGAACCCGAGTACTTAAGTTTTTGAATTTTAACACTGTGTAAAAAGTTCATGTTTATTTCATCATTTTGATATTTTCGCCAATACTATTTGCTCTAATTTCATTCAGATGTTGACAAAGGACAACCTGATGACCCGTCGAATTTTCTAACAGTAATGTAGAAGAGTCAGAAGATGTAACAAGTTCTCATTTTTCACTTAAAAAAACTGTAAGAAGGGAAGCAGAAAATAAACCAGTTTATTGAATCAAAATATCCAGGCAAGTTCTTCATAATTCCAAATTCTTGGTGTATCAGTTTTGTAATAAAGCGTTAACTCTGGTGTTTAGAGTGGTTTTGGTTAGTAGTGGTATAAATGTTTATTTTTTTTCTTGTTTGAATAAAAGTTTAAGAATACAATCATATTTTGCATTACACGTAAGGGGAACCACGAAAATATCTTTCAGATTGCTTGACACCATTTAAAAGCTCAGTAATCGCAATGAATTTTTTTTATAATAAATAATTTTTTCATTATCTTTGAGAGACTTCTTTGTGAATAAATATAACGAGATGTTCTTCATATTTTTGTTGTTTTTTACTCAATCCGAAAATCAAAGTAGCTCGCTATTTAAGTATCGGTATAAAACCATATTTATGAAAGTTATAAAAATAATTCATTATAATCAAGATTAAAATGAAATTAACATCATCAAATTTCGTGTTACACGCTAAGAAAAACAAACGAAAATGTTTTTCAAATTGCTTTTATTGGTATATAAAATAAAATAATTTGCATTTTAAGCATCGGAGTAAAATGATATCTATGAAAATTAAAAGATTAGTTCATTTTAATTAAGATTAAATCAAAATAATCACATTTTGCGTTATACGCAAAGGGAAACCACGAAAATGTTTTTTTAAATTCCTTGGTGATAACAGGATTCAAGCTAAATGTTCATCATCATCTCAATAAAAATATTTTTTATAAACAGCCATTTTTTTATTATTATTATCCTTAATAGATAGGGTACCATCTTTCTGAACAGAACGAAAAGCTCTTCTTATTAACTCAACCCAGAAATTAAAGTAAGTCGAAAAGTAAGTTAAGTATAGAAGTACAATTGCTAAAAAAATATCCTATTTTAATTAAAATTATCAAATTTTTCGTTAAACGCTAAGGAAAACCACGAAAATGTTTTTTTAAATCGCTTTTATCGGTAATAGGATTCTAGCTAAATGTTTATTATCTAAAAGAAATTATTTTTTAAAGACCAATCTTTTTTTTTTATCCTTGCGAAGCTTATCATCTTTGTGAATGTAGCGAAACGCCCTTATTATTTTTAATTCAATTCAGAAATCAAAGTAATTAACAATTTAAGTATCTTAATACAATCATATTCATGAAAGCTATAAGAATAGTTTATTTTAATGAAGATTAAATTAAAGTAATCAAATTTGCGTTCCATTCGAAGGAAAACCACGAAAAAGTCTTTTAAATTGCTGAATGGTAATAGGTTTCCAGCTAAATGGTGATTATCGCAATGAAATTATTTTTTATAATCAAAAATTTTTTTATCATCCTTGAAAAACAATCAGTTATCTTAGTGAATATTCGGAAACACTCTTCTTATATTATTTTTTTTTTTACACAACCCACGAATAAAAGTAAACTTGTAATTTAAGTATCAGAATAAAAGCATACTTATAAAAGCTATTGAAGTAACCTAATTCTGCGATACAAGCGAAGAAAAATCACGAAAACGTTTGTCAGATTTTTTGATGGTAATAGGATTTTTTCGAAATGTTCATTATAGCAATGATATCATTTTTAATAATCAATCATTTTATTTTATCATCTTTGATATATAGCCTATCTAAGTAAATGTTGTTAAATGCTCTAAAAAAATTTTTGTACTTTTTTGTACACAACCAAGATATCAAAGTTACTTGCAATTTAAATATAGGAATGAAATTATATTTTGAAAGATTTTTTGAATGAAAATAATTAGAATTTACATTGCGCACAAATGAAAACCATGAAAAAAATTTTATAACTAATTGAACGCTAGCAGACAATAATGAGACTCTATCTCAGCAGTTATTAACATTTTCCAATTTATTGTTCTTCATGAAATTAAATGTTTTGGGCAGCTTAGATATTAATTAATAAAATTATTAATATATATATTAATATATATATGTAATACAAAAATATACAAACTTTTTATGGAAAAGAATTCAATTCACTATTCATGATTTAATTTCAAAATTTGTGGGTTGTGATATTTCCTAAGATTTGATACATGAACTATTTCAAAATTTTGTTTACTTCAATTTTTCTTTCTATTTCCTATTTTGTCGTCGATGTTAACCTGATAATGTATGCACCCATTACCTAGTTCTATCTTCGAATCATTTGAAATGTTTGGCTTTTCTTTCTTTTTTCTGTACTTTTTGTTATTAACTTCTTGGTCATTCTTTCTTTTTCCTATTTTTCCTGTTCTTTTTATTTTTGTTACCCCTCACATTATTTTTTTTTTCAAAATGTTTACTTTTACTGAAACATCTTAAACTTCCATTTTTTCAAAATGTTTACTTTTGTTGAAACATCTTAAACTTTCATTTTTTTTCACAATTTTTGACCTTAACATGATGAGAATTCTGTTGTCTAATGTGCAAGGATAAGTTGTCATTGTTAGATTTAGCAGAGATGATCAGTCTCTTACCAACTTGAGTAACAACTGGCCCAACACAATTAATAAACAAACAAAAATCTTTGCAAGTTTGCAACCCTACTAAAGCATACATTATCTCAGTATCAAGTATAAAAAACTTAGCTGAGTTAACAATTTCGCCTATCGTAATAAGGGGAAACTCACAAATTTTGTTAAGTGTGAAATGTCTTTTTGTTTGGGTAACATTTAATTTTTCACATTTTTAATAGGAATATTTTGTTTTGACCAAGTCCGAAAAAGAAAAAGCATTAAAATTTCTTTTAGTTTTGTTTTTTGTTTGAAAATCTGAAAAATTTTGAATTTTGTTTGCCGTCACAAATTTAATTGACGTTTGAAACACATTTATTTCCCTCAAAAACATTTTAAATGCACACGTAACAATATTATATTATATTTTTTAAAGAAAACAACATAAACATACGAAATGCAATCAATTCTTAAATATTTTTCTGTATTAAATTATTCATAATAAGAAATTTAAAACACTACTCATCTCTAATTTCACTAAAATAAGTTATCATAACAGCATCACAAACTATGAGAAAGAAGAAAAAAAATGTATATCTACAGTTCTTTCTTTCCGCTTTCATGATTGTTCTGTTTTTCGTTGAAGAGAAAGAAAAAATATCATTGCACTTCATGATTAAGATTCACGCACATTCACTTTTGTTTTCTTTTTTCATTTGCCAAATTTTTCTCCCACTTTCATGAGAAAGGAACTTTTAAGAAAGAAGCAAAAAGTTTCTCTCTAAATTTAATATAAATCGCGCACATTCACTTTTGTTTTCACAATTTGAGCACTACGGAATTGTAGGGTCATCTCGATCAACACTATGGGTTTCAGAGAGGCATGTGACGAGCTCGAGCCAACGTCAGCATTCTCACTGTGATGAGGTGTACAGGTAGTGAACTCAATCCTTTCTTCCTTCATTCTTTTTTTCACCGCGGACTAGGCACTTCTTTCTTTCGTCCTTCGTCCCCCGGGATGAGGTTTTATCAACGTTGTAGTCAGCCGGAAAATAGATAACAATGGTTTCCTCAGTAAGTAACATCCTGCCGGCTTGTAATAACAGAGCTTCATCCCTGTTATCAGTGGTGTATTTAGCTTTAATAATGCAGTCGTAAGCCATGTTACACACAAAAAATCTTTATTAATGGTAGTAGGCTGGTATCGATAACAGTCCACATCCGCTCTCCACAAGGGAGAGGGTGGACAAGACTTCGGACAATTCTGGAATAACTTATTCAGGTTCAGAACATGATGAAAAAGCCATGCGAAAAGCATTGCTCTCGCTTTTATACTAACACAGATTTGAGTAAACAGGCACAGTCGTTGACATTCTTGTATCCTTACGCATTAAGGAAAATCATTTCATGCTTCCTTATATGGAAGTGAAAGGGGGAGAGATTCTATAAATAACTCAATCGTATGTTTATCAGCCTTGAATTCCCAAAATAGAATCTCTCTACGCTTATTCTTTAACAAAGACATTTCATTAAAACGAAAGAGATTTAGTTCTTTTATTAATACAAAAGTATTAATTTTTGTATTACATATATATAAGATATTTATTAATAAAACTGTTCTTTATTTTATTTTAATTATTTATTTTTCAGTTATTTTTATATGTTTTTAATAAGTACTTGAATTGTTGTTTTTTTTAATATTTATTTTAAGTATTTTAATTTCAGAACAATATAAAAACCAATTTTTAAGATTATATTAATTTTTTCATTTTAAAATTTACAAACTATAAATCTTTAAAAAATTTGAAAAAAATGTGCTCAGATTTTTTTGGATCAGAGACAGAATGTTATTATTTATCATGACAATTTATAAAAATCAAATAAAAAAAAATTGAGTAGAGACCAGTGTCAAAGTTCACCCTGACATCCGTTTGGTATAGTGATTGATCTTTCTATCTTTATGTCTTTGTCTGAGTACACACAAGCAAAGGAGGGGATACAAGTCTCTATATTCATTGTCTAGAAGTACTTCGATTGGTTTGAATAAATTATCAAACCGAGCATGCGCATTAGTAAAATTGCGCCAAACGAAAATGCTAAAAATGCCATTCTAGTAATCCTGACAAAACGATTAAGCGATAAAGATGAAAACGATGATGCAATCGACTAATCAAATGCCTCTATTCATTAAAAAGGTGGGCAGCTAAGCAACAACCTTAAAATCACAGGATTACAACTCAAATGGGAGAGAACAGTCTGACGTCACAGAAAGTAATGTGGTAAAACGTGGGCAATAACAAAGAGTTGCAGAGCTCTGCCCTGAATTTTCTTTCACTTGAAAAAGTTTTAAAATTAATAACTCTCTTAAAAATAGATCGAACACAGTTTTGGAATGAAATCCTCTGCTCAAAACAATTAAAGGATATTGAGGTTGTGGGTTGATCTTGTACCTGGAGAATTGTTTGAAAGATTGATACATAATCTACAGACGTAGTAGGCTATATGATATATATATATATATATATATATATATATATATATATATATATATATATATATATATATATATATATATATATATATATATATATAAACATTTGTTTGGCAGAAAAAAATGCGTTTTATTGAGCATTTGGGTGCAAAAAGAGAGAAAAAACACAATTTGTGCTCATGAGAAAAACAAATAAAAAATGTGTCTCCTTAAAAGAAACTCGTTTTCAGTAACAGGCGGTTTCTCCTGACGCCCAGCAGCGTTGAACACCTTTGAGGCATCCAAACAATGAGATTATTAATGAGGGGCAGGGGTATTCTGTCTCATTCCTCCAGACGAACTCTTTCCAGTTCTTGGAGAGTTTGTGGGAGTGGTAGGAGTTCAGCAATTCGTTCGCCTAGAATGTAAGAAACATGTTCGATTGAGTTCATGTCTAGAGAAAACTCTGGTCAATCGATTTACACGATTCCTTCCTCCAAAAGGAAATCGACGACCAGTCAGAGCTCCATTTCGAATGATATGGAGATCGGTGCACAAATCAATGAAAATGCCAGCATCGACCATCACTTCCTTACCACCAAATCTTACACTTTCGTGCACGAACACAGGATTGTTTCGATCGCCACGTATTTTTCAGCTGAAAATATGCCTATTATCAGGGTGGACAGAAAAATGGAACTCATCAGAGGAATGAATATTTGCACCATTCATTTCCCCTCCTGTTCACATACTCTGTTACACACTTCCTGCTTGCGCGACAGTGCCTTGCTGTTAACGTGACACACACCATTGGTCGGCAAGCATACAGACCAACAGCATACTGGCGGTTTCGGACAGTTTGTAATGAAACTGTAGTGCCAGTAGCCGAGGTGAAGGTGTTGTTGAAGAAGAGTGGCATTCGTATTTTGGTGTCTCTGAGGCGTTAGCGTTAAATGTCGGTCTTTATTCGGCATTGTTGAACGTATATGAACTTCCCTTACTGAAAAATCAAGGTATTTTTGAAATATAAATAAGGCATTTTTCAAAGGTATAAAAGAGGTTCTTATTTAAATACGTTGTTAGGTTGAAAAGGGTGCAAATAAAAGCCTCAAAATTAACCTCAAATATATCTTAAATATAACTCCTGAGGTACATATGTATCTACCTGAGGTGTTACATATTTCTTAGCATATGTATTTGTTTTTCAAAATTTTGACACCTATCCTTTGACTTGGTATTAGTATCAAAGTTCTCATTTGAACCAAAAAATTATAAAAAATTAAAGCGTCCACCAAATGATCCCCTCATAACACCAGCTATTGGTAATAATTATAATGCAATGGAGAGGAATGCCTATAACCGAAGTAGACATTAGTATACACTAAATGTAGGCTATACAGAATTTAACCCGCCTCATATCGTATTTTGCAAAAATCATTAATTTTAGCAACACCTGAGATAACTGTTATATGTAGAGTGACTAAGACAAAATAAAATATTTTTTAAGAATGTTCATGAACATATTTCTTAGCGTATGTATAGGTTTTTCGAAATTTTGAAACCTATCCTTTCACTTGGTATTAGTATCAAAGTTCTCACTTGAAAAAAAAAAATTATAAAATATTATTAAAGTGGCCATAAGATAATCCCCTCAAAGCCAGCTATTAATATTAATTAGAAACCAACGGAGAGCAATGCCTATAATCGAAGTAGACAATAGTATACTATAAATGCAGGCTGCACAGAAGTTTCTTAATCCATCCTAAACATATTTGCATTATTATAGATTCTACCGACACCTGTGCTAGTTATATAGATTGGCATGGAGAAGAAAAAAAAATTTCAAAAAGTTTTATAAATATTTCTTAGCATATGTAAGCATTTAATTATATTCTTAAATATTTCTTAGCATATGTATTTCTTAGCATATATATTATATATATACATATATTTTTAGAAATTTCGACACCTATCATTTGACATGGTTGGTAATAGTATTATTTTAACCAAAAAATAATAAAAATTCCACCAAATGATCCCCTAAAAACACTAGCTATTATTAATAATAATTTGAATGCAAATGGAGAGGAATGGCTATAACCGAAGTAGACAATAGTATAATGCAGATTATTTTAACCCGCCTCATATCGCATTTTGCAACATCATCGATTTTAGCGACACCTGTGCTAACTATTATATGTAGAGTGACAAGGACAAAATAAAATATTTTTTATAAATGATTTATACTTATTTCTTAGCATATGTATATGTTTTTCGAAATCTTGACACCTATCCCAGATAGCAAAGTAAGGTATAGCACGTCTGTGCTTTTAAAATTAAGAAAAATAACATGCTATATTAAAATTAATTAAATATAGTAATTACAAAAAATAAAGAATAGAAGGTTTAATAATCCCTCTAGTATGGGATCTGATGGTGCTGAGTCGGTGTTTAATTGAAAAGCTGGTTTGAGACGGTCAATGCTTATGGTGGCTTCCTTCCCATTTTTCTTAATCGTGAAATGTTTTTCAGTTCTATGGAGAACTTCGAAAGGTCCATCATAAGGTGATGACAGTGCAGGTTTCAAGGCATCGATTCTTACGAACACATGGGAGCACGTTTCTAAAGCTGGATGTACGAAAAATGATGATTTTGAATGGCAGGACGCAGGTGTAAGTTTTAGAGTTCTAAAGGTTTCTCTAAGTTTCGAAATATAAGTTGAAGGGTCACTTGGAGCATCGGAAGACGGCTCGAAGAACTCTCCAGGTAAGACGACAGTTTGTCCATAGACCATCTCAACACAAGATGCATTGAGATTCTCCTTGAAGCACGTTCGCAGTCCTAGTAAAACTACTGGTAACGATTCAGTCCATTTAGTGTTGTGGCACCGAAGAGCTTGCTTCAGAGAACGGTGGAACCGTTCAACCATACCGTTTGAAGAAGGATGGTAGGGGGTGGTGCGGATTCGCTGTATTCCAAACATAGACCTCAGGCAGGAGAAGAGATGGGATTGAAATTGTCGGCCTTGGTCTGTAGTCAAGATGGCAGGAACTCCAAAGCGAGATATCCAATGAGCGACGAAGGCCTTGGACACTGTTTCCGCTGAGACGTCACTGAGAGGGATGGCCTCCGGCCACCTAGTGTAGCGATCAACACACGTCAGCAAATAGTTAAAACCATCAGAGGGTGGAAGAGGTCCTACCAAGTCAATATGCACGTGTTGGAATCTCTCAGAAGGTAGGTTGAAAGGCTGTAATAGACTTACAGTGTGCCTTTGGACTTTGTTTCGTTGGCAAGCCAGGCAGGAACGAGTCCATTCTGTTACGTCTTTCAACATTGACGGCCAGATGAATCGATCTTGGACCAGGCGCTTGGTAGCGCGTATTCCAGGGTGCGACAAGTTGTGCAATGAGCAGAATACTTCATGGCGAAGTTCTTTGGGTATATAAGGTCGTACTTTTTCCTTACTGACATCGCAGAAGATTTCGAGATTATTTCCCATCTTAAAAGGTTTTAAATCTATTCATAAGTTATTGGAAGAAACTAAAAATTTGAGTTCCTCATCAGTCTTTTGACAATCTGCCAAGCTTTTAAGGTCGGTTGTGGAAAGGTTAATTGCGTTTATTCTAGAAAGAGCATCTGCAACAGTGTTATCTGAACCGGAAATGTGTCTGATATCTGTGCTGAACTGTGCGATAAAGTCTAACTGCCGAAGTTGGCGTAGAGAACAAGATTCGGATTTTTTATTGAAGGCGAAGATTAAAGGGCGATGATCAGTAAATATGATAAACTGTCGGGCTTCTAAAATATATCTGAAGTGTTTTATTGTACAGTAAATGGCTAATAACTCTCTATCATAAGTGCTGTAGTTTTTTTCTGTTGCGGTTAGTTTACGGGAATGAAATGCTATTGGGCGAATGCCAGATGGTGTGTGGGATTGCAAAACAGAACCTATGGCCGAATCAGATGCATCCACCATTATTGACAAGTTATGATTAGGTGAAAAATATGACAAAGTAGCAGAATTAGCTAAATTAAGTTTACATTTATTAAATGCTTCCACTGCGATATCGTTCCAAGGGATCAAAGTTTTATCATTTTTCTTGGAGTTTTTCAAGAAATCATGCAATGGGGCTTGGGTTTGAGCTGCATTGGGTAAAAATCGTCGATAAAAATTGATCATTGCTAAAAATCTGCGAAGCTCCGCAATATTTTTTGGTTGGGGGTAATCAGTGATCGTTTTTACCTTTTCAGGTAAAGGCTTAACGCCTGATGGTGTAATTAAGCACCCTAAAAATGAAACTTGCGGTTTACCGAGAACACATTTTGAAGGGTTGAGTTTCAACCCGTGTTCTTCAAGTCTTGTGAAAATTTGTCTTAAATGTTTTCTGTGTTCATCTGAATTTTTGGATGCAATCAACAAATCGTCAAAATACGGGATGCAAAAATTAAACCCTGACAGAACTTGATGTATATATCTTTGAAAAGTTTGACCAGCGTTTCTCAAGCCAAAGGGCATATATACATATTCAAAGAGGCCAAATGGCGTTGCAACCGCTGTTTTTGGAATATCCCCAGGAAAAACAGGAATTTGATGGTACGCTCGGGTTAAATCTAGAGTTGAAAATATTGTCATTCCTTCAAATTGTTGCGTACAATCTTGGATATGAGGAACGGGATATCGGTCGGGGACGGTTATTGCATTAACACGACGATAATCCCCACATGGCCTCCAATCACCATTTGCTTTCTTTACCATGTGGAGCGAACTAGCCCAGGGGCTTTTTGATGGACGAATAATTCCCTGTTCTAACAAATACTCAAATTCTTTCTTTGCAGCCTCAAGGATATCAGGCGAGAGTCTTCAGGGTTTCGCATAAACGGGTTGTCCGAGAGTCTCAATATGATGATAAACCAGCGACTCTGAGTTTAGTTTACCTACTATTGAAGGGTTTGTCAATGATGGAAATTCATTTAAAATTTGCTGAAAAGGTGAATTATTTAGAACGGGAGTAATTTCAGTAATTTGAGTTGATTTGTTTGAGGGGAAACCAGTTGATTTTAAATTAGTTAATTTATCAATTAAACAGTTGTTACGAACATCGACCAATAAATTGAAATGATTTAAAAAATCAACTCCAATGATTGCCTGAGTTACATCGGCTATAATAAAGTTCCAAGAAAATTTCCTGCGTAAATTTAAACTAAGATTTATTAATTTAGTACCATATGTTTGGATTTTAGAACCATTTGCAGCATATAGCACCAAAGTTTCTGGATAATTAGCTTTTGAACAAAATTTCGGAATGACTGAAACATCTGCGCCTGTGTCTATCAAGAATTTTAATTTCGTAGAGGGATCGGCCAAATAAATACGATCAATATGGCGTTCGCCACTCATGGCCGGGAGTGTCTGCCCTGTTGGTTTCCCGAATTTTGAAAAGTACACGGGGTCTTGCATTTTCTAGCTCTATCTCCAAAGTTAGTGTGATAAAAACACATGTTATTCTGTGGTTCACGGTAATAATTTTTTCTAGAACGTGACCTACTACGATTTCTATTACCCCGATAGGTATTAGTGCGCTCACGTCCTTGTCTATTTTGCTGGGTTTCCTGAAAACTCATTTTTAGCTCATTAATTTGTTTGGTAAGTTCTGAAATTTGATCATAAAGTGTAGGATTAACGCTAGTTACAACTGATTCAGCAGAATTTATTTGAATAGGGCTAGCGAGTTCAATAATCTTATCAGCCATTGCAGCTACTTGAGTCAAATTTTCGTTTGACGCAGCAAGAATAGCTTGTATATTTTGAGGCAATCTGGCTAACCACAGCGATTTAAGAATGTTTTCGCTAAGATGGGATCCTGCTAGTTCTCGCATTCGAGCTAACAAATAGGAGGGACGCTGATCACCTAATTCCAGTCCTTGCAAAAGTGTTCTAATTTTTGAAGCTTCGCTCTCTGAAAAAATACTAATTAATCGTTTTTTTAACGCTGAATATTTGTCTGCAGCAGGAGGGTTTAAAACTAAATCCTGAACAGAGTTAAGTATATCAGATTCAATAGCCGCTACAACGTGATGAAATTTGGTAGCGTCGGTAGAAATTTGAGAAATTGAAAATTGCGATTCTAACTGTGCAAACCTTAACACTGGATTGTTTTTCCAAAACGGAGGTGGTTTAATTGCTACACGAGAAATTTGAGAAGGTTGAATGTTAACTGAAGCTCCTTCATTCACCACGTCTCCTGGCTGTTCGATTTCCGGCATTTTTTGACAAAGAAAAAAATCAAAACAATAAATAGAATAAAGGTAAAATATATAAATTAATATGGAAGCATGCCCTAAGCTATATAAACACTAATCCATGAGATAAAAAAAAAAACGCGCACAGTACTACCACAAAATCAGACACAAACACGTGGGTATAACATACAAAGTTTTGAACATAAAAAAGAATATAAATAAAATTAAAATAAGCATATTGCTAATAGATTTAAATCCATAATATTGCTAGGAAAGTTCCGATTACATAAAGATTCAGCTTAAATTTTAAGTCCGGGTCTACCAATTATAGCACGTGTGTGCTTTTAAAATTAAGAAAAATAACATGCTATATTAAAATTAATTAAATATAGTAATTACAAAAAAATAAAGAATAGAAGGTTTAAGAAAAATAAATTTAATTCACAATAAAATAAAGAGAAACATATAATTAAACTTACATCGTAAAAATTAAAAATATAGTTGGTTTGGGAAACGCGTCCCTTCTCCACGCGTGTCAGTTTGGAAGTGAGTATGAGGGGTTTTCAACCGGTTTAGCCGACTGGGTTTTCCTCACTTCAGTTCGTCTTTTTTTGGAGTGGATTTGATGGTTGCCGAGGCACATACAAGGGGACTGGATGGTTGCCGAGGCACGCCACATAAGGTTTATTTTCACTAGACAAAAACCTTTTCATGTAAACCTAAAAAGGTTTTTTATGCGGTTTACGTGTAAACCGCCTAACCTTAAAACGAGGTCTGTGACAATCTGCTCTATTCTACGCACATTACCCTAATTTAAAACCTTGGGAACCAACCTTTTTTTTAACAACAATAATTCGAAGTCGTCTTAAGGTTTTCAAGCTTGAAAAAAATCCTTAAATAAAGCCTATCTTAAGGTGAATATTACCTTAATTTTAGGTAATTATAAGGTTTCTTTTTGCAACGTTTTCTATGCCCAGCTAAAATAAACCTTTTCGTGTCATTTTTGTGCCAATGCAATTTGATCCTATCGCTAGTGTGACGTCAGCTAAAACGTCTACTCTCAGAGGTCAGAGCTGCCAAAAGTTAGCTAAAATTTTTAAAATGGTAGCAAAATTTATATTGAAAATATATTTTCTGTTTTTAAAAAAATTATCATTAACTTTTCTTGATCACCATAAAGATTTAAAAGCCTATTACATGTATAGAAATCTGATTCATTCTAAATTCGAGTGATTACGAAGTTAGGAAAGCATCAAATTCCTTTGATGAATAGTTTGCTACCACTTTACTATTCTTGCCGGATCTTTAAGAGCTCTGATAATTTACAACTATATGTCACATTATATTTCTCTTATATGGATTTTTATTCTACGAAAAATGAGATATTTTAGTGGGTATAGCAGAAAAAGTAGTTTGTATTATCTTTTACACATATTTATGTGATAACTTACCATTGACTTTATTCTCTTTAATGTAAAAAAGAAAGAATTTAAGTTATTTGTTGCTTGAAGTACAGAGAAGTGTTAATATTTGATTTTTTCCTGTTATAGTAAGAAATTAACCGCTCAGAAAAAGTGAAAATTTCAAATATTTCTTTTTTGAGCTAAAAAAAAAAAATCTTTGCATATTTCCTTGTGTACTAGAAATTTCTTTGTTCGTGAAGTTTATATAAAGCTTTATATTTAAATTTAAACTCACTTCTTCCTTACTGAATTTAATTTTAATTTCCTATTTATTGATAATCACAATTTTATTGATAATCACCAGGAAGTCATTGAAAATGATAAAAATTAAGACTTATATGCTAAAATAGTTCAAATTTTTGTTCCAACAAAATGAGACTGTTGGAAATATTTGAAAATTTTTCTTAGCAACGCTCATATTTTAAATCAATAAATTGGACACACAGGAAAATTACCTTAATTTTTAAGCATGTAACAGGACAAAACAATAATTAAACATTTAATTCATAGTGCTAACAACTGGCATCAATATTGTTTTCTTTGATATTATAGAAAAGCACTTTTTTTTGTCTAAATAAATGGGACATTTCTTAATATTTTATCTATGGAAAATAAAAACCAGTTTTTATATTTTGAAGCTCAATTAGGTTAAAAATTAGTAAAAAACAATTGGATTTCAAATGTAGAAAATACAAGAGCAATAAATAGATTTTTAAGCAAATATTTATTCCATAAATAATTGTTGTATCAAATAAAAAATTATGCGTCAATATAAAAATATGTCAAAACAAAAATAAAAAATGAAGTTGTTAAACATTCAGGTCCTATTCAGTACATTCAGCAACCTCTCAGCAAGAGGTTATTCGAGCTCTCGTTTCTCTATAAAATAAAATGGAAAAATTTACATCAGTGATTTTGAAACTACACTGTAAAAACAAAGAAGCAAAACTCCTGTATTATTATATTTATAGAAGATCAATGATGACCAGAAAATTTCTTCGTGCTATCGGGAAAAAAAATAGTAACTGAATTTTTTGAAACAAAACTATTAAAAAAAAATCTTCGTAAATACGAATTTTTTTTCTTCCTGCATATCAGATTATACACAGTTCAGTAAAATAAGTCTGTACAGTTGATGTCTAAAATTTAATTTTGATCGTGGATCAAGAGATGGTGTTTACCATAGAAAATAGAATCGTGGTAGTCTTGTCATCTGATGAGAAGCGAGAGAACTTCATGTTCATCATTGAACTTGTTGAATATCCTGTTTGTTGTTATTTTGATATCTAAGTTTTTAGTCGTCGAAGAGTAAAAACTCTGAACTAAATAAATAAATATGCATAATAATTAAGATCGAAACATTTTTCAGTAAATTTTTTTTGTAGTTTGTAAGAAAGTTAATTTTCTGTAGAAATGTCTGTAAGAAGACTAAAAAAATTCTTTCTTAATAGATTTTTTTTAGTGTAATACGAGGAAAAAAAAACAATTGCACACGAATCTGTTTATGAAGTTGTACTGTGACTCCGTTAATAATTTAAACATGAAACCAATCAATAAAAATAAATAAAAGTATTCGCGCATCCTGTTCGCATACAATAAAATAATAAATCTACTCCTGAGTTTGTTTGCGTGCCTTTGTGAGCATTTCAGAGCTACAGAATTTAGTTTGATTTTAAATTTCCACACGAATTCGTTAACTTCATAGAGCAATTTTTAAAATTTTGATGGGATTTCATTTTACAATAATTTTTAGATTTTCAAATATTTTTATAAGATTATCATTTAACTGTTATTGGAATTTTTATTTTAATTTAAATGTTATCTCACACCCCATTAAAAAATAATAACAGGTATCTTAATTACCATTAATAAATTATTAACAATGAAGAAATTTTCTTAAAAGTATATCATATTTTTAAACGTCACTGTAAAAAGATTTTGCACAAATAAAACTCTTCATCTTTTTTCATAATTTATAGTTGCCAATAATTTAAAATATCAACTTCAAGTATCTTTTTGTATATAAAGAAAATATATATTAATGAACTAATCTATTAAATTTATCTGCTCAATAATATTTTAAAAGCAAAATGGTACATACCTTCTCCTTTTTCTAAATTTGGCTTGTAAAAGACAGTCACTTAAAGCTTCTCTAAATAAGCTTTCTTTAAATGTATCAAAAGACTGGATACAAACATCTAAAAAAAGTGAATAAATGCAAATGCAAATTTATAATTCTTCACTGTATATATATATATATATATATATATATATATATATATATATATATATATATATATATATATATATATATATATATATATATATATATATATATATATATATATATATATATATATATATATTCCAATGGCAAGGCAAAAGGTACAAATAGAAAGATGAAATAAATAACGAATACAAATGTACGTAGGATAACAAAGAAAGAAGACGAAAGTCATTGCCTTAAAAGTTCTCTTGCTTCCCAATACCTTGAGGGCTCAGTGTGTCCATGAAGGGCCCCACATAGAAGCAGGTGGTCCCTGCCTTGATAAGACGTTTAGTCTGAATTCGCGCACTAGCTAATCGGGAAGGGGTTAACATTTCGATTTATGATAACTTCCTATCAGTCAATAATATGGTAATAAATTGTGCTTATAGTAGACAGAAATCGATTAAAACATGCATTGACATATAGCAGAGTTCCAATTTTAAATTGAGCATTCCAGCTACTAAGAAGTCAAATTTTCTATGGAAGATTATTCTTATAAGCAATACTTTCTACTTACAGTGGTTAGAAAACGAATAAAACACATATTATCCTGTCTAGAAATTAATGAGCTTAAGCTAATTGGAATGTTACCGAAATTCAAATTACAATCTAAAATAATGACAATGTTTACTTAAAATTTATTGAAATTTGGAAGAGAGCATGATAATTAATGTCCCTTAGATTGTGTCGTCCCAAGCATAAATTTAAGTTTTTGATTCCTGAGTTAAATGTTAATTGATGATCTTAAAAAAAAATAACAATACGTAAATTTAATACTTAATAATGAAAATGAAATACAATCAAACGGTGTACCTACTTTTTTTTGGTGCAAAGAAAAGCAAATAGCTATTACCTGGAAACAAAATAACAGAATATGAATAAAACTGAAACTCCAATTTCAACTTTAATCGAGCAAGCAAACTCCAAGAAAGTAAATGATCACCATATTTGTGCTACGTTGCGCATGACGTAAGCAGCAGTTTTTAAGACAGTATTATGGGATGGAGGGGAATCAGGTTTAGAATAATTTTTTTAAGTTAAATTTAGTGAGATTTTTTTTTCTTTTATTTTTATTATTATTTTTAATCGAATGGGAATTTTGAACATTAAGCATTGCCTTAAAGTTTCAGTACAGTAAGTTCTGAAAAAAAGTTCTTTGAAAAAAGTTCTTTGAAAAACTAGAAAAACTTCTATTAAGAAGTTTTTCTAGTTTTTCAAAGAACTTTTTTTCAAATTTTATTTATTCCTTTTCCATTTTCATTTTATGTATTTTAGACGTATCTATCTAAAATAATTCTTTTAAATCTCTACTCTTCCTTTTAACGTCTTATTTATATTTGTTAGCTAATACAAATAAGACGTTGAAAGGAAGAGTAGAGATTTAAAAGAATATCTTCAGATTTTTTAAAACGACTTTAAGTGAAATTTAATTAAACAGACTTTTAGCCTTACCCTTTTAGAAAAAAGTATTTTTCTTTTATATCACTTCCTTTTACATTTTTTTTAATACAAATTTTTTTTATTTTCAACAGTGTTTCGTTGAAAATGTATGTAAAAAAAATTTCACTCTAAAAAAACTGATGCAAATTATCAGCAATGGTTAAACATTTACAAAAATACGAAATTTGAGCGAAATCGGTTGAATAGTTTCTGAGAAATCGAATTTTAAATACGCGCAGGAACAATTCGACCGATTTAACTCAATTTTGTATTTTGCCATGTAAAATTACATACATTAAAATTTAATAAAATGTTGTATGCCTTACAATTCAAAAATTTTCCAGCTATTATTTAATTGCACGATAAAAAATAATAAATATCTACAAAAAATTATTTTTTGCGTGCAATTATCTTTAGATAAACGAATTTTAAAATTATGTTCAAAAATTTTTCAACTTGTTTGAAAAGATCTCGATATATGGCGAAATACGCAAAAAGTAAAATTAGAATTAAGGGATCAGAACTTTGGATCGCTCTCCCGATCAAACTATGTGGACCATATTCCTCAGATTACGGCTACCCCCTATATTTCGGGGGTTCAAAATCTAAATACGTCTGAAAAAAGGTATGTTTATTCAGAGAAAATAAATTTTTGCGTCTGATTTCGTGAGTTAAAATATCGTCTGCACTAATTAATTAGCATATTTGAGATCACCCCTTCTAACCATTAAGATTGAGTCATAAAACGTGAAAATTCAATCATTAGATCAAAATCTATTCAGGGTGTCTGTCTTTTATTTTGCACACTATGCTGCGAGTTCTGTGAATAAAATGTTCTTAAATTCACTCCAAAGATATGATTAAAAAAAACTGTGGGTCTAGGTTTTGAATCCACCCAGCTTTAAAGCGGGTACCAGCTTGTCAGGGAAATAAATGCGGTTGGTGCACAATGCTGATTTTATTTTCCCCATCACTCCTCGTTAGTCATAAATCGTGGAGTCTTAATAATCGATGACCCTCTAACTCACAATAGACAGTTGGACGAATTTTTTCTGTATAAAAATATTTTAAATAAAATTCTCTTCGCGCGGATATTTTATTGCTATACCATAATTAGGTTTGCAATAAGGTAAAATGAATGAGAGAAGGCCACATATTTTAAAGGAACCGCAACGCATAGGACACTTAAAGCCAAATTTGAGAAAAAAATAAAATTTGTAAAAAAATATTGAAGAGTCAATTTTAAACTCCAGATTCAAATTTTTTAAAATTTTATTATTATTTTGTTATGAGACTATTTGAATGAAAAGTTTCTAAAAGAGAACTATTACTTATACTTGCGTCGAGAAACCTTTAAAAAAAAGTTTTCGTATTGTACTTTCGCAGACCTTAGAAAACAATCCAAAAACATGGTCTAATGATCGTTTATTTGCTTTCTCTTAAATGAGATCATTTGCAAAATACTTTCTTAATATTTATTAATATTTTCGCTGAAAAGGTTCATATTTGCTTTATTTCGTTTCCTTTGAAAAAGGTTTTCGCTTAATATTTCTGCTAACCTAATCATGACAGCAAACAAAAATGCAAAAAATAAGGTTTACACTTTGCTTGTTTTTTAACCTAAATAACAATATTTTTTAAAAAAGATTTAAAAATCATTTTGTTTTCCTTTATGGAGGAAAGGTTGGAAATTGCAATATTTTTACGTCATTGAAAAAAGGTTTTTACTGCAAACCTTTTCGTGACAATGAAAATAAAGTTAAAACACAAGGTTGTCGTAAGGTTACATGCTTTCTGGGTATCCTTTGATTTGGTATTATTATCAAAGTACTCATTTGAACCAAAAAATTATAAAAAATTATTAAAGTGTCCACCAAATGATCCCCTCAAAACAAGCTATTAATATTAATTAGAAACCAAAGGAGGGCAGTGCCTATAATCGAAGTACTAAATAATATACATTAAGTGTAAACTATGCAGAATATTTTAACCCGCGTCATACAGTATTCGCAAACATTATCGATTTTAGCGACACCTGTGTTAACTATTATATGTTTAGTGACTAAGACCAAATAAAATATTTTTTAAGAATTTTTTAAACATATTTCTAAGCATACATGTTTTTCAAAATTTTGCCACCTATCCTTTGACTTGGTATTAGTATCAAAGTTCTCATTCGAGCCAAATAACTATAAAAAATTATTAAAGTGTCAACCAAATGATCCTCTCAAAACACCAGCTATTAGTAATAATTAGAAAACAATGGAGAGAAATTATTTCCTCTGGTGGGGTACAATAGTACTCGGTAATATAATACGTGGTCCAATTTGAATATTATGGGTCAATATTAAGAGGAGATATAGGGTCATGTTGTAATACATAATATTGACTGCGAATTTTCTCATTTTAACGCTATTCTATCTATACATACATAGTAAACTATAGGGCCACATTATGGGCCCCTTAATAAGCCTATAATTATTTCCTCTGGTGGGATACACTAGTACCCGGTAATATGATACGTGGTCTAATTTGATTATTATAATTCAATATTAAAGGGGGACATAGGACCATATTGCAATACAGAATATTGACTTCGAATTTTCTCATTTTAACGCTATTCAACACACTATATATTATATATATACATATATTGCAACCTATAGGACCACACTGCGTACCCCCTAATAAGCCGATTATTTTCGCTGGTGAGATACACTAGTACCCGGTAATATAATACGTGGTCCAATTTGAATATTATGGGTCAATATTAAGTGGAGATATAGGACCATATTGTAATACAGAATATTGACTTCGAATTTCCTCATTTTAACGCTATTCAACACACTATTATATATAAACATATATTGTAACCTATAGGACCTCATTGTGTACCCCCTAATAAGCCTATAATTATTTTGCTTACCTCAAAAGTTTATACTCAATAGTAGATAAATTTAGATTTTTAACAAATAAAGGCAAGTTACAAATTTGTAAAATTTTTAGCTGCCGTTATGTAACCTTAAGAAAACTTTTAAATTTTATTCACAATGCTGGGAAGAAAGCAGTCCACTCATAAAGAAATCTTCCGTCGTTAAAATTTAAAAATAAGTTTACTTCAGAAATCTTAGTCTAAATAAATCGCTCAAAGCTAGATATATGCAGATTGTTAACTCAGGGTAAAAATTACAAACCACATTATCTTGTGAAAAAACCACTTATGATGACTTATAGAGAAAAATTTAACAATTAACTTTTAGCCCATTCGTTTCACAAAAGGACATAAAAAAATCAAATTGGCTATATTTTTTCAATAGTCTCATTCGTAGACAAACTCATGAAACCAGATACATACAGCAAAAGGCTCACGATTTCTCTTGTCTAGACCTACCACTTACATCATAATGCGAGACTAGATTACAGATTCGGTCCCCAAATACATGACAGACAGTTAATAATGAAATTGGCTAAGAAAAAATGTAATTTAGATGACAATATTTATAATCATAACCTTTGAGCCGCGATGTCTCAGGGGATGGAGCGTTCGCCTTCCAATGAAGCGAACCGGGTTCGAATCTCATCGATGGCTGGACAATACGAATTCTGCATCCGGCTTGCACTGACTGCAGTGCTGACGTAAAATTTCCTCAGTGGTAGACGGAACATGGATTAGAGTCCCTTTGCCGTCAGGTTAACAGTGAGAGGTTTAGTTTTTCTCTCCATGTAACCCAAATGCCGGTTAGTTCCCTCAAAAAGTCCTCCCGAAGGCGAAATTCTCCAAATGCTTGATCTAAGAGTTCCCTTGTCTTCAAAATTACAAGGCTACGGAGTTGAACAGTAGTAGTCGTAAAGCGAAAATATTGGGCTGTACAACGACGGTTATAAAATAAAATTAAATCATAACCTTAGAGAAAATAGAAATGATGTAGACGATGCACACTTACGGTTAGGGAGTCCTTTGAATTCAATAACCAAACCACTTCAGCGTGATTGAACGGTCGTGAAAACTGTCAAAACACACTTAGTCACCACTTATCATTTTCCAGAGATACATTAAGTGGATCAAAGTGGTTTTTTAACACAATAATATCGAAATTAAAAATCTAGAATTAAAAAAAAATAAAAAACGCCGATTAAAAAATCAATTTCTCAGGAATGATTCAACCTATTTTGTTCAAACTTTATATTTCGCCATGTAAAATTACCTACTTTAAAATGATGTAAAAAAATGTATACCTTACAATAAAAATTTTTCGATTAAAATAATAAATATTCACTAAAATTTATTTTTTGCATGTAATTGTCTTTGAATAAACGAATTTTATAATTGTGTGTAAAAAAATTTCGAATCGCTAAAAAGGTTCTCGATGTATGGCGAAATATGCAAAAAAATAAATTAACATTATGGGGTACAAACTTAGGATAGCTCTCCTCACCGAACTATAGGGACCATATTTCTCAGATTACAGCAACCCTCTACATTTTGGGGGTCAGAAATCCGAATCCGATAAAAAAAAAAAAAAGAGTATGTTTATTCAGAGAAAGTACGTTTTGTTGTCTGATTTCGCAACTTAAAATATCTTCTGCACTAATTAATTATCAACTTTGAAGTCACCCCCTTGAATCATTAAGATTGAGTCCTAGAACGTGAATATCCGATCATTAGATCAAAAGTTATTCAGGATGGAATATTTTTTTTCTTTGTACTGTATATTTAATAATTAGATTTTTTAAATTGCTAATGTAAGGATAGATAATTTGAAAGTGATTTCTTTCCAAATTTTTTTGTGA
Source organism: Parasteatoda lunata (assembly GCA_949128135.1). NCBI lineage: Eukaryota > Metazoa > Arthropoda > Arachnida > Araneae > Theridiidae > Parasteatoda > Parasteatoda lunata. The sequence goes on along the minus strand of OX421981.1, from coordinate 161,249 downwards.
TCCGGATCTCATACTTAACTTTTCAAATTAAAAAGTGTACATCAGTTTACCTGAAAATAATTGTATGTGTAATATTTGTTGAAAATTAAAAGAAAAGAAAAACTTGTTTATTAAAAATTTAGTGCTTGTATAAAAAAAATGTATAAGTTTTTTTTCCTATAAAGTTTTGAAATCAACTTTGTTAACATTGATAAGTCAATTTGTTTGAAAACATGTCTGCCGAAAAAAAGGTATGTTTATTCAGAGAAAGTACATTTTCGTGTCTGATCTCGTAATTTGAAATATTTAGCATATTTGAAGGCACCCCTTCTAGCCATAAAGATTGAGTCCAAGCACGTGAAGATCAAAGTAGTTCAGATTAGATAAAAAGTTTTTCTGCGTGGTCAGTTTTTTTTGGGGGGGCGTACATTATCTTGATCTATGAAAAATAACTTAGTCCAAAATAATAAAATATACACTTTCATGTCTATAATGCTGAAAACTCATGAGCTTTAAATGCCACCTTTTAGGTATGCTTCTTAACTTTCTATAAATATTTTTAATAAAGTAACAATATTTCTTATAGAACTTATTCAGCATTGTTATCAACTAACAATAACAAATCATTGAACATCACATCGTTAAAAAGTATTAAAATTCAAAATGTAGGCTCAAAATGCTTTTTAAATATTAAGTTTCTTTCTGCCTTTTGTGCAATTTTAAAATTGATATCTTGACCCTTTAGTCACAGGCACACATGGAGCCGGCAATCCATTTTCGTCCAAACGCGTCGTGTTAAGAATCTAAATCAAGTCTATCGATAGGATTGTTGTAGTTTTGGGGAACAAAACCCTCTCCGAAATTATATATATTGCTTGATTAATGAACTATTGTACGGTAAGTAATGAACTATTGTACGAATGTAGACATGAACTACTTTTTATCATTAATTTTTTATAATTTAAGCGTTTATTAGTGTTGTTGTCGGTCATTAAGGCGGATAGGGGGTGCGATTGTTCTTGTTTTCCAGTGGTGCAATCTATGGCTAAGAATTCGACTTCTTCCATACTCATACTTTACACCCGTTTATAGGGCGGACTCATTCATTAATCAAGAGATCGTAATTTTGACCTGAACCAGAGAACGATTGATCTCCAATTCAGTATCCCCAGAGGTTTTGATTTGTTATGGGAGCATGGAGGGCCTTGTAACCCGACAGATTTAACGAGAACCAGTCACCGTTTACTACACGGGGAGTCTTCGGCCAGCTAGATTCGAACTCCCGTTCTCACAAACGTGAGTCCAGCTTCCTACCAACCAGGCTATCACGGCCTATTTAGACTTTTAGAATATATATATATATATATATATATATATATATATATATATATATATATATATATATATATATATATATATATATATATATATATATATATATATATATATATATATATATATATATATAAGGAGTTAACCGATAACCCCGTTGAACAGCAAGTAGCGACAGGGGCACTTATATAGCAAGTAGTGACCTGGGATATGTATATAGCAAGTAGCGACCTGGGCCATGTATATAGCAAGTAGCGACCTAGGGCATGTGCATAGCAAGTAGAGACCTGGGGCATGTGTATACAAAGTAGCAACCTGTGGCATGTATATTGCAAGTTGCGATCTGAGGCGTGTATATAGCAAGTAGTGACCAAAGGCTGTATATAGCAAGTAGCGACCTGGGGCAAGTATATAGAAAGAATCGACCTAGGGCATGTATATAGCAACTAGCGACATCACCCCTGGGGCACGACTAGCTACATGCTATATACATGCTCTAGGTCGCTACTTGCTATATACATGCCCCAGAGGTGATGTCGCTACTTGCTAAACACATGCTTCAGGAGTAATGTATCTACTTGCTATTTACATGCCTCAGGTCGCTACTTGCTATATACAGCCCCAGGTCACTACTTGCTATATACATGTCTCAGATCGCAACTTGCAATATACATGCCCCAGGTTGCTACTTTATATGCACATGCCCCAGGTCACTACTTGCTATATACATGCCCCAGGTCGCTACTTGCTATATACATATCCCAGGTCGCTACCTGCTATATACATGCCCCATGTCACTACTTGCTATATACATGTCTCAGGTCGCTACTTGCTATATACATGTCTCATGTCGCTACTTGCTGTATACATGTCTCATGTCGCTACTTGCTGTTCAACGGGGTTATCGGTTACCTCCTTATATATATATATATATATATATATATATATATATATATATATATATATATATATATATATATATATATATATATATATATATATATATATGTAATAACAGAGCAAAACCCTGTTATTAATATGGGAATAATTAGTCCAAATATCAGATGAATAATGAGTCCAGACTCTGCACAAGCTGTTTATTAATTAAAGAGGGTGAAGCAACAGTTTCCTCCCCTCTCCGACTGGAGGGGGAGAGACACTTTTCTCGTCAGATCTGACGGAGTTTAGCTAGCACAAGTAAAACACAAAAAGCCACGCAAAAATCAGCACTCCTGGTTTTATACATGGGTAAGAAGGCAGTCATATTGGATTCCTTGTATTCCTACGCCTCATCACAAATAATTTAATACTCATGGAAAATCGTTTAATACTTCCTTATATGGAAGTGAAAGATCTTAAAATAACTCTTCTTTTGAAACATTAATTTAATTATAATTTATTGGCATGTTTACAGCCTTGAATTCCCAAAATAGAATATCTGTACTCTAATTTTTAACTAAGACATTTTATGAAAATGAATATGTTTCAATGCTTTTATTAATACAAAAGTAATTTTATAACTTTTGTATTACATATATATATATATATATATTGTATATATATATATATATATATATATATATATATATATATGTATATATTGTATATATATATATATATGTATATATATATATATATATATATATATATATATATATATATATATATATATATATATATATATATATATATATATATATATATATATATATATATATATATATATATATATATATATATATATATTCTTAACTTCTAAATAGACCGTTATATATTGGTTGGTAGGAAGCTGGACTCACTTACAGGGCGGTTTTTATAATAGTTTTGATAATATTTCTACAGACCAGTTTGGAAACTAACTTTTGTCTCAAAAATTGGATTCAAATCACACAATCTCCAGTTCCAATTTCGACGCTTAAAATAGATGTCCTCTTTAATTTTAAGGTGAATGGGGACTACTCCCGCCAGTATCTGGAGTGCCTCAGAGCTCGTGGTAGAATAGGATTTGATAATGCCGAGCAGTGAGGTTCCTTGAATTGATTTCAGCTTGCCATTAATTTTCATGATGTTTTTATACCAGACACTTGCGGCGTAGAGTATAATGCTTTCAGTTGCCCTGAGGTAGATGATTTTAAGAATGAAAGGTTTGAGGCCCCAAGTCGCTCTGGCAACCCTTTTAATGGCATTATTAAAGTTACCGACCCTGTCCTTGACCTGGTTCAAATGTGGAATCCAGGTCAGGCCCGGGTCGAGAATTACCCCCAGGTATTTCATTTCTTGTACTTGTCTTATTGAATGACAGCTGTTGGTGCTCATTTTAATGTTGGGGAGCCGTCCAATCCTTTTGTTGCTTTTAGGGAAGGTAATACAGTTAGTTTTTGAGTATCTAAAATTTAGTTTATTGTCTCTGGCCCAATCTGACAATTTCGAAAGACAATGGGGGGCCAGTTGATCAAACCTGTAGAGAATAGTATGTCTTAAGAGTAGGAGAATGTCGTCTGCAAACAGAAGAATTTTGGCATCATTCAAGTTAAAATCAGCAAAGTCACTAAAATCAATATTATTAAAAAAGTCAAAAACAGAGTTAATATAGATGAGCCAAAGCACCGGCCCCAATGAGTAACCCTGTGGGACACCCAAAGTAGATTTGCAGTTAAAAACGCATTGACCTAATTCATCAATATATCTGACTTCTCTATTATCGAGGAAACTGATAATTGTAGCATTATCAGGAAGGTTAAGATGAACAATCTTTATTTTCAGAATATTCCAATTTGCATTGTTGAAAGCACTGTCAATGTCCAGAGCCACCCCGATAGAATGTTGGCGGTTGTATCTGACCTTTTCAACAAATTTTACTAAGGCCAAAATGGCGTCATCAGTACTTCTCACGGCCCGGAAACCAAATTGATTCTGGTGTAATATATTATTTTTTTCAAGGTAATAGGACAATCTTTTAGCGATCATTTCATCTAGAATTTTGCCCCAGACCGGAGGAAGAGAGATGGGCCTGCACGATGAAGGAAGGACACAGGGTCTCTGCCCGGTTTTGGTATCAGGGTGACTCTGGCACATTTCCAGGCAGTAGGGAAAGTGTTAAGTTCAAGACATTTATTGAAAATTTGCAGAAGCCAGTATTTGTCAGTGTCATACCAGGTGACGCCATTATTATGACGTCGTGTGGTGGAAGGAGAGAGAGTGCGTGAAAACAGAAGGAGAAGTGGTTGCGCTCTTGGAGAGAGCGGATGTCATATTTTGTTTAGATGTGTCCCTTCTGAATTTTGTTAATTTTCTTAATTTTGTTAATTTTGTTTTTATGAATAAATTCCTGTTAATTCTTATAAAAATTCACCAGTGTGGTTTATTAAGAATGGAAGAATTACTCCGTAAGCGACGAGAGCATCACATGCTCAACTTTCGAGAACCAGAGGCCAAATGTAAGAAGATATATGCCCAGAAAGCATATAACCTTACGACAACCTTGTGTTTTAACTTTATTTTCATTGTCACGAAAAAGTTTGCTGTAAAAACCTTTTTTCAATGACGTAAAAATATTGCAATTTCCAACCTTTCCTATCCTTACAGGAAAACTAAATGATTTTTAAAGCTTTTTATAAAAATATTGTTATTTAGGTTAAGAAACAAGTAAATGGTAAACCTCATTTTTAGCATTTTTGTTTGTTGTCATGATTAGGTTAGCAGAAATATTAAGCGAAAATCTTTTTCAAAGGAAACGAAATAAAGCAAATATTAACATTTTCAGCGAAAATATTAATAAATAATAAGAAAATATTTTGTAAATGATCTCATTTAAGAGAAAGCAAATAAACGATCATTAGACCATGTTTTTGGATTGTTTTCTAAGGTCTGCGAAAGTACAATACGAGAACTTTCTTTTAAAGGTTTCTCGACACAAATACAAGGTAATAGTTCTTTTTTAGAAACTTTTCATTCGAACAATCTCATTAAAAAATGAATAAAATGCTTTAAAAATTGAATCAGGAGTTTAAAATTGACTCTTTAATATTTTTTAACAATATTCATTTTTTCTTGAATTTGGCATTAGGGGTCCTATGGGTTGCGGCTCCTTTAAAATGTGTGACTTTCTCTCGTTCATTTTACCTTATTGCAGACCTAATTATGGTATAGCAATAAAATATCCGCACGAAGAGAATTTTATTTAAAATATTTATATACAGAAAAAATTCGCCCAACAATCTATTGTGAGCTAGAGGGTCATCGATATTAAGACTCCACGATTTATGACTGACGAGGAGAGATGGTGAAAATAAAATTAGCATCGTGCACCTACCGCCTTTATTTCCCTGACAAGCTGGTACCCGCTCTAAAGCTGGGTGGATTCCAAACCTAGCCCCATAGTTTTTTTCATCATATCTTTGGAGTAAATTTAAAAACATTTTGTTCACAGAACTCGATGTATAGTGTGCAAAATAAAAGACAGAGCACCCTGAATAAATTTTGATCTAATGATCGGATTTTCACGTTTTATAACTCAATCTTGATGGTTCGAAGGGAAGATCTCAAATATGCTAATTAATTTGTGCAGGCGGTAATTTAAGTTACGAAATTAAAAAGAAAAATGTGTTTTCTCTGAAAAAACATACCTTTTTTCAGACGGATTCAGATTTTGAACCCCCAAAATATAGGGGGTAGCCACAATCTGAGGAATATGGTCCCTGTAGTTTGATCATGAGGGCGATTCAAAGTTTGGATGCCTTAATCTTAATTTTATATTTTGCATATTTTGCTATATATAGAGACCTTTTCAAGCGAGTTAAAAAAAAAAATTTGAACATAATTTTAAAATTCGTTTATCCAAAGATAATTGCATGCAGAAAATAAATTTAGTAGATATTTATTATTTTTTATTACGGTATTAAATAATAGCTGGAAAATTTTTGAATTATAAGGCATACAACGTTTTATACAATTTTTATGTATGTAATTTACATGGCAAAATACAAAATCGAGCTAAATCTATCGAATTGTTCCTGTGTATATTTAAAATTCGATTTCTCAGAAACTATTCAACCGATTTTGCTCAAATTTTGCATTTTGTCATGTGAAATTACACACTTTAAAAGGATGTAAAAATGTTATACCTCTCAATTTAAATTTTTTTTCGACTATCACTTAAAATTAAAAATATTTACTAAAATATATTTTTTGTATGATAAAAGAATTTTATAATTGAGTGCAAATATTTTTCAATTCGCTTAAAAAGTTCTTGAGATATGGTGAAATTCACAAAAAGTAAAATTACTATTATGGGATCTAAGCATTGGTCCGCTCTCCTGCCCAAACAATTGAAACCATATTTCCCAGATTGCGGCTACTCTCCATATTTTAGGGGTCAGAAATCCAAATCTGTTGAAAAAAAAGTATGTTTATCCAGGGAAAGTACGTTTTTGTGTCTGATTTCGTGACTTAAAATATCGTCTCCACTAAGTAATTAGCACATTTGAGGTTGCCCCTTCGAAACATTACGATTGAATCTTAGATCGTGAAAATCTGATCATTAGATCAAAAGTTATTCAGCGTGGTCCGTTTATTTATTATTATTATTTTTTTTTGCGTACTGTATATAATTTCAATAATATTGATTGCAGTTTTTGCGATTACTGTTAAACTAATTAAATTGCATTATCATTTTTCTGATGTAATTAATGTTTTTAACCGTTTACGATTACTATTAATTTATTCTTGTTTAATCATTATTTAGAATGAATAACAATTGTAATCGGCACCTAATTCTAGCAGCGACAGAAACCAGCAGCGACAAAAAATGACGCAAGCGGCCAACAAATCATGGTGTGAGAAATCCCTTTGACGTCGGGTTAACAGTGAGAGAATCGGAAAAATCGGAAGATTGTATTTTAAATCTGTTCTCTTTCTTTTAACGTCTTATTTGAATTACCTAACAAATACATGTCTAAAATACATAAAATCAAAATGGAAAAGCAATAAATAAAATTTTAAACGAAGCTCTTTTAAAAACTAGAAAAACTTTATTAGCCTTATTGTACTGAAACTTTAAGGCAATGCTTAATGTACAAACTTCAACATTCTCATTCAATTAAAAAATAATAATAAAAATGAAAGAAAATAAAAAATAATAGTCTCACTAAATGTAACTTTTGAAAATTATTGTAAACCCCTAATTCTCCTACCTCTCAAAATCTTAAAAACTGCTGCTTACGTCATGCGCAACTTTGCACTAATATTACTGCTACTGATCATTTACACTCTTGGAGTTTACTTGCTTGATTAAAGTTTAAAATTGAAGTTTCCTTTATGATATTCTGTTTTAATGTTCTAAGTTTAAGATCTCCCTTTTGTTGATACAAAAAGTAGGTACACGGTTTAATTGCACTTCATTTGCCTTATTAAGAATTTCAATTACGCATTATTTGTTTTTTAATATTATCAATTAATATAAACTTAAGAATTTAAAACTTAAATTTATGCTTGGAACGGCCTTAGCTAAGACATTAAATGGTTATTATGCTTTCTTAATTTCAGTAAGTTTCAAGTAAACACTGAAGCTATAATTTAAATTTAATTATCAATACTTTAATTTATTATTGTTATTTTACCTTAATTTTTTTTTTTTTTTTTTTTTTGATGTATGAGTTGCCGATAGACTTATCAGGATTTTAAAATAGAAACTGTGTATTACTATAATTTGAATCTGATTTTTGCCAAACGAAGCATTTATAATATTTTCTTAACCCACTTTCGAGTGTATCCATGGCTAGAAGATTGTAATTTAAATTTCGGTAACTTTCCGATTAGCTTAAGCCCTTTTAATTTCAAGCCAGGATAATATATGTTTTATTCGTTTTCTAATCACCATAAGTAGAATTGATTGCTTATAGGAATAATTGTGATTCTTTTTGAAATTGGAATTCATTTGAGAAATTTGATCTCTATAATTGATCAAAAATCGCCAAATACTGTCAAGTATAGAATAAAGGCCATGAAAATTTTTGTGTCCAGTACTAAGACACCCTGGTTCAGTTTGTTTTAGGCGATAGTTCGGGTTCAGCATGGAAGATTACGCGATCGATTGTAGCGGCTCTTGGGTGCTAATTGATGGATTGCTTCTACCACAAAATTTTCGGTACTTGAGTGTAGCTTATCTATTGATTCGACTACATATTTATGCGAAACAAAATTACTCGTCTTAAATAACTTTAAATCTAATACGTTTTACGTCTTGTGTCTCAATTTTTGTTGTTGTTCGAATCTTGTACATGCTAATTAATTTATACATACGATATTTTAAGATACAGAAATAGAAAAAAACCCGATTTTTTCTCCCCGATGGATTTGAATTTTTGGAATATGGAAGGTAGTCAATATTTTAAAAGTTTTCCAGCTTGAAAATATTGCCAAAGTTGTTTAGGCAGGAGAGCGATTGAATGTTTGGATCTCTTAACAAAGCTTTTTGAGTATTTCGCTATATTTGATGAATTTTTTTAAGCGAATCATGAAGTTTTTGCACACTATTATAAAATTCGTTTATTCAAAGATAATTCTATGCACAAAATTACTTTAAATAAATATTATTTTTTATTTTAATTTCTAATTGTCGAAAACACTTTGCATTTCAAAATATAAGAAATTGTTTTTAATAATTTTTAAGCAAGTAATTTTAAAGGCAAAATGAGAAATTTGATTGAAATCGGTCTAATAGTTTCTAGGTAGTCCAATTCTAAGAAAAGTTATTTATGTAAAATTCGATTTCTGAAGAACACTTCGATTGATTTCATTCAAATTTTAAATTTTTGATTTGTTTTAAAAGTTATACAAGGCGAAATTCGCAAAAAGGAATTTTAACATTAAGTGATTCAAACTTTCTACCGCTCTCCTTCATAAACTGTTGATACCATATATTGCAGATGGCAGGTGCCTCTCCTGTTTTAAGGGTCCAGGAACGGAATCCCTCAAAAAGTTAGACATTCAAACCAATAAGATCGAGTCGTAGTATGTACATTAAAATCCGATCAACAGATAAAATTTTTTCATGGTTTTCCCTTTTTTGCACCCTGTCTATACACACGAGCATACATCGTTATTACATAACGCATGAATGCATGCGTACATATATTGAACATATATAAATTGTGTAGATACGCACAAACATACGAACGTACAAATGTACCCACATTTACATATATACATTATATATTCATATAATGTATGTGTGTATCTACATATATGTGAATTAACGTACATAAGATTATGCATACTTATATGTTCTACTTAAAGTATATATACGTATGTACGATACGCAAAAAATAAATGGACCATTCTAAATAACTTTTCTTCTAATGATCGTATCTTCACATTCAAGGACTCAATCTTAAAAGTTCGAAAGGATGACATACATGCTAATTATTTTGTGCCCACGATATTTTAAGTTACGAAATCAGACACAACAAACATACTTTCTCTGAACAAACATACCTTTTTTATGGTGTTTCTTGGGTTTTTGACTCTCAAATTATAGGGGTGGCCGCAATCTGGGAAAAAATAGTCTCAATAGTTACAGTCAGAAGAGCGGTTCAAAGTTTGTACCACTTAATGCCTTTTAATGTAATGTTTTAATGCACATTACTTTTTACGTATGAGACCACATCTTGAGAGCTTCTTAAGTGAATTGAAAATTTTTTTGCACTCAATTAAAAAATTTGTTTTTCCAAAGCTAATTTCATGCAAAATATAAATTTTAGTCAAAATAATTATTTTTTATTTTATTCAATGATAGTATAAAAAATTTTTAAGTTAAACAATTTTAAATGGCAAAACGCAAAATTTGAACGAAATCAATCGAATAGCTCCTAAAAATGCGACTTTTTCCAAAATTCGATTTTTCAGGAACTATTCGATCCATTTTACTCAAATGTTGTATTTTGCCATTTAAAATTTCCTTCCTTAAAATGTTATAAGAAATTGTATACTTTAATATTCAAAAATTTTTCGGCTATTATAAAATAAAATTAAAAAAAGTAAATATTTACTAAAAGTTATATTTTGCAAAGAATCATCTTTGGATAAACGAATTTTATATTTGTATGAAAAATTATTTTAATTCGTTCAGAAGGTTCTCAAGACATTGTGAAATACACAAAAAGTAAAATTAACATCCAGGAGTCTAAGCTTTGGAATCAGACCACACTATTGGGATGATTTATCTCGGATTGCGAATACCCGTAGGACGGCTCTTTTGACCAAACTATTATTGGGACCATATTTTCCAGATTACGGCTATCCTCTCTATTTTGTGGGTCAGAAATGTGCATCCGTCGAAAAAAGGTATGTTTTTCAGAGAAAGTGCGTTTTATTTTTGTCTAATTTCATAACTTAAAATATGATTTGCATTAATTAATTTTGAGATTCTTTGAACCCTTAAGATTGAGTTCGAGAACGTAAATATCCGATCATTAGATCATATCGCAGTAGAGTGAAGTTTAAGACACGGTTCCCAGTAGAACACCGAAGTCAAGGATCACTGGCTACGGTCAGTGTGTGGATGGGTGATCACTTTGATCAACCTGCAAAGGAATCAAAGGTGTGCGGTATCTATTCTAATTAAACTTTTCAACTATAAGAGCTCGACTTCACGCGCAGGTCGTCAAGCAGGAGATCCATCCTCTCTGCAGAGGATCAAAATTGTGTTAATTGTGTCTTCAGATCATCCTCAGGAATGTTTCCCAACTCTACACCAATAGTCCATTGTTCATCGTTAGTGCGACATGCACTAACGATGAACAATCATTAGTGCATGTCGCACTAACCATTACGACCGATCAACAAAAACAACCGATCATTAGATCAAAAATTTTTCAAAGTGGCCTGCTTTTTGTTTTCAACAAATAATTTATTCATTCTACATCCATATGACATACAATGTACTCACGTGTGCATGTACTATATGCATTTACTATCTAATAACAGTGTTATTCATACAACGATATTTAAAGTAACCACATATATATAATTATATACTCCGTGTGTATGCATGCATTTTTATTTATACGTGTGTATGCACCTGTATACATATAATGTACGCATGTATTCCTGTACGTACAGTCCGCAAAAAAAAAAAAAAACGAATCACCCTGAATAACTTTCGTTCTAATGGTCGGATTTTCACGAACTAAGTGTCAATCTTAATGGTTCTTGTGGGTGACCTCAAATATGCTAATTAATTAGTGCTAACTATTAATTAAGTTACGAAATCAGACACAAAAACGTACTTTCTCTGAATAAACATATAATTTTTTTTACATATTTGGAATCCTGACCCTTGAAATAGGGGGGGTAGACAAAATTTCGAAAAAATTTGGTCGTCAATTGGGACGCAATAAAAATATATATGGTGACAGTTTAAAAAAATGCCAAATTACCTCGCCATATAAACTAAAACAATTTAAAACAACCACAAAGAAACTGAATGAATGACGAGACGTCATAATATTGTGTGTCTCTGTTGCTATAGGCAACCAAGAAGAGAAATTTTGGACATAGAAAACAGTATTCGTTTCAATACTAATAAAATAAAATTTGAATTTAAAATGAAGAAATGAAATTATTTTTGATTTTCCAATATTTCAAAATTTAAACGTTGAACTTATTATCTGAAATTCTTTATCTTTTTAAAGATGTTATTTGAATAATAATGTTGTATAAAAACCAAATTTACTTAAGTTATTATAAATTTATGATTTCTGAAGAGTTGCAGGGCTAATTGCTTTTACACCTCAGTTCAAGTCTTTCAGGTAAGGAAAAGAAAAAAGAGATCCTGTAAAAAATTTGGGGCATGATTCTGATGCGCAATCAGAAAGTTTTATAAAATTCACGGTATTTCTTTTCGATAAAATTGAAATATATATATGTCACGGCCAAAGCCCGAAGTCCGACCAAATCGCGAATTGGCCGGACTTTTGGCCAAAGTCTGAAATTTTCTTGATTTTGGGAATTGGCCAGCCAGATCGCGAAGTGGCCACGATGTTCCGGCCAAAGTGCGAAATAATTTAAACGATCAGTGAATATTTTACTTTCACGACCTTCTATAATTATATAAATAATTCTTATAAATCTTCTAATTTAAAAATATAAAAAATAGAAGTTTTTAAATTGTCTATTAAATAATCATTAATTTAATAATCATTATTAAATTGTATATTTAATTGTCTAGTCATACATACATCAAAGGTCTAGTCATACTAGGTCTAGTGCCACTTCCCGGTATACATTTGCCCGGTATATCCTACACTGATGTTTTTTTAAGGTTCAGTGATACTGTCCGGTACACATTTGCCCGGTATATCCTACACTGATGTTTTTTTAAGGTTCAGTGATACTGTCCGGTATACATTTGCTCGGTATATCCTACACTGATGTTTTTTAAGGTTCAGTAACACTGCCCGGTATGCATTTGACCGGTATATCATACACTGATGTTTTTTTAAGGTTCAGTGACACTGTCCGGTATACATTTGCCCGGTATATCCTACACAGATGTTTTTTAAGGTTCAGTGCCACTGCCCGGCATGCATTTGCCCGGTATTTATCTTCGAATCTATCGTCAGTAAGTATTAAAATATCGAATATATGTAATCGATCGTCAGGTATCCTAAAGGTTTCCACATACCGGGTGGTACGGTGGACCACAATTTTTAATATTTGCTTTATTAAAAAGTTTACTTGCTAATATTGCCCCTTCTGTTTTTATTTTTAGTTTAAAAATATAAATCTTCTAACTTAAAAATATAAAAATATAGACAAGTTTTTAAATTAAAATTTAAAAAATTTAATTTTTTACTTTGTCTCAAAAGAAATCAAGAAGATATCGGACATTGGCCGTAACATATATATATATATATATATATATATATATATATATATATAAACATAAACAAGGGAAAAATTACAGAACAAGGAAAATTGGGGGAAAATGAAAAATAATAAAAAAATAAAAATAACAAAAAACCGGGTGAAAAAAGGACAAATTTTTTTTTTAAAAATCTGGAAAATAAAGATATAATCTTTTCATCTGACCACACGATTATATCCGCAATATTAGAAAGCACTCTTTTTTGCAGATATAATTGCGTGGGCTGATGAAAAGATTATATCTTTTATTTTCCGGATTTTTGTAAAAAAAAATTTTTGTCTTTTTTTTCCCTCCCGGTTTTTGTTATTTTTCTTTTTTTATTATTTTTCCTTTTTTTTCCCTTTTTTCATTGCTCTGTAATTTTTAAATTTTTTTGTCTACCTTTTGAACTTATTTTATGAGTTCTATTTACTTGCAGCTTATGCGCAAAAAATAAAACTTATTGTTTTTCTAAATTTTCTTCTGTTTTTTGTATTTATTTATTATTTTTACATATATATAGGGGAAAGTCGGGTAGCCCCGCCCACTTAAGGACTATTGCTTATATTTCTGTATAATATTGAGTAATAATCAAGATTTTTGTATGTTTCTATTGTTTTATCATTTAATCAAATAATGCAAAAAGAATAAACCAAAAAAAAAAGAATAGTTTAACTTAAAAAAATAGAAATTTGAAAAAACATGTTTTTCAGCTCTTTTCAAAATGTGTCGGATAGCCCCGCCCAGTTACGAAAATTATGTTTTTTGTTTTTTTTTCAGGTATAAATGAAAATGACCAATGTATTGACAATAGATAAACCTTATTTATCATTTTTATCACAAAATTATTTTTTTTATTACATATTTATATACTTTTAGTGAATTCTATCATTTATTAACAACAAATGTTATATTTTTTATTATTATTAATGTATATTAATATATTATAATATTAATATATATTTATATTAAATATTTAAAGAAAATAATTTAATTTAAGTAAATCTTTGGAACCGTACATGTATCGACGAAATAAAAGTGGGCTGTGTTACCTAACATTTATGTGAGCGAGGCTACCAGAAATCCAATTTTTTTGTAAATTTGTAATTACTCGAACAATTTTTCACAAATAAACTTCGTTCTTTGTGCAAACTAAACTTAAGACTACATACTTTAATGCTGTATGTATAGAAAAAATTGTTTTTTTAATATTAAAATGAAGTTTAATCCAAACATTCAACCAATTTTTCTTAATATCATGACAACTGTATTCAACATATTTTCAAAACTATTGTTTACCATGTTACCAGCTGCATCAATACTTGAAACTTTGAAAATAATCTTTTTTTAATTTAACAATTATTGTCCGATGGCCCATTGACTTGAAAAAATATTCTATACATATGAAATTGACATTGGGCGGGAGTACCCGCCGGTATATATATATATATATATATATATATATAAAATAGTAAATTTTACTTGCACTTTTATTTTATTGTTAAAGCTCATTTCATTCTGACTAATATTTTGGTTACATGTCTTTCTTAAATAAATAGGATTTGCAAATAGCATCCTTATGTATAAACTCCGAAACTGACTTTTGCAAACATGTTTTTTCCTTAAGCTCTTCGATTGCGATCAGTTACTTATTTATCACCAAATATGGTTACTAAAGTTTCTTTGCTTTATTCCTAAATTTAAAGACTTATTTTACTAATCTCATTATCACTACCGACATCTTATACGATAGCGTCATTTTAAGTAGGGTTCGTAAGGTCCTTAAGAAGTTAAAAATGTGGGGGCCAAACTAAAAAGATGTATTTTATTATATGTTTATATTCACCACAACATTCAACATTTATATTTAAAAAATTTAATTTTAAATTTAATGATAACTTTATAATTACGATCGATATTGATACCAAAATGTTCTTAATTTATTAAGGACTAGATTCTTGATTTTTTAAATGAAAGGTCAAATCAAAAAAAAGAAAAAGAGTTTCAAATCTTTGAAAGAATTGAAATTCATCAGAAATTGGAGTCAATTTTATTAAGAGTTTATCGTTGTATTTTGCAGTTGTAGATTAGTTAGAGATTTGCTAATTTTAATTAGAATTTTACTAGTTTTAATTGTTGAATTAGAGAAAATAATGAGATCCCTCGTCCCTTAACTATTTCCAACATTTATGCAAACAAATCCTTTCATTGGTATTTTTTTATTTTCTGAAATTATTAGAAGATGGTCACAGAAATTATAGATGAAAAAATAGCTTAGCAACAATATTTAAAAATTAATGCTGTTGGTAGGAAGTATTCAACAAACCGCTTTATATAAGGTAAAAATGTTTAATAAAAGAAATTATCTGAAACTTAAATGCATATGTGGTAGATAACTCTTTTATATTTTACTTAGTTAAATTAATAATTTAACCTTTTGATCAATAAGTCAGTAACATTCTTTGGTTAAATAATCTGTGGCTTAATTAATAGAAAACTATAAATAGAATCAAAATGTTTGAACATCCTTCCTATAGGATTTAAGTGGATACCTTTTAAGCATTTTGAACATTGCAAATATTGTAAAGCATAAATTAGCTGAATGCCATAAAGTTTCTCCTTTTTAAATGTAAAAATTATATAAAACAAATAAATATTTTTTAAATTTATATTTTGATTATTTAATATAAATAATTTATTTAGTGTAGTATAGCAAACTTTTATTCTTTCCTATCAGTTCTTTTATTTCATTTGCTTTGCAGCAGTTTCTTTTTACAAAAACTAATCAGTTTTATCATCGAATTTTAAATTGAGGGGGGGGGGGATTATTTAGAGGATAAACTAACTCAGAAATTGTGCTAAATTATTTTTTTATGATTCGCTGAAGTATTGTTAGAGATTCGCTCTCTGAAAAAATGAGTTCAAATTTTTAAAAATGTTAATTTCTTGAATTATGTTGATGTATGTAAATTGTAAAAAATATAAAAAATTCCAATATTTTGACTCAAACAAAAAATATTACATCGGATCATAGAGTTTAATTAGCAAGGTTACAGAATTAAAAAAAAAGTTGAAAGTTGTCACAATGATTTAGTTTTTGGCTGCTTACTAGGGTCTTCGTTTTTGCTTCACCAACGGAAAACTAATGGCCAATGTAAATAACCATTTAAAAAATACACATGCTTTATAACATTTGTAAAATAGCAAGTATTTTTCCGAATTAGAATTTTTAAAGAAGTTAGCTGCCTTCTAATATAAGAGTTTACTCCTGAAACTACTGATCATGCATGATATATCCTACTACCCTACACCTGAGGTCAAGAATTTGCACTTCATATGATTTCCGAATGATACTAAGTAGACTTGGTTTCTAGTAAAACGAATGGATATTATTTACATACTCATTTCGTTAGTTTATTAAAAATATAATTTAAGAAATTAAAAGAAAAGAAAATTTAGATTTATAATACCCCAAATTAAACAAGAGCAAAGTTTTTAACTTTGACATTCTTTTCATGAGATAACTTCTTTTGCCGACGATTTTGTCAGTTTTTTATTATTAATTAAAGCCAGCTTACGGATTCTTGTAATTTTTACCTTTTACATTTGAAATTTTTAAGTCGAATGAAATGCATGAAATCTCCCCTATTTCGAAAAGAATTAACTACTTCGGTGCAATGAAACAATTATCAATGAATTATTAATATTCTTGTTTCTTTATTACGAAATATTAGATCCAAATTTGCATTCATTATTTCTTCAAAACGTGTATTAAAACTATTATTATAGGTTATTTAAGTAGAAAAAAGCATAAAATGTTAGAAAAAGAACAATTTTTGAGATGATGATTCTAAAAATAGCACGTTTTTCGAATTTTTTTACAATTTTTTATTTAATTAGTTGTTTAACGAAACAAGGCATATTAAACATTTTCCTGATATAGCAATATTTTTTTGAACTGTGCAAAAGTTGAGAAATCATATAAACAACTTTTTAAGCGGATATTTTCAACTTTTTAAACGAAAAGTGTAACTTTCTTTAAGTTAGCGGGCAAGAATAACTTTGAACGTCAAAATAAAATTTATGTCCATTGTTTTTTGTTCATTTAAAACAAAAACAATCTGTTGTATGTTTTTGCTGTGCTCACATACGCATTTACTTTTCATTACTCAAATAAATAATAAACAATAAAAAAAAAAAAAAGAAAATTAATAATTTCTCTTCATTTTTCGTTAACAATAGTGTTCTTAGTAAATAGTCAGCTGTTCTGCATCGAATGATTGTGTGTGATTAGTAGAATGTTTTTAATTTCTTAACGAGATTTAATTCTCAGATAGCTGGCAATAATTCTAAGTTTTCTTTCAAAAAGAACTTAGCACTGATTTAAAAAGTAATTTTATTTTAAAGGAAAACATAAATTAAAATACTAAAACGATTGATTAGTATATTATTGGAAAATAGTATAGATGGTAGAATAAAAAATAAGATTTTGCGTTAAATTTTAATTAAAAAGTTGGAAAAATAATTCTGCGAAACAAGCGCAGACAGATAATTTACCAACTTATTTTAAGATTAAGGCGATATATAAGATGTAAAGAAGTTTTAAGATAATTAAAACTGCTGACTACGCATTTTTATTAATATTTATAAAATATATATTCAGGAAATTGATAAATATATTATTCCAAATCTATGCATGCGTATGTATATTATTGACATTGTTTCAGTTATTGAAAAACAAGATCAAAAAATCAAAAATAATCACATTAAGAAAGCACAATCTGGTGTATAATCATATTCTATTAGAAGCACGCTTTTATAAAACTAGACATTCGTTGAATAAAGTGTTTTTTATTCAAAATGTTTTATTCAAATTTCTTTACTAAATTGCAAATAAATTTTTAGACGACTGAAAAAGAAACATCGTATTTTATAGTTTAAAAAAAAATAAAAATAAAAAGATTAGCAAACGATTATTAGCGAAATAAATATGAATGAAATTTTACGCTACGCGCGAGAAGTCAAGTTCCTCGCAAGTTTATCACATTTTAATATTAATCGCTCCATTTAATTATTTCTTTATTGTCGCCAAATTATTTTTTTTATAATAATTAATTTTAATTTTTTTCAGCTTCTAATAAATAAAAACAGTTGAAACTTTAGATTTTTCAATTAAAAAATATGTAGCTTAATATGGTATAAAAAAATTTATACCTTATAATTCAAAATTTTTTCATCCTCAATTTAATTAAATAATAAAAAATAATTAATAATTATTAAAAAATATTTTTTTCTTGAAATTATCTTTGGGTAAATGAGTTTTATGAGTGGGTGCAATTTTCTTTGAATTTCTTTATTAGTTTTAAAAATATGACTAAAATCGTAAAAAGAGAAATTAACATTAAGGGGTCCAAACTTTGAATCGCTCTCCTGACCAAACTATGGGGACCACATTTCCCAGATTGCGGCTACCCCCTATATTTTGAAGATAAGGAATCCAAATATGTAAAAAAAATATATGTTTATTCAGAGAAAGTACGTTTTTATGTCTGATTTCGTAACTTAATTAATAGTTAGCACTAATTAATTAGCATATTTGAAGTCATCCCCAGGAACCATTAAGATTGACACTTAGTTCGTGAAAATCCGATCATTAGAACGAAAGCTTTTCAGGGTGATTCGTTTTTTTTTTTTTTGTTGCGGACTGTACATTCCAACCACCGTTCCCGCTCAAAGAACTACCAACACAGCAGAAAATACAATATTCTTGGATAATTAGAAATATTCATCGAATAGATTGGAACCAAGGAGAATTACCATACAATAAATTTCATACTATTTTGACTTTTTTGTGTGATATGTATTCACATATCTATGTGAAAGGACTCGAGAAACGGAAATTTCTAACCAGCAGAGTGTTTTACAGTTTAGAAGATTTTGGCTTTCCTAAAGTAGATGAACTAATAACAACTTTTTCTTCGTGCATTATACATTCACCAGATTTTAAACATTGTGCTCTCGCTAAGGCGAAAGCATTTGGAGGATTTCTACAAGACCTATAAATAGGAGAAGCACTCGGAATTTAAATCATTTGAAAGTAAGATGTCCGTATGTAATGAGCGAACCTTGGCGAACAAATAGCACGGGGCGAGCTCATATGATCAGAAGGTCGGGTCCCCAATCGTGGTTGCCGGGAGAAAAGTGTTGAACCAAGCAGACTCCTCAATTCTGCTTTTAACATGTAAAGCCTATGGCAGGCTTGTCATACTTTGAATCGATTTTTCTTGTTTAAGAATCGGAGTGATCAATTTAAAAAAAATACTAATAATTTTTTCAATCTTTCCTATCCACGAAAATGTAGGTCAATTTTTTTTATCTTTATTACTTTTTGTAATATTGCCTTTGAAACTCAAGTCACTTTCTACCTTTGAGTAAGGGAGGAAGGCAACTTCCACCCCCAAGTTCATTCTCCAAGAGACGATTGCGGTCTAATCTTCTCCGTAGGTGGTCTTGCTCCCTCCCTCCCAAATACTTTTACTCTGTTCAACTCTTTTTGAAAATCTTTTTCTCTCTCTGTCCTTTTGAAGAACTGATATGGGGAGCTTTTATAAGCTTGTAATTTATTATGGAAATTATATTCGCTGATAATTTGTTCATTCTACATACATTTTATTTATTTAGTTATACTTTTTCTTGTTTTTATTCATTTTGAGAGTGGAATTTATTTTTTAAATACATTATTCCCCCTTTTTTTAAAACTTTTTTCCTTGTTTTTTAAAGATGTTTCAGAATTAAAAAATTTAGCTTCTGAATAAAGTGAGATTAATTAAAATCGAGACAATGACGTAAAGATATTCCAATATACTATAAAGCATCACAAAACTGCAGTTTTCCTTTTTAAATATATATATATATATATATATTGTACACTCATTTGTAGGTTTAAAAAAACATTTACATTATAAAAATTTAAAAGGTTGCAATATTTCCATTCCATAAATAGTTTTAATTACTCCAATAGCTGGGATAGTTTGTTTTTCCACGGTAAGGAAAAAAAAAATAGCTAGTACACAAGAGTACACATCATCCAAACGTGAACAAGCACTTAGCCCTGTGTTTAGGGCTTTAATGTACATACACAAGAACACTAAGTATTATGAAAATTTTATTTAAATTAGTAAATGAAGAAAAATATGAAAATATACGCATGTATTGTAAAATTCTTAAAAAAAAGGAAGTAAAAGAACATTAGTGGACATAATTAATATTCACGAGAGAAAAATAAAAACGGTATCAAAATATAATGAACCGCTGCTTAGGAACGCAGCACTGAAAATATTGAAACCAGTTTGATTGCCAGATGAAATAGAAAGAATGAGAAATGTGATTATTATAAACACCACGAAATATCATCACGGTATATTAAAAAATAAAAATAAGTTGTAATACTTAGAGTTAAGCTTCTCTTTGTTACTTCAGACAGTCAAACTGGTTTTGATGTTTTCAGACCTGATTCCTTAGTTGATTCACTAGATTTTGAAACTATTAGTCTTTTTTTATTGCTTTAACATTAATCTGTAATTCCTAATTAATACACTTTTTAAAACATTTTTTAGCAATATTCTAAAAATATATATTAAAACTAGTAATTATGCAATATCTTATGTATTTAATAACGAGAAATTTTTCGAATTCCTATTAAAAGTGTGTAATGTAATTTTTATTCACAATTTTTCGCTCTTTTATATTGATAGAACAAAGTATGTAATCAATGTGTTATTTTAATTTCTCTTCCCTGACCCTCTTTTGCCATTCATGGAGAAGAGTTTTCTGAGTAGAAATTTCTGCACTGCAAACTTTAATTAGTGTAGTTATAGTTAATTAAAATCCGCATTAGCATTACATGGAGAGGAAAAACACAAAAACCTCCCAGGGTTAGTGATAAAATTTTGTAAAGTATACTTGTCTCAATCAGTTGTTATGTTGTAAGTTTTAATGAAAATCAATAAATGCCTTTTCTTTCAAAAATTTCGGTATCGTACTTTTTTATAAATTAATTTCGATTTTTTTGATAAATCTTTATATTAATTACAGTGAGCAGCTTCACGAATCTATATATTAAAATGTAAAATAACATAGAATTGTTTTGTTTTAGTTTGTTGTTTTTAATGATCCATCGAAATGATCTATTAGAAAAATTGTACAATCTTTAAAAAATTGAAAATAATTTATCAAAATTAAAAAAAAAAGGTTGTGAAAAATATATGTATTTAAATTGTAATTGAAAGAAACAAATTAAAAAAGTAATAAAAAAATAAAATCTTGAACTCAAGGTTCTACTTTAACATAAAAAGTTTTACAAGTTAGCAAATCAATTTTTAAAAAAATTAACAAACTTTATTTGATTTCTAGAGAAAATATAAATTTATTTTTAATGTAGTTACTTTATATGAATTACTTTCATATGACTACATAGTAAAATTTTATAAATTTAAATACTCTGGTTATTATTAGTTCTCTAAATAATCAAATCAAAATAATAAATAATTCAAGATATAATTAGAAATATATTAGATATATTAGAAATATATATAATTAGAAATATAATTAAATAAAATGATAAAACCATTTTGAAAATAAATACAGCCGTTTTAGAGTTTAAAAAAATTATTTTTTAAGTTTTTCTTAGAAAGAGAAAAAGCATAATGTAGAGTGAGTCTCTTCTGATATCTTTTGAAAGCTAGTTGACCCCCGCAGGTTGCAATTCCCCCTTTTCTGTGACAGTGGTTAGTCGATTAGTTTCGGATTACTTAACACCCCAGGAAGTACACGCACTCCCACCAAAAATGTAGGGGAGACAGTGGAACGGGTTTTGGAGGTGCTATATTTTTCGTCCCTATTCGGGACTAACTCTTACTGAAGGTTAGAAGGGAAATGAAAAGGCCTTCTCACAGTATCCTTTGGCCAAGGAGCGAACATTAGAGCTCATGAAATTGATCTCTAAAAC
Source organism: Parasteatoda lunata (assembly GCA_949128135.1). Classification (NCBI taxonomy): domain Eukaryota; kingdom Metazoa; phylum Arthropoda; class Arachnida; order Araneae; family Theridiidae; genus Parasteatoda; species Parasteatoda lunata. The sequence continues at coordinate 139,026 of OX421981.1, read as the reverse complement.
TAAACATTGCAAGCCTCTTTTAAAAAAATGTTCAAAAAGTGAAATAAAAACTTTGTGTGAGTGTGTATTGAATGTATTGTGTGGTAATATACCACTCACGAAATCTCAGAAAAATAAATTAGCTCCTCATAAAGAAAGTTTAAGAAAACTTTCTACGAAAAAATTGCCATTGTATAAGAAGAAAAAAATTCTTGTACAGAAAAAAGAAGGATTTTTATCATTTTTATTACCTGCTGCCATATCTGTTATTAGTTCTTTAATTCATGGTGTACAGTGAGAAATTCGTGTTGGTTCCGGAAGATAGAGTACAAGTAGCGGAACACTTATCACAATTGGATCAACAAATAAAAAATATTCTACAGAAAAAGAATTTAACAGATGACGAGAAGGCAACTCTCTGTATTTGCAAATATTGCAAAAATATACGCACTTTTCAATTTCGAGACCGAATAAATCAGAACCTCATACCGATCAGCAGGAAATTCCGAACATAGACGATCATCTAGTAGAGTCTGCAGAAGAGATCTCGTCGATTATCAAAAAAGAAACTGAAGACTTGTAGGGAAAAATTCTAACTGTTCTTCCAGTTCGATTTCAAGAAAAAGCTAAAGATATGTATCAATTCTTAAAAAATAATGAATCTCTCCTTTGGAACACTAAAGGTGAAATTATTCATGAAGATAAAATGTTCCTGGAAGTAATATAGTAAATCTTATAAATGACTTTTTGCGAAATAGAAAATATACTCCAGTGGGGAGAAATGTATTTTTAAAAACATTAAATAATGTTCAATTACCATCACATTTAGATGTAAATAAAAAAATTTATGGTAAAAATAAAATTTTTAAGAAACCTATGATGTATGCCCGCAGAAGTGCTTGGGTGAAACTTTGAATAAAATGTTATTTATTTTATTAAAATATATTTTATAATTATGGATCATTTTTCACAGGTGAAAAAGCTTATATTATCAAGAAAAATTACACCCTTTAATAATTAATACAATAAGTTTCAGAAAAATATATAGAATTTTCTGAAAAACTAGAAATTTTTTTTTTTTGCAAATACATAAATATTTTCCTAAAAGATAGAAAATTTTTTATAAAAATAAAAATATTTTCTGAAATAATATAAAGTTTCTCTCAGTAATAAAAATATTTTCTGAAAACTAGAAAAATTTTGTTGAAAAGTTTGAAATATTTTTACAAAACTAGCAGATTTTTTACAAAAACAAAAAAATATTTTCCTAAAAGAGAAAATTTTTTGCAAAAACATAAATATTTTCTTAAAAGATAGAAATTTTTTATGAAAATAAAAAAATATTTTCTAAAAAACGAAACATTTTGTTAAAAAGTTTGAAATATTTTTACAAAACTTGCAGATTTTTTACAAAAACAAAAAAATATTTACTTAAAAGAGAAAATATTTTGCAAAATCATAAATTTTTTCTTAAAAGAAAGAACTTTTTATAAAAACAAATATATTTTCTGAAATGTTAGAATGTTTCTCTCAATAATAAAAATATTATCTGAAAATTTTGTTAAAAAGAAATAAAATTCTTACAATATTTCCTACATAACAATATTTAAATGTAAAATTTTATAATAATGACATGAAAGACACTAGATTTAGTTTCATTCTTTTTTTTTTATTTTCTAAACACTTATCTTGCACCATATTTTTTCTTTACAAATTGATAAATCTGAAAATCGTTTACATATAATTGATTTGAAATATGACATCATAGAATAGCCATGACAGCGTTTGAGTAAAAAGTAAATACAATATTGTCCACATACATTGGATTTAGGTGATTGAAACACTTTGGAATTCCATAGTACGTCCGTGTAGGAAGTGGTGTTCATGTTGTAAAATCCGGGAGGCTTTCCATAGGAGTCATAAATTCTGTCTTTGATCATTCACAAATAACGCTAGCCAGTGAGTCCCAGGTTGTGATGAGTCATCTGAATTCGTGATAGCACATGTGTTTTCTTGGAGATCCGGAAGCGTATCTCTTGAATATACGCCTTGAAAGTAAGGTGATGTTATCTTATCTTGCGATAAAATGTAGAATAGTTGCAATCCATCCATTCTTCTATTTCCGAAGTCGAATAAAATATTTCTTGACTTGTTAATTTAAATCAAATTTTCAAATTCGGCAAAAACGATAACGCAAACTGTTTTTTCTAGTGAGTTGGTAAATTTCAGTTCTAATCGCAAATTGCTATGTTTAATCAAATTTAAATGTTCTCCTAAACATAGATCTGGGTAGAGATTAAATCCAAATAATGTATTTCCGTTCTTGCAGTCTTCTCTGGAAATTAATATTCCTCTATCTTGACCCATTCGTTCCGTTCCATCAAATAGAGTTTGATAGACACGAATGTATTGATTTTGTGAAAAGTTGAGTTCCAATGGATTATGGGGGACGGGCTGTCCATCTACATACACTCCAATAAAATTTTAATTGAAATGTTTAAAATCAAAAGGAGATTTTGTCAATGTTCCATGAAAAGCTTCATTATCTACACAACCAATAATAACTTTTTTCGGCATTTGACTCGAAAATATATTATCTTGAGTAAAAGACATGCTCCCTTTAGGAATCGAGTACACTTTGCATAGGACTCGATTAATGGGGTATTTTGCACTTGTTTTCTCAAGGGCTTTAGCATGACCAAGAAGCACTCCGGGGTTCACACGAACTTTTCGAATGAATAAAGAGACATGATCCAATACTACTTTAAATCCTTCAGATCCTTGTAGACAAAATTCTGGCTTGCTTCGTATAAGTTTTATTTTCAAATCCACTAAATTGAGTAAAAGACGATCCTGATGAAATAAATCTGAATGAATGCAGCCAATCATATCTACTGTTGCGCTTTCTTTGAAAAAAGCAGTTCTTTTGTTTAAACCATCCTCAGAATCTTTATAAAATAATTTAGCAGTTAATTGAGATGTTTTGCTATCATATCCATGGTTAAGGAGAGTTTCAATATAGGCCCTATAGGAATAGGTATTACTTGAATTGGAAACTATACGATCGTTTAAAGTTACATCTACTTGAGAAAATAATGAATGTAGAAACAAATTCACAGGTCCTATAACATCATTTTTAGTGATAGCTGTATTGTTCGCTTTTACTATTTTTGCTTTCACATACAATTGTATTTGACTGAGATCTATGTAATCTTCTACACTTTCAGAGACGTGAAACTCTACGGGAGCATTATCAAAAACGTTAGAAAGAGGATGAAATTGTATCCATTGACCATCTTGAATAACTGTTTGAGTTCCAGGTAAAGTAGAAAGTTCCAATTCCGATTTTACGCACTCAGGAGAATCTTTCAACAAAAATGCCATTTTATGGATCAAAAATATCACGTCCACTCACTTTGCATGCTTTGGATGAAATGAACCTTTTTTGCTTTTTACGCTTCCTTTTATAGTTTCCTTTCCCGACCGTAGACTGTACTTTATCAATAGCTTTTTGTGCTAGATTTTTTCCACTTTCTTTAGTTCTTGTTTTGACGGCTTCCTCAAAGTTTTCTCCAGATAATACATCAGATGCTACTCGAGTTCCTGTTTTTAAAACTTCTTCTCCAATAGTTTTACCACCTTTTACTAAAAAGGGCAGTGCTGCTCTAAATAATCGACGAAATATACCGCCAAGTCCATAGCCTTTTTGGAAATTAATACCTTTATAATAGGGCAAACCGGAGCCAATTTGACTCGCACATTGTTCTTCGAATTTTTCAGCACACCAAACGTACGGTACACTCATCTTGACGTCTTCTCTTCAAATGAATGTTTCAAAAACGCATCGTACTATTCATAGTATTTGTCTCATGCGGAAATGTAAAACTATAATCACTTTACCACTTTCAAAAGGTACGAAATCACCTGAATTCAATCTGAGCTCCATTTGAATAGTTTGAAAAGAGTGCCTCGTTAAAGGTAAGTATTGAGGTCTGTCATAATACTGACTGGTTGTTTCACCATCATATCCTTTTATTCGAACGATCCGCAGTAAAGAAGCTTGTGCATCTCCGACAATTTGTGGTGAAATTAAATCTGAGTTAGACGTAAAAAACGGAAAAATTAGACCACGCGTCAGATACAAATTCGCTTTTCCGGTTACCCGTAATGACTACATCACGTTGGAATCCTAACGATTCGCCTAACTTTTCTAATTGAAGGCTGCAGCCTTGAACGGCGTTAATTTTTACTCGTTTCGTAGCTTTATTGTAATTTATTGTAAACCGATTAGGATTTTTAGGTAAAGCAAGTTGTATAGCTGATACAATATCGAACATTGATTCATAACACCCCACATCAATTGTTTGCTTTACAGTCGATACTATATTACCATTACTTATCTTGCAGGCCCGTCGTCAACGGGGGGGGGAGAGAGGGGTGTCTCACCCCCCCCAGCGATATCATCCAGTCGGCAAATTCAAGTTGAGTCGTAATTTTTTTTTTTTTTTTACTAGCCAATATCCCGACTGTGCCGAAGTTCTTTTATTATCAGATATTTCATCAGTAATGAGATTTAAACGGATTTCAATATTATCTGAGTTTCGTCCATTTCGGGATCCCAGACCCAACACAGCAAATCTTGTTATGAAATGTGTTTTTAAATTTAGTTTGTTTCTCTCCAAGAGTAACCATTTATCAGAATTCAAAGCAAGGTGAACGATGATACAAGCCGAAATCCAGACTTTGCCGAAATTCTTTCATTATTGGATATTTCATTGGTGATGAGACTTAAACGGATTTCAATGTTATCTGAGTCTCGTCCATTTCTGGATCCCAGACCCAACTCGGCGAATGTTGTTGTGAAATGTGTTTTTAAATTTAGTTTTTTTTTCTTTCTTCCTCCAAGACTAACCATTTATGATAATTCAAAGCAAGATGACCGATAATACAAGCCAAAATCCCGACTTTGCCGAAATTCTTTTATTATCGGATATTTCATCGGTGATGAGATTTAAACAGATTTCAATGTTATCTGAGTTACGTCCATTTCGGGATCCCAGACCCGACTCAACAAATCTTGTTGTGAAATGTGTTTTTAAATTCAGCTTTTTTTTCCTTCTCCAAGACTAACCATTTATGATAATTCAAAGCAAGATGACCGATAATACAAGCCAAAATCCCGACTTTGCCGAAATTCTTTTATTATCGGATATTTCATCGGTGATGAGATTTAAACAGATTTCAATGTTATCTCAGTTACGTCCATTTCGGGATCCCAGACCCGACTCAGCAAATCTTGTTGTGAAATGTGTTTTTAAATTCAGCTTTTTTTTCCTTCTCCAAGACTAACCATTTATGATAATTCAAAGCAAGATGACCGATAATACAAGCCAAAATCCCGACTTTGCCGAAATTCTTTTATTATCGGATATTTCATCGGTGATGAGATTTAAACAGATTTCAATGTTATCTCAGTTACGTCCATTTCGGGATCCCAGACCCGACTCAGCAAATCTTGTTGTGAAATGTGTTTTTAAATTCAGCTTTTTTTTCTTTCTCCAAGACTAACCATTTATGATAATTTAAAGCAAGATGACCGATAATACAAGCCAAAATCCCGACTTTGCCGAAATTCTTTTATTATCGGATATTTCATCGGTGATGAGATTTAAACAGATTTCAATGTTATTTCAGTTACGTCCATTTCGGGATCCCAGACCCGACTCAGCAAATCTTGTTGTAAAATGTGTTTTTAAATTCAGCTTTTTTTTCCTTCTCCAAGACTAACCATTTATGATAATTTAAAGCAAGATGACCGATAATACAAGCCAAAATCCCGACTTTGCCGAAATTCTTTTATTATCGGATATTTCATCGGTAATGAGATTTAAACAGATTTCAATGTTATCTCAGTTACGTCCATTTCGGGATCCCAGACCCGACTCAGCAAATCTTGTTGTGAAATGTGTTTTTAAATTCAGCTTTTTTTTTCCTTCTCCAAGACTAACCATTTATGATAATTTAAAGCAAGATGACCGATAATACCAGCCAAAATCCCGACTTTACCGAAATTCTTTTATTATCGGATATTTCATCGGTGATGAGATTTAAACAGATTTCAATGTTATCTCAGTTACGTCCATTTTAGGATCCCAGACCTGACTCAGCAAATCTTGTTGTGAAATGTATTTTTAAATTCAGCTTTTTTTTCCTTCTCCAAGACTAACCATTTATGATAATTTAAAGCAAGATGACCGATAATACAAGCCAAAATCCCGACTTTGCCGAAATTCTTTTATTATCGGAATTTCATCGGTGATGAGATTTAAACAGATTTCAATGTTATCTCAATTACGTCCATTTCGGGATCCCAGACCCGACTCAGCAAATCTTGTTGTGGAATGTGTTTTTAAATTCAGCTTTTTTTTCCTTCTCCAAGACTAACCATTTATGATAATTTAAAGCAAGATGACCGATAATACAAGCCAAAATCCCGACTTTGCCGAAATTCTTTTATTATCGGATATTTCATCGGTGATGAGATTTAAACAGATTTCAATGTTATCTCAGTTACGTCCATTTTAGGATCCCAGACCTGACTCAGCAAATCTTGAAATCTCAGCAGCTGTGAAATTTAGTTTTCCAATTCAGTTTTTTTTTTTTTTCTCTCCTCCAAGAGCAACCATTTATGATAATTCGAGGCAAGATGACCGATATTACAAGCCAAAATCTTAAAAACCATTTCTCTCGTATTATTATTTCCACGACACATTCTTAAATTTAAAAAATTTTAGTGACCTTAATTTTTAATCCGCTAATAGTATCATAAAATTCAGATACTATTTCTCAGAATTATATTAACTCTTTATTAGAAGTTTAAGTAATTTTTCCAAAGGAAGTGATGAACTTACATGAGTTTTTTTTAAAAAATTAATAAATTTTAAATGAAATAATCGTGCCGGAGATGCAACCTATTTTTCTTCTTTTACTTTCAAAATATTGGGGGAAAATTACAAATAAAAGTACCTATTAAATAGGATACTTTATTATTCAAAATATCATATTTAAATTGTTAAATTCTGTTTAAATAACACAAATTATCAAATAATTTATATTTTCAATTAGTAAAAGCTATTTTTCCACTGTTAAAATTTTTACTAACTCCAAAAGACTTTAAACATTTAAAAAAAAAGAAGAAAAAAAAAACATTTGATTTGTTAACTACCCTTTAGTTTATAACTTTTAAAATTTTAGGATGATTGGATTATTATTTGAGTTAAAAATTTTTTTTACCTAAAATAAATTGTTCGGGGATCAGTTCGTATCTTTAGAACAATTAATCATCACAACAAAATTTGATATTCTCTATGTAAAATAGTAAACATATATGTGATCCTCAATTCACCTTTATAAAAGTTTCTGTTTTGAAAATATAATATATTATATTTTGCTTTTAATATTTTTTTTCAAGAATCCTAAGAATTCTGAAACATTAAATTGAGTTACACTCAATCGAATCGACTCTTTAATCACAATTTGTGGATGGTTGCCGAGTTCAAAGTATTATATGTTATGATTTTGGATTCATTAATTATTTCAATAAACTTACGGCGAAAATAGAGCAATTCTTCGATTCCTAGTATTCACGGAAAAGTGGCAATTCTGTTTGATCAAGCCGTTACCGACACTATGAAAAGGCGCAAAAAAAGGAAGGTGCTGCGACTCCCCCCCCCCCCCTCCCCATCTTTGAAGCAGAAGACGAAACCCCCGGATATTTCTGTCAACTTGAAAAATCGAGGGTGTTTTAAAAGTGGTTAGCTAGAAATGCCCTAAGCTATATTTTCTCTTACTCTTTCTAAGAATAAAGACAAAATCTTTGTTCATGTCGCTAAGAAGGGAAAAGAAGGGACTCAATGCACATGCAGCTGTGGTACCAATTATTTCACTGACCTGTCTTTAACTGTCTAGTACGGATACTTAGTTACTCAAAGCATATTTTAAAAAATCATATTATTATTGAATAAAATATAAAATCCGCTTTCAAGCCAACAATTATCCAATCAACCGCAACTTAAGTTTTGAATGTAAGTATAATTTTTTTATGAATACATATTTATTATTTGCCGTCTTATTGTTTAAATATTAAGTTTCATTAAATTGCATTAAATGTGTTATTATTTTCCAATTAAATTATTTCCCCAATTATTGCTTAAAAATTTAGGTATAAGACTTTCTCAAAAAAGAATTTTTTTTTTTAAATATATAAATATATGGGTAAAAATTGATTTTTATGAAGCAGATAAAAAATTTTTTTAAATCTCTTTTGTGCAGTAAAAGAGAGAAAAAAGAGCAATTAAAAATGTTATTTATATTCATTAGTAGGAGCTAGGGATAGAAAAAGATAAATCACATTTGAATTCTGTTTTTTACTTTTTACTAAGCTTTTTATTTTGTGTTTGAAATAGCATTTTTTTTTTTTTTTCAGTTGAAATTATTTTTCATAGATCTTATTTAATTGAAATTTCAAATATCAAATTCTATATTTGTTCGTAGGCTTTGTCTTTATAAGTCCAAACTGCAATCCTTTATGAACAAAAATGTACTAATGCTTATTTTATTGAAAATGCAATGTGCTTAAAAATAGAAAAGTTTCAGTTTTTTTTTTTTTTTTGATAAATAATTCTTTTTAGTTATTTTGATGTATTTCTTATGTATTTAATGTTTTTATATTATCTTTTTGACTAAATTTAACAGTTTTTCGTTTGTTTAAGTCAGTTCCGTCTTAACACATGGGCACCACCGAGCAGTGCCCGAGGGCCCCAGGCACTCAGGGTTCCCTTGAGAATCTCACTTTTTATAAATTTTACTTTAAAAAATTACAAATAAAAAAAAAATTAATGAATTTCCTTATATATTTCTAAAATAAATATATTTTATTGTATAAAGTGTGCATTTTGTTTTTCTTTATACAAATAGTGATCGATTATCATGCAAACAGCAATTTGAATAGTTTATCACCAGGAAAACTTAAAAATGCAATCGACATCTATTTTTCTACGTTCCAATGAAGTTTTTATGTGGATTCTGTTTTGGGGGGAAATCAAAATGTATTTAAATTTGCTCAAATTATTGCATATGTTAAAAATGCTTTATTTTATGTGTGTGAAGTTTTTAAGTTCGATTTTAAGCAGCATGACATGTTATAAGGGCCCAAAACATTTCTATGCCCGAGGGCCCTGCATGCTATTAAAACGGTCCTGGTTTAAATTAATTATTAGTAAAAAAAAATTTATAATTTTGTAATTATGTAAAAATTCAATTCACAGTTTTGTATTAAAAACGCGGAATAATCATTTTAGTAAAAAAGCTTTAATAAGTTTTTATTGTTAAATCTATTAGCGTTAACTACACCAATGACAGTTGCGACAAATGAAAGAATTCTCAGCAAAATGAAATTGGTTAAAAACTATCTTCGAACAACAATGACCACTGAACGCCTAAATTCACTGCTTTTACTTAAAGCAGAAAAAGATATTGTTGACAATATTAAGCTTGATATGCTGGCAGAATATTTTTCACTCTTAAAACAACGTCGAAGTAAATTTACGTAGCCAATATAATTAATATAACGTAACTTTGCTAATATCTTAATTTTTTTATCCTTTTTATGTGAATTTCTTCATTTATAAATTAAATGGCAAATATTTTCAATGTATTTCTACATTATTTTTCTTATTTTTTTAAAAATGAAAGGTCAATTTACTTTTGAATGAATATCTTAATAGAAGATTGTATTTTTTGATTATGACTTACTTTCTTATCTTCAACCAGTTGCTCTAATTAGCTTATGGCAACTACGTTCAGATGAAACGAAAGATACATTTTAATTGCTAAGTGATTTTTCAAAAAAATATTTTAAATATAAAGTAAAAAGTATTTCAAAGTTGCATTGAAAATCATTTAAATTTACAACTTTATTTTTTAAAATTATTTTCACAAATAATTATTGATTATTATTACTGAAAACTTATTTCAATTGAATAAGTTTCAGTTTATTTAAAAATAGTTTTCTTTCCTTAAATATTTTGTTACCATTTTAATAATTAAAATTAATATAAATGTAAAAACTATATTTTCTTTGTATTATTTTGAATAATTACTGGTACTATTTAGTTATCAATAATACCACATTTTTCACCTATGGCGGTTGCATTTTTAAGTACTGTAAAATTTTTTTCGATGAATAGCATTATGTTTATAACTAGTCGAAATGACTTCTAAAATTTGGAAGCTCAAGTTTTGTGGCGAATTTGGACTCTTTTATTTGTTTTGTTTTATCTTTGATTGTCAAGCGTTATATATATATATATATATATATATATATATATATATATATATATATATATATATATATATATATATATATATATATATATATGACAGTCGGCAAAATTAACTCTCGAATCGGTTAGCGACGGGCCTGTTATATTGTATTGAAAATGATTTTTACTTGCATTTACGTTCAGCCAAGAATGGGGATAGATGATTTCAGATAGGCCTACCCTTGGCGAACAAAGAGCACGGGGCGAGCTCATATGATCAGAAGGTCGGGTCCCCAATCGTGGTTGCCGGGAGAAAAGTGTTGCACCAAGCAGACTCCTCAATTCTGCTTTTAACATGTAAAGTCTATGGCGGGCTTGTCATACTTTGAATCCATTTTTCTTGTTTAAGAATCGGAGTGATCAATTTTAAAAAAATACTAATAATTTTTTCAATCTTTCCTATCCACGAAAATGTAGGTCAATTTTTTTTTATCTTTATTACTTTTTGTAATATTGCCTTTGAAACTCAAGTCACTTTCTACCTTTGAGTAAGGGAGGAAGGCAACTTCCACCCCCAAGTTCATTCTCCAAGAGAGGATTGCGGTCTAATCTTCTCCGTAGGTGGTCTTGGTCTTACTCCCTCCCTCCCGAATACTTTTACTCTGTTCAACTCTTTTGAAAATCTTTTTCTCTCTCTGTCCTTTTGAAGAACTGATATGGGGAGCTTTTATAAGCTTGTAATTTATTATGGAAATTATATTCGCTGATAATTCGTTCATTCTACATACATTTTATTTATTTAGTAGTAATACTTTTTCTTGTTTTTATTCATTTTGAGAGTGGAATTTATTTTTTAAATACATTATTCCCCCTTTTTTTTAAACTTTTTTTCTTGTTTTTTAAAGATGTTTCAGAATAAAAAAAAAATAGCTTCTGAATAAAGTGAGATTAATTAAAATCGAGACAATGACGTAAAGATATTCCAATATACTATAAAGCATCACAAAACTGCAGTTTTCCTTTTTAAAAATATATATATATATATCGTACACTCATTTGTAGGTTTAAAAAAACATTTACATTATAAAAATTTAAAAGGTTGCAATTTTTCCATTCCATAAATCGTTTTAATTACTCCAATAGCTGGGATAGTTTGTTTTTCCACGGTAAGGAAAAAAAAAAAAAAAATAGCTAGTACACAAGAGCACACATCATCCAAACGTGAACAAGCACTTAGCCCTGTGTTTAGGGCTTTAATGTACATACACAAGAACACTAAGTATTATGAAAATTTTATTTAAATCAGTAAATGAATACCTAATGACCTAAAATAAATGAATGACCTAAAATAAATTGTTCGGGGATCAGTTCGTATCTTTAGAACAATTAATCATCACAACAAAATTTGATATTCTCTATGTAAAATAGTAAACATATATGTGATCCTCGATTCACCTTTATAAAAGTTTCTGTTTTGAAAATATAATATATTATATTTTGCTTTTAATATTTTTTTTCAAGAATCCTAAGAATTCTGAAACATTAAATTGAGTTACACTCAATCGAATCGACTCTTTAATCACAATTTGTGGATGGTTGCCGAGTTCAAAGTATTATATGTTATGATTTTGGATTCATTAATTATTTCAATAAACTTACGGCGAAAATAGAGCAATTCTTCGATTCCTAGTATTCACGGAAAAGTGGCAATTCTGTTTGATCAAGCCGTTACCGACACTATGAAAAGGCGCAAAAAAAGGAAGGTGCTGCGACTCCCCCCCCCCCTCCCCATCTTTGAAGCAGAAGACGAAACCCCCGGATATTTCTGTCAACTTGAAAAATCGAGGGTGTTTTAAAAGTGGTTAGCTAGAAATGCCCTAAGCTATATTTTCTCTTACTCTTTCTAAGAATAAAGACAATATCTTTGTTCATGTCGCTAAGAAGGGAAAAGAAGGGACTCAATGCACATGCAGCTGTGGTACCAATTATTTCACTGACCTGTCTTTAACTGTCTAGTACGGATACTTAGTTACTCAAAGCATATTTTAAAAAATCATATTATTATTGAATAAAATATAAAATCCGCTTTCAAGCCAACAATTATCCAATCAACCGCAACTTAAGTTTTGAATGTAAGTATAATTTTTTTATGAATACATATTTATTATTTGCCGTCTTATTGTTTAAATATTAAGTTTCATTAAATTGCATTAAATGTGTTATTATTTTCCAATTAAATTATTTCCCCAATTATTGCTTAAAAATTTAGGTATAAGACTTTCTCAAAAAAGAATTTTTTTTTTTAAATATATAAATATATGGGTAAAAATTGATTTTTATGAAGCAGATAAAAATTTTTTTTAAATCTCTTTTGTGCAGTAAAAGAGAGAAAAAAGAGCAATTAAAAATGTTATTTATATTCATTAGTAGGAGCTAGGGATAGAAAAAGATAAATCACATTTGAATTCTGTTTTTTACTTTTTACTAAGCTTTTTATTTTGTGTTTGAAATAGCATTTTTTTTTTTTTTTTCAGTTGAAATTATTTTTCATAGATCTTATTTAATTGAAATTTCAAATATCAAATTCTATATTTGTTCGTAGGCTTTGTCTTTATAAGTCCAAACTGCAATCCTTTATGAACAAAAATGTACTAATGCTTATTTTATTGAAAATGCAATGTGCTTAAAAATAGAAAAGTTTCAGTTTTTTTTTTTTTTTTGATAAATAATTCTTTTTAGTTATTTTGATGTATTTCTTATGTATTTAATGTTTTTATATTATCTTTTTGACTAAATTTAACAGTTTTTCGTTTGTTTAAGTCAGTTCCGTCTTAACACATGGGCACCACCGAGCAGTGCCCGAGGGCCCCAGGCACTCAGGGTTCCCTTGAGAATCTCACTTTTTATAAATTTTACTTTAAAAAATTACAAATAAAAAAAAAATAAAGAATTTCCTTATATATTTCTAAAATAAATATATTTTATTGTATAAAGTGTGCATTTTGTTTTTCTTTATACAAATAGTGATCGATTATCATGCAAACAGCAATTTGAATAGTTTATCACCAGGAAAACTTAAAAATGCAATCGACATCTATTTTTCTACGTTCCAATGAAGTTTTTATGTGGATTCTGTTTTGGGGGGAAATCAAAATGTATTTAAATTTGCTCAAATTATTGCATATGTTAAAAATGCTTTATTTTATGTGTGTGAAGTTTTTAAGTTCGATTTTAAGCAGCATGACATGTTAAAAGGGCCCAAAACATTTCTATGCCCGAGGGCCTTGCATGCTATTAAGACGGTCCTGGTTTAAATTAATTATTAGTAAAAAAAAATTTATAATTTTGTAATTATGTAAAAATTCAATTCACAGTTTTGTATTAAAAACGCGGAATAATATATATATATATATATATATATGACAGTCGGCAAAATTAACTCTCGAATCGGTTAGCGACGGGCCTGTTATATTGTATTGAAAATGATTTTTACTTGCATTTACGTTCAGCCAAGAATGGGGATAGATGATTTCAGATAGGCCTACCCTTGGCGAACAAAGAGCACGGGGCGAGCTCATATGATCAGAAGGTCGGGTCCCCAATCGTGGTTGCCGGGAGAAAAGTGTTGCTCCAAGCAGACTCCTCAATTCTGCTTTTAACATGTAAAGTCTATGGCGGGCTTGTCATACTTTGAATCCATTTTTCTTGTTTAAGAATCGGAGTGATCAATTTTAAAAAAATACTAATAATTTTTTCAATCTTTCCTATCCACGAAAATGTAGGTCAATTTTTTTTTATCTTTATTACTTTTTGTAATATTGCCTTTGAAACTCAAGTCACTTTCTACCTTTGAGTAAGGGAGGAAGGCAACTTCCACCCCCAAGTTCATTCTCCAAGAGAGGATTGCGGTCTAATCTTCTCCGTAGGTGGTCTTGGTCTTACTCCCTCCCTCCTGAATACTTTTACTCTGTTCAACTCTTTTGAAAATCTTTTTCTCTCTCTGTCCTTTTGAAGAACTGATATGGGGAGCTTTTATAAGCTTGTAATTTATTATGGAAATTATATTCGCTGATAATTCGTTCATTCTACATACATTTTATTTATTTAGTAGTAATACTTTTTCTTGTTTTTATTCATTTTGAGAGTGGAATTTATTTTTTAAATACATTATTCCCCCTTTTTTTTAAACTTTTTTTCTTGTTTTTTAAAGATGTTTCAGAATAAAAAAAAAATAGCTTCTGAATAAAGTGAGATTAATTAAAATCGAGACAATGACGTAAAGATATTCCAATATACTATAAAGCATCACAAAACTGCAGTTTTCCTTTTTAAAAATATATATATATATATCGTACACTCATTTGTAGGTTTAAAAAAACATTTACATTATAAAAATTTAAAAGGTTGCAATTTTTCCATTCCATAAATCGTTTTAATTACTCCAATAGCTGGGATAGTTTGTTTTTCCACGGTAAGGAAAAAAAAAAAAATAGCTAGTACACAAGAGCACACATCATCCAAACGTGAACAAGCACTTAGCCCTGTGTTTAGGGCTTTAATGTACATACACAAGAACACTAAGTATTATGAAAATTTTATTTAAATCAGTAAATGAAGAAAAATATGAAAATATACCCATGTATTGTAAAATTCTTAAAAAAAAGGAAGTAAAAGAACATTAGTGGACATAATTAATATTCACGAGAGAAAAATAAAAACGGTATCAAAATATAATGAACCGCTGCTTAGGAACGCAACACTGAAAATATTGAAACCAGTTTGATTGCCAGATGAAATAGAAAGAATGAGAAATGTGATTATTATAAACACCACGAAATTTCATTCACGATATATTAAAAAATAAAAAGAAGTTGTATTACTAAGAGTTAAGTTTCTCTTTGTTACTTCAGACAGTCAAACTGGTTTTGATGTTTTCAGACCTGATTCCTTAGTTGATTCACTAGATTTTGAAACTATTAGTCTTTTTTTATTGCTTTAACATTAATCTGTAATTCCTAATTAATACACTTTTTAAAACTTTTTTTAGCAATATTCTAAAAATATATATTAAAACTAGTAATTATGCAATATCTTAGTATTTAATAACGAGAAATTTTTCGAATTCCTATTAAAAGTGTGTAATGTAATTTTTATTCACAATTTTTTGCTCTTTTATATTGATAGAACAAAGTATGTAATCAATGTGTTATTTTAATTTCGCTTCCCTGACCCTCTTTTGCCATTCATGGAGAAGAGTTTTCTGAGTAGAAATTTCTGCACTGCAAACTTTAATTAGTGTAGTTATATTTAATTAAAATCCGCATTAGCATTACATGGAGAGGAAAAACACGAAAACCTCCCAGGGTTAGTGATAAAAGTTTGTAAAGTAAACTTGTCTCAATCAGTTGTTATGTTGTAAGTTTTAATGAAAATCAATAAATGCCTTTTCTTTCAAAAATTTCTGTATCGTACTTTTTATAAATTAATTTCGATTTTTTTGATAAATCTTTATATTAATTACAGTGAGCAGCTTCACAAATCTATATATTAAAATGTAAAATAACATAGAATTGTTTTTGTTTGTTGTTTTTAATGATCCATCGAAATGATCTATTAGAAAAATGGTACAATCTTTAAAAAAATTGAAAAAAATTAATTAAAATTAAAAAAAAGAAAAGGTTGTGAAAAATATATGTATTTAAATTGTAATTGAAAGAAACAAATTAAAAAAGTAATAAAAAAATAAAATCTTGAACTCCATGTTTTACTTTAACAAAAAAAGTTTTACAAGTTAGCAAATCAATTTTTAAAAAAATTAACAAACTTTATTTGATTTATAGAGAAAATATAAATATATTTTTAATGTAGTTACTTTATATGAATCACTTTCATATGACTACATAGTAAAATTGTATAAATTTAAATACTCTGGTTATTATTAGTTCTCTAAATAATCAAATCAAAATAATAAATAATTCAAGATGTAATTAGAAAAAGTGCATGTTAAATAAAATGATAAAACCATTTTGAAAATAAATAAAGCCGTTTTAGAGTTTAAAAAAATTATTTTCTTAGAAGGAGAAAAAGCATAATGTAGAGTGAGTCTCTTCTGATATCTTTTGAAAGCTAGTTGACCCCCGCAGGTTGCAATTTCCCCTTTTCTGTGACAGTGGTTAGTCGATTAGTTTCAGATTACTTAACACCCCAGGAAGTACGCGCACCCCCACCAAAAATGTAGGGGAGACAGTGGAACGGGTTTTGGAGGTGCTATATTTTTCGTCCCTATTCGGGACTAACTCTTACTGAAGGTTAGAAGGGAAATGAAGAGGCCTTCTCACAGTATCCTTTGGCCAAGGGCCTACCTCCCATTCACCTTTTAGATTAACTGGTTTCGGTAACTGCGTCTTAAAATGAGAGATTTTGTTGTTAGAAAAAAACTGCATGGAACTATCAGAAGGTAACGTCACGTAGAAAGACATTTTCGAGAATGAGACTTCAGAGGTTAAGTTTCACTATTTATACTTTTTGAATATCACTCACCCAGGCATTAAACTTTTCAGGATAGCCTAAAAATATAACAAAATATTCTGTGCTTCCACCTTTCTTTCTCTTTTTGATAACATTTTCTACGGGATAATAACCCGAGTTGACTACTTTCTGTAATTCTTCTGCATGAAAAGTACCTTCTATTGCTTCATTCATTAAATCTTTCAATTTATACACTACAGGATTTCGATGAACTATTTTTTCTATGACAAATAATTCTCGTGTCCAATTATTTTCGTATCCTTTCTCAAATGTAAGTTTTGATTTACTAATTCGAACAGTGTCACCTACTTGAAAAACAATATCTTTTGGCTTTTCATTCACCATCATATCAATATATAAATTATTCCAAACTTGTTTTTGATTGTCGATATTCACTGAGGCTGGTTCCATTTTTCTATGCTTTGCTTGATTTTAACTATGGATTAATTTAGAAATGACATCAATATATTTTTTCGTGTTAAATTCTGTAAAATATTTCCACATTTTAGTTTTTAAAGTGCGATTAAATCTTTCAACGATTCTTGCTTTAGTTTCATTATTTGTCGTAAAAAAATGAACTTCGATCTTTTTAAGGTATTTCTGTATAAGTTTATTCGTAAATTCTGTTCCTTTATCTGATTGCAGTTTCTCAGGTTTTCTTTCTCTAAAAATAGTTTTTAAATCTGGCGATGCATTTTTGGCTGATTTATCTTTCAAAGGAACAGCCCATGCAAATTTCGAGAAACAATCGATGCACGTTAACAAATATTTATATCCATTATTAAATATTGCAAAAGATTGCATGTCAACTAAATCAATTTGAAATTGTTCATCTATTCCTCCGACTATCACTCTATTACGTTTAGATTTATGCTTTACTGGTTTATGTAAAGTATAAGAATCTTTAGTTTCTAGCCATTTTTTAATTTTACTTTTCTCCACTTTACCTTTTACAGCATGATAAATTGCACCAACACCTCCAAAACGACCTGGTTGTTCAGGTTTCTTATAAACTGATGAAAGTAAACGATCCATAATCTATTTCAAAAAATTTTAGAAATTATCAGAATTTTTTTTCTCTAATAACAGTTTATTTCTAACAGTTAAAATTAACACTCATAATCATTGTTAAAAATAATGATATGCAATTATTTTAATAAAATTAAATAATAATGCCTATATAAGTATAAAATAGTTTTTCTTATTGTATTACAGCAAGAATTTTTTCACTTCTATATTAAGAACCCTTAATTATATTTAATAAATCATAAAACAGATTTAAATATTAAAATAGATTTTAAGTTGTTTTATTTCTAACATTCTCACATAGATGGCGCCACTAGAGTAAAGCATGTGAGTATTACCACCCTCAAAAACTAATAAATGAAAATATTAATAGTCTCATAATTGTTGATGATCTAATGTCACTATAAGCATACATTATATACTATATTTATACCAAACAACATTTTCAAATTAAAACTAAGAAATAATTCGTCACCAAGTTTTGTCAGAAATAAGCAATAAAATAATAATCGCGAAAATAATAAAACTTATCACAAATTGAGAAAACGAAACTAAAAATATATTAGGCTTAAGAAAAAAAAGAAATAAGCTCCCCATGACGTTGCAGACGAAGTTTCGATTTCAGGCGGGCAGAAATAAGCACGTCCAGGCAGACGTTGCCACCATCAAAAAGTTTACACTTCCAGTTGAGCAGAAATAAGCACCCCTTGACTATGACGTCACTTCCGTGTCTATAGTGCCCCACATACTACCCCACATATTACTGACATTTGACTACTTATCCCATTCAGGCCTCAATACATGATAACATTACTACAATAAAATTTTTGAGCTACTTACATAATCTCTGTCATAAAACACTTCTATCATATGCGTCTATATTTTGTCTAACTTCGTCATGAGAGCACTACAAGGAGACTCAAACTCAATTGCTACTTATCCCGTTCTGGCTTCCATTGCCTAATAACATTGTTATAATAAAATTTTTGAGCTACTTTCATAATCTCTGTTATACAACACTTCTATCATATGGGTTAATATTTTGTCCAACTTCGTGATAAGAGCACCATAAGGAGATTAAAACTCAATTGCTATTTATGCCATTCTGGCTTCCAATTCAAAATAACATTGTTATAACAAAATTTTTGAGCTACTTACATAATCTCTGTCATGCAACAATTCTATCAGATGTGTCAATATTTTGTCCAACTTCGTGTTGAGAGCATTATAAGTAACCATTAACAAAAATAAACTAATGAATAAAAGAAGCCTAAAATTAATTTAAAAAATATCATTGTTATACAACTGGGAGTTAATTGTTGAAAAATTAAAGGCCCGTAAGTGAGTATTTTTATAATATATGTTTACTTATCTTTATTATTTCATGATATGGGAATTTTAAAATAACAATATTTAAACAAATTTTATGGCAATTATTTTTAATTTATTATTCAGAAAATTGTCTCGAATTTTTTCATTTCATTCTTCTTGAAAATCTTTTATTCACTCCTATTGGACTTTCATCAAAAAGCTGTCGACAATATTGTCCTCCTAGACCGAGGTTTAAACTGTGAGTAATTATTAGCAATATAACTTATAGTGCGGCATCTCTCCAGAACAACATTACTTTCTGACGAGACTGTTACCCAAAAAAGACGATACATTTAAGCCAATTTGTAATTCAAGAGAGAAATTGCCACTGGACAATATTTTTTGAAAATTAAATATTCCTCCCTGTAACATCTTTCCTAAATAACATTACATATCGGATAGATAATGCATCCTTATAAGTTTATTCTTGCAATAATTAAACTATTCAGAGATTTATATATTACGTCAGTTTGACATCAGGAAATCGCTTGAAAAACAGTAACTTTTGGATTAAAGAGGAATCAACTTGAAATCAACTTTTCTAATGAGCGAAAGCTCACTTGTCTTCTTGAACCAATCTATTGCAAAGAGTTAAACTTTGCATTTTACATTCATTTTTGTTTCTTTTCAAAGAGAACAATTTTTTTTCACTAAATGCTTCCAGAAATACTATCGAGGAGGTAAGTACCCAAGAGGGACGTTGCCTCTGATACCCAATTTTTCATGATACAAATTGGCTCAGAGCAGCATCTTTCCTGAGTACTGTTTGTAAGAGCAATAGCATATCCTCGGAAAATATTAATTTGAAGCGTAATCTCTCTTTTCTGATAGTAATAATTGATTTACTTATTTTTATTTTCACAGCATGATGAGCTCCAATTGCTACATTTTGTTTATTTTGAGAATCATTTCGTAAGAAATTAGGTGACTTGTGACGAAACGTGAACTGTCAAAAGAAAGAAATGATTTCTAAATTGCAGAACCTAACCGTAAGGCATTATGGAAGATTGGTAGCTAGAATGACCAAACTAGAATGAAGCTGAGATGATCGAAAATAAAGAGACTATAAATCCGACCCTCTTCTTTGGTGGTCTAAGAGTTGGCCTCGTTGTAGGTGGATCGTAGGTTGGAATCCCACATCCGGCATGGATACAATTTATCTCTCTGTTAAATCTTTCTAATGCTGCTTGGTTGACATTGAACCACCTAAACGGTGCCCATGATTAAGTGATTATTAGAACAGTTAGATACATTAGACGCTACGAGTTTTTTTTCTTTTGAGAAAAATAGAATGAAGAAATATTTTTCGAAATGCGGTTCTTCGAAGAAGTGACAATAATAATTTCATCAAGTTGTCGAAATTTTTGCTGGGAGCGTACATCATGTAACGGTTTAATCAAAAACTAAGAAAATATCGTAAAATTTGAATATGTATTTTTTTTAAAAACTACAATAGCAATAAATAGTAAAACTGATTATTTATTAACAATAAATATTTTGTTCTGCATAACTAAAATCATTATTGCAAGTATCTTGGTTTAACTTGACGAAAGCTCTATAAGTAGATTTAATCTCAGGAGATCACTTTTCTTGCGCTGGTCACTTTGCCCATCTTCTCCCTAAGATTTTTTTAATTAATTAAATGATGGAACAAGCATAGTAATCAGTATTTCTAGCATAGATCGTGCTTTAAAGTAAGTTTCTCGTTATCAAATGAAATAACGATAAATTTAATAAATAGAACAATTGTAAGGAGTCGATAATTTTTTAATATTATTCTGTTTAGAGTTATTTACAGTTCTCATGTCATATAAACCAAACTTAGAGATCTTCTTCAAACTTGAATTGACAGAGATTTCAGTGCTTCTAAGGAAAGCATTTGATGGATAATTTTCAAGGAATCCTAAAATTCAAAAGCATAGTTCAGAGATTACGAATTCAAGGCACGAAAGCCAGTTGGTGGCACGTGATGTATGTTTTGGTTGCACACAAAAAGTACACATTAAGTAACATTTTAATTATATTGATTAAAAAATAACTTAATTTTTAACTTAATTTAATAAAAATTTATATTCACTGGAATGTTCCTCGAACCAATACATGACGATTCGACCCTTATGACATGGTGTATTATCCTGTTGGTAAACACCATCCCCCGCAGGAAAATCTGTTGTCATGAATGGGTGAACCTGGTCTGCAACTATGTTCAAGTAGCTTACAGACGTCAGGGATTGTTCTATGAGGATTATGGGTCCTAATGTGCCCCATGAAAACATTGCCCACACCATACTCCCATACATTGCCACACCATACATTGTTATAGATGGAGGGTGGTCATAATGAAATAGCTCTTCGGTGTATAATTTCTTCGATGTTTAATCCATTATTGTTAGGTATCTCATGAATTCGAAATTTTTCAAATTTTCGATGGCGAACAGCTGACGAGATTGTTGTGATAGCTATTAATGTAACATATCTAAGGACAATTGAAACTAAGGGCAGGTAGTTACATTTAACACATTGGTATCCATTAAGTTACATTTAACACATTAGTACACAATAAGTTACATTTACACACATTAAGTTACATTTTAATTATGTTCATTAAAAAATAACTTGATTTTATACTTCATTTAATAAAAAGTAATATTTTCAAGGATGTAAAGGCGGCTAGTGCCCTTTCCAGGACATTCCATGATGTTCTAGAGGGGACTGACTTTTTTTTCGGGTGGGGGGGGGGGCACGTTCTTTTGATGAGTTATAACGAGAGAACCTAAACGAACTTACAAATTGAAATTATTTTATTTTATATTTGGTGTTGAACAACAAGCAACCTATTTTTGGGTCCATGTCTATCAATTATCAAGTCAATAACCTTGTAATTTCGAACCTAACACAGAAGACATGGGTACTCTTGGTTTAAGCATTATGGCATAATAGTTTCGTAGAGGACTGTGATCGGAGCGAATATTGTCACCTTAGACAGAGTCTGAAACCACCGTGACATATTATTTCACATAAAATATGTCACGGGGCAGCATCTCTCCATAATAACATTCCTATTTGAAAAACCGTTTTCCATGAAGAACAGTATTTCTGGTATATAATGTGTTTCAAAATAATATCTAAGGGCATTTCTTTTTGGATAAAAATACGCTTTTAGAGAAAAACATAAGCTACACATCAACCTCAGGAACTGGGATTTTCACGAATAAGTTTAAACATGTTATCTTATTGCTGAAACTATTACCCTAAGAGAATCTTCATGTGTGAACATAGTTATCCTAGACAGAGGCTGCAACTATGGCCAATTGTTTTAAAGAAGGCCTGCCACTTCGGCTGAGGCCCGGAGGGTATGATGAGGGTCCAATTAAGTGGTTAGTGGAAGTTGAATCATTGAAGTATTAAGCATATTTTTGGTCGTTTAAGATACATCTGAATTTGTTATGAAGAAGGGATATTTATCCCAGAAAAATGAACAAATTCATTTGAGAAAAACTGATTTATTATTTTGAGCAGGGGTTTCCAACTTACATGCAGCCGGGGGCAGCAATTAAAAACACCAGTCAAATGGCGGGCCACAACTTTATAAAAATTTTATATAGGACTATTTCATGTTTGAAGGAACATTAAATATTACTGTCAGATTTTTATCAAAGATTTTTTAATATTAAAGAGAAAAGTAACAAGCATTACAAATAATACTTGTTACGTAGCATTTTGAATCTTCTCTTAATCAGAAACTTAGTGATAAGATTTTTTTCTTTTAAATTTAATTCTGTGATAAATTAACATTTTTTCGACTTATTAGGAATTATAGCAACATAAAAAAATTTTCGAGCATCTAAAATTAATTTTTTTTTTTCTTTTCCGCTATTGCGATATTAAATTCAAGGAATTTAAATAAAACATGATATTCATTTCCTCTTTTATGCATTTTAAAATTTACAAATGTAAATAATTTCGTCAAAAATGAGTGGTTTCAAAAAGTTAAATGGGAGAATTTGTTCGAGAAAATTTCTGATACGCACATGCTAAATTATATTCACAAAATACAAAATAATAATAATAATAATAATAATAAAAACGAGCAACATACGCGATTATTTTTGTATTTGTATAAATATTTTCTAGGATGCAAAACCTGAGAAAAAATTTTTTTTGCACCGTTGGTATGTTAAATTTCACAGATAATTATACCAAGAGAATTATTCTCTTAATATCAAGAATTTTTGAAAAGATAAAAAATTCAACGGTTGGAGCTGAGAGGCCGAAGCCCCCCAGTCCAACCACCGAGAATTCCAAATTAAAAGTTAAGTGAATTGTTCCCAAAGGACAGTTAGGAGTATACGAAGAGATCCATGGTTGTCAATTTATACAGAGATAAAACAGCCAATAATCAATATTAAATTTGAAAATGATTTGGCGACAGTTAATCTCCAAAAAAACTGTGAGAATTAGTATAACCATATGTAACTGAAATATTTTTGGGGTAAGAAATAAAGAGTTATAAATATATTTTATTTCCGATTTATCCTCGACAGAGAATTAATGAGTTTTGCATTTGTATTGAAATAAAAAGTTAGCCGTAACACTGATTGTTAAGAAAAGAATGAAATATTTATATTAGCTTTTTATAAAATATAATAAAAATCAAATAGTTGGTTTAGTTTAGTTAAAATTCGATTACGAATGATTAAAAAAAAATAAATTTGTAAAAATTAGAGAAATTTTAAAAGCTAGGAAATATGTAATGCCTATTATGGCATCACGGGGGGGGGGGAGGGGGTGATCGCTTTTTCTGGTACATGGCCACCGAAAGTATTCATTCCGAGTGGAGCAGTAGTGAGACTTCAGTGATCTGTAGATTAACCTAACCTAGAGTTAAATTCAGATATGATGGGTCACATTTTTATAAACAGCTTATATAATTATCCCATAAGTATTCCTGTATTCAATTTCTTAGGTAGTATAAAAATGTTAAGCCCATAAGATTGATTTTGTTTCTAGTGGTTTCTTTTCCATTTCATACTTGTCTAGTTTTGTTAAGGCCGCTAATGACCTTTGAAAGTTTTTCAGTTTGTTGCAACTTTAAGGTCACTTTTTAAGGACAGGCCAAATATACACGACACATATGTTTATTTTTTTAGCTACTACTCACTGTTATGTATTTACAGAAATAAATACCTTTGCGATTATTGTTGGCACTAGTAGATTTTGACGGTTTATGAAAATAGCCTTTTTTCGAAGATTTTTGCATAACCCTTGACCAGTCCATTAAAAAGTCCACCGAAAGTATTTCTGTCTTAATAATTAGTGTTAACGTAGTAGAACATAAAATAACAGTCCAGAGGATCTTCAGTTTTAAACCCCAAAACTTGAACATTTAAATTAATTTATTTATTTTTTGTTTTTTTACAAAAATAAAAATACACGTGGTTCATATTTTTTACATTAAAAAACATATCCTTTAAAATTTAAAGAAAATCTAAAATTTCAAGCATCCAAACCTGCCTGAATTTTAACAAAACTGGCTCTTTAAAAGTTATTTGAAAACTCATAGATTTCTTATTTAATATTTTGTTGAACAGATGCAGAGATTCCCAAGCATATATATTCTGTTTTTAATTGGAAACAGTGAGTTTTCGAATGTTTTTTTAGATGCATTACTGAACTCATAATTACTAATCGAGATCATCCCTAACATTCACATCTTCGCTTATCAAGAAATGATTTGAATTCAGGACTTTCCAGAAACAATTAAAAACTGGTTGAAAAAGATGGAGGAAGCAAAACGTTTTAACAAATTACTTTGGACCAGAATTATTTGTGAATTTAATATCTGTGTTATAACTGACCTATATTCACTGTGGAAAGTGACGTGAAATTAAGCTTACAAAATTTGTTAAAACACTTGTCGACACTTTTAAAGTTTTTCCAGACCTTGGAATTAAAAAAAGTGAGGTCAATGCAAGTAAAATAATCAATCTTTTCTACTTTTATTGGTATTTCAGAAAACTTTATTTTGCAATTAAAATTTTAACTTTTTCTTTAATATATTATATCAGGGTGTGCCATGAATCATGTAAGAAGAAGGACCCTGTGATGATTTTTCGAAAGAATTAAGATGAAAAATATGGTTAATTTTTGGTAACAAAATGAATACAATTTCATAATAAAATTTAAAAATGCATGCAATTAAATATTCACCACTGAAAAATTCTAAAAAATGTTTTTTAAGAAATTGCGAAATATATTTATTTTGGGAAAATTTACATATTTTATGGAAAGCTGGATGCCAAATTTTTGTGGTACTCAGCAACAGAATTTAAAATTACGATGGATAATTATTATTTATAATCTCATGAGGTTTGGTTGAGCAAAGGCGAAAAGGAATTTGTTGTTTTATTTAAAAAATTTCACTTTTGAATTTACTTGTCTCAAAATATTATTCATAAAATTTTGAAATGAAATTTATTTATTTCCAAAAATTATTTTTGTGGAAAAAATGTAAATTAAATTTTTTGAAGTTCCGTTTACTCAATTACTCAAGTTACTCAAGTATCATCTGAATTGTGTTTAATAATTTTAAAGTGAAAGATTATAGTGGCACCATCTGTTTTTACTAACTATAAAAAGGCTCATCGTGTTTATACCTTTAATATAATTGTTTAACATATTACATTGTTACATTAAACAATAAATTAGAAAAATTATAGGCCTTTTTTTTTAAAATTTTTTTTTAAACCTGTGAAACATTTGTGCCCTGAAACTATCACGCTACGGGAGTTTATTTTTTATTATATTCTTATTTTTCGAAATCTTTTTTTCTAACATAAGCCTGCGAAAAATATTATTCCTGTCTTGCTTATCACTGATCACTCTCTTTATTTCGAATAATTGTCTTGTAATAAGTGTAAGTATTAGCCATTTGATGCAAATGTTTTATTAAACATATTTTACATACTTTTTTCAATATTTTGTATATATTTAGATCAAGACAAGTGAAAAACATTATATTTAGCATTTTAATAATTTATGGTTATGAAATACAGCATGAAAGATAGGGATCTTTACTTGCGCTAAAAGTAAAATCTAACACGGCTCACTTCCAAACCATAATTTTTCAAATTGGAGTTTAATTGCATTTATTTAGATCTAAGAGTTATAGTTATTCATCACTGAAATTTCTTTAATTTATAAAATCAATTATAGATTAATTTTGGAATATAATTTTAAAAAAAGAATTTTTTTTTTCAAACTACTTTCTTTAGATTGTATATTTTAATACAAATATAATTCCGATAATCTAATAGACTTTATTTTAGTAACCATTAGACTGTTTTTTATTATTAAAAAGATAACAAAATATATTTTTGCTTTTTATTACAACGTCAGAAGAAAAAAAAAGATAAAAAGGACACCGATGGCTTATCTGCGTCAAAAAAGGATTAAAGTAAATGTAAGTTTAAAATTAATAGAAATAATATAACCATATAACAACGGAAATTTTTCAAAATTAATGTCAAATAACTTGAAATATTTTTATTTATTATTAAAATTATAAAATAGGGCGTGAAATTTCCACCAGCTCGCTATTGGTATAACTGAATGTTGAGGGTTTACGAGACTTAGGCTTATGAAATACCATTTTAGCTGATATACTACAGATAAAACTGCCATATTTTTCCTAAATACTTAATATGGCTGTGACCTCAAGTCACAGGCTTTAATTTAAAATCCTGATCCAATTCATACATCGCCCCTTAAACCTTAGTGCAATTTGGACAGTTTCCCCCGGTTCATTCCATTCCCTCTCCTTTTCTCGGAAGAGCAGCTGAATCGGTTTTCTTTCATCTCGCACGTGAAACGTCCGATTGATCGAATCTTCATAACCGTGGCCGAGCACTAGTTTTAAAATACAGTTACTTCAATTTCGAAAAATAGGTAATAACACTTCAACTTTCAAAATGTACATCAATACCGTGAGCGACTAACGCTCATTTGCATAGTCAGGGATAACAATTTCAAGTGGAATGACTTTAGAAATGATCTCAAAGCAGCAAACATTACTGACTTTAATAGAAAAACAAGTGGAGAAAATATTGTTATTAAAACAAAGGATATGGCAACCAGAAACCAGATAGAAACTCACCTCAAAAGAGGCAACTTTGCATACCATACCTACTCGCTACCAGAGCAGCGCAAACTTAGAGTTGTGATCAAAAAACTCCCCGCAGATACGCCCACTAGAGATATTCAAGAAGAACTTGGAACGCATGGGATATGCCCCAGTAAGATCACTCAGTTAGAGAGAAGAAATAGAGATGGTGTAAAAATAAAGCTTCCCATATATGTGGTTGACTTAGACAAAACTATGGAAAATAAAAAAAATTATGGTATAAATTTCCTAAGCCAGATGAAAATAGAAATTGAAGAATATAAGAAAAACGATAGGCCAACTCAGTGCCACCGTTTTCAGAACTATTTTTATGGACAAAGCAACTGCAGCCACCCTGCAAGGTGCGTGAAGTGTGCAGGAGCTCATTTAACTAAAGATTGCGATAAAGGAAAACTTACAACACCGAAATGCTGCAACTGTGGCAAAGATCATTCAGCCAATTACTCGAAATGTGATAAATACCTAGCAATTATTGAAAAGATGAAAAATAATTCAAATAGAACAAAATCTTTTGATTTTAAAAGAAAAGCCACAATTACTCCCAGCGAGTTTCCAAAAACCTACGCTAGTGCTGTAAAGAGTGATCTTAATAAAGCCGACTCAATGCTCCCAAGACTTCTTAAACAGGCTATTGATGTCTCCCTAAATTTACAACACTTCATAAGTGAGGTAACCTCCCAATTAAAAATAAACCCTATAGATAATGAGGAAAATTACGAAACTCTAACCGAACAAAATGAAAGTAATAATACATTTACTGCATTAAAGATAATCCTGTGGAATGCCTATAACATCACCACAAAAATGGCAGAACTCACAGACTTCATCTCGGATTACTCACCGGACATTCTTGCTATTACCGAGACTCATGCCAAGCCTTCTCAAAGATTAAATATCCCCACGTATAACTTTTATAGATGTGACAGAACTACCCATAGAGGTGGCGGCACTGCTATTTATGTATCTAAATTATTTAATTCATCAGTATATAATCTTAATACTACTAATAATATTGACGAGACCTCTGTCATTGTACAGGTTAATAATAAAAATATTAAAATAATCTCTATTTACAACCCACCCAACAACGAGATTAAAGAAGAACATTTCAGAGCTTACTTTGACTCTAATATGGATACAATCGTCCTTGGCGATCTAAACGCTAAAAACCAAGTTTGGGGCTGTAACAGCACTAACAAACAAGGCAGAAAGCTGCACGATATTACTAAAAATTTAGGTATAATTATATATACCCCAGTCGACCCCACTTTCTATCATGTACTACATCATGGGTATGATCCAGATATACTGGACATTAATTATGGTTACCAACATGATCTCTCCATTTGCTCTTCAGGTTGTAAACGACCTAAGTAGCGATCACCTACCAGTACTAGTAATGACCTGAATCCCAAAAAATGATAATAAAAAAACCCGAAAAAAAGTAGACTGGCTATTATACCATAATATTTTAACAAAATCTCTTCCGTATCCAACCAATATTAACACCACCTCTGAAATGCTATCATATCCCTTAATGAAAAACTTACTGATGCCGTAAATCAGGCTACCTCTGAAAGAGTACTTGATTTAAATAATTTTAAATTACCTAGATACATCAAGGATAAAATAAGATACAAAAACAAACTACTAAAATACTACGAACGCACTCTAAACACAATTTACAAAACTGAGTACAATAAAATCATTAAGGATATTAAAAAGGAATGTAAAAATTTTCGTAATGAGCTGTGGAATGATAAAGTTGCAAGCTTGAGCAAAGAGGATAACTCGCTCTGGAATATGGCCAGAAATTTAAGAAAGTCCATCCCAGTTAATTTACCACTAAAAAAACAATAACCAAACTGCCTATACTAATAACGATAAAAGCTAAGGTTTTCTCCACTGTTATGCAAGAACAGTTTTCACTTAATAACATCTCATGCCTAATCAATGATAATTATGTTAACCTAACATAAAATGATATTATTAATTCAACACCTAGTAATAATACTAGTATTATGCTCCTCCAAGTATCATACCATTACTAAAGAACATCTTCAACGCTTGTTTAAACCTTAATTATTTTCCGGATATATGGAAAAAGTCTGATGTTATTTTATTACCTAAACCAGGCACATGTGCGGCAGATCCAAAGAATTACCGACCAATTAGCTTACTCCCCACCACTTCTAAAATACTAGAAAAAATACTACAGAAAAGACTAGATAGTTATCTTGATAAGATTCCCAAACAACAATACGGCTTCAGGCCCAATCTATCCACTACAAAACAACTTATAAATATTCTCAAGTCTATTAGTAATGGAAAATTCAAAAATGAAACTATGGCCCTTATCCTGCTCGACGTCGCGAAAGCGTTTGATCGAGTATGGCATGAGGGCTTAATTGTCAAACTCTATAACATGAACTTCCCTATTAATATTCTTCATATACTCGATTCCTACCTAAGCAATAGGTACTTTAGAATAAAATTAAATAACGCTTATTCAGAATGTAAGTGTGTTAATTCTGGCGTCCCACAAGGATCGATACTAGGTCCCATACTTTATATATTATATACGTATGATTTCCCCATTGATAATTGTAACTTAAACGAGATAGTAGCCCTATACGTGGATGATACGATATTTGGTCAATTTAGGAATTGGTAACTGGGCGGAGTGAGCTTGGCGCTAGCTTTTATCCATCAATCTTCTTATAACCCTATATTGATTGTATAATCCGTACTGTGCCAAACTTATTCGCCAAAGTATTTGGCGTTGTTAATGCAAAAGCATTTTTGGAAGCCATTTTCTAGATTAGGTTGCGCGAGATATGATATTGTATCCTCATGACAGTTTTAATTACAGGTAATTCTTATTAATTATAGATTTATAACATTAGTGTATGTTTCAAAGCAATATATAAAAAAATTTAAAAAAGATTAATGAATTATATTAAATTTCTGAAAATACAACGCTTTAGAATTCAAATTGCATAGTTTGTCTCTCTTTATATGTAAAATTTATGTATTTTAAAAAAATCGTAATAAAAAAAAATTTCATTCATCAATGTTTTTCTCTGTTTTTTTAGAAATCCTTTGTTTGTACTGTCAAAAATGTGTGAAGCAGTTTAGTAATGAAATTTCTTATATTTAATTTAGATGATTAATGTTTATTTCAGTGACATGATACAAAGGTTTTTTTTTTTTCTAAAGTTTTATTGAGAGCTTTTATATTGAATTTTATTGTTAACGGTGAAGAGTTCTTTGATCATGTTTAAAATAGTGTTGTTTCATTTTTTCGTTGTGAAATTTAAAAAAATAATACTCTAGGAATAAATATAGAAAGATCCTTATTTTGGATTTTATCTAATATTTATCACTTTTCAGGGGTCTGTTTAGAAGAAATTTGGGTCCGTTAACGGACCCTTCACAAAATAATTTATCTTTTAATCGGACCCTTCACAAATTTGTTTATCTTCATTATTGTTTTGTTAATCGAATAAACCCTTCCCAGGAAAGGGAGGGGTGAGAAAGACAGATGTAAAGGAACTAAATTTTGTCTTTGGCAGGCGCTTCTTCCTTTATTCGTCAGAAATGAATATTCTGCGTTCAGCTGTATAGGCTAAATACCAAATATTTGTATGTTGCATCGCTAATTTAGTAGTTGCAATTGCTGTTTATTTTTTAAAATAAATTTTTTTTAATTATAATAATACAGTGTTGAGCATAATCTTGTATGTCTTTACAATTTAAAACTTATTGAAAAAGTTTTTTTGCAATAACGGACCCTATTTGCTCAAATTCACAAAAGCGGACCCTGGTTGAAAGAATGTGACTTGACTTTTACTTTATATTCACGAATTACCAGTAATTTTCTCGCAATTTTACAAAACGGACCTTTCACAAAATATCTGGACAGACCCCTGCTTTTATTCGCAAGTACTGCTTTCATTATTCCTATTGTTTTAGGTTGTCTTAACTATTCAATTGATTATGAGCATGCTTACTTTCCTTAACATTTTTATTCTATATGTATCACATCTATGTGCAAAACAATTTGTACACATTAATGTTTTTCTATTTAAAATACATAATAAGATTACTATAATAATTCATTAGAATATAATTCATATTAACAAATTTGATTGGATTTTAATTTGAAGTTTTTCTAATTATTAATAAGACTACTTGTATTTTTTATATTGATCTATATATATGTATATTTATTTTTTAATCTCAGCGCCCCAAGTTTTTTAGAGTTAATGTTTTAGTCATAAAGGACAATGTAAAACAAACCTTGCATACTTCTTCTGTCCTTTCACAAAATGCTTACATATATTTAACTCTGTAACTCTTTTTATTAGGTGATTCCATGTTCTTTCACAGATGGTACTAGCCTTAATAGATTTAGTAATAGTAATGGTACTAGCCTTAATAGATTTTGATATACATTTTGAAACTATTTTGTTTGTTAAACAGCATAATGCCCTTCTAGTTTACAAAGGTTTAGCTGGGGTTTTTTTTGTTCACATCACTTTATCAAGAAGAGGTACAATTCAGTGAGTTGCAAATCCTAATACAAAATAATAAGACTAAAATTTATTTTTTAAAAAGCTGCAATCTGTTATAATATTGAACCAGACATTAAGATTAATGAACTATTTCAAAATAACAATTTGTATATTGTGCAACACTAAAGAGCGAAATTACTGGGACAAAATTGTTGATAAAAATTTCTCTGTTGCTCAGAGATTCATCTAATTTTATTCTTTTTTAGCTTAAATGAAAGGCAGCTTGAACAGGAGCCATTAAGAGTGTCTCAGTTAGTGTTAGTATCTATCTCTATTGCTACTATAATGTTGCTGTTTTTTTATTTATTATTCAATGAATTGTATATTATTATTAGTGGCATTGTACCTTAATTGTTATAAGTTTTTTTTAATTCAAAATTTTGAAGCTGTTTTAGTAAATATGTTTGACACACATATATATATATATATATCACTTATGTTAATTATTGTTATTTTTTGTTAAAATGCCTATACGTTTATTGAATATTTCTTTAATGTGACTGGAATTGAAATTTATAAGGAAATAATTTTCAAAATTTTTCTTAGCTCTGTAAAGATATTTAATGTTCTATCTACATAATTTTCAATCTAATCTGACCTAATGTTCGGATTTATAAAGCATGATTTGAAAATATCCTATTTGTTTTCATTATTGATGTAAAATAGAAACTTTATTATTTAAGTTAAGGTTAAAAGATGCTTAACCTACACGTGTTCTTCCCTGTCAATTTATTGGTAAAAGTGACTTTGGCATGAAAGTATTATCCCTGATTCACTATTTTTTTATTTTTAAGTTTCATTTCTTCATAAACCTAATTAAACAAATAAACTTCAATAAATTTATGTTTCTCGTGGTGCTTCTCAGAAAAGCCTCATGGGTTCAGGAGGAGATTAGCCCCATAAATACAATCCTTAGGCATGTGTTAAGTAAAAATTGTTATATGTTCTTTATTGGCATTTGCTAAAACTTGCTGCCGCTTATTTATATAAAATTTTAATTTATTACTATTAAATATGAATTGATAAGTTATTGTTTTATTTTATTTGCCTTTCAATAAGTTCTTAAATTTAATGCTTTCATATGTGAATTTAATGCTTTCGATGTAAAGCACTCAGGTATTTATTAAGCTATATTCATTTTGTTTTATTGCCAAGCATGCTTTTAAATGTTTGCTTACCTGATTTAAATTCAACAAAGATGGATATTTTGATCAAGTCAAGTTGTTTGCGACATACAAGTATGTATTTATTTAATTTTAGATTCTAGGGTCAAATTTTACCACAAAAGAGATATATATATAAATGTCTCATATGTAATTGTTTAAATGTTTTTCTTATTTCTTTTCTACAAAATAGATCTGATATTTATGCCACTTTGTTATTAAATTTATCAATGGTTTAATAGGTGCACAGCAATAGTATATACATTAAATTATGAAACTAATTCCTCCGCTATTTTTATCCCTTTCACATACCAAAAATATTTTTTTCCTTTCAGTTTGCAGGCAACATATTTTCCTGCACTATACCAAATAGAACCTGGCATATTCAGATTCTGCATATCACTTAGTTAATCTAAGCATTCCTTATTTATCTGGCCTCTGTAAATAGATTTTATAAGAAATCTTCTGGCTATTTCCGTGACCTGATACATCAGCATAAAGAAAAAAACTTATATGCGAGGTATTTAAATAGTAAAATAAAAAAGTCTGTTGGATAGTTATGTCAAAAACTTCACTACTTAAATGGTGCTTATTATCTGAGAATACAAATTCAACTAAAACACTACAAAGTAGTTCCATATTGTTATATTGCAGAGTCCATTGTTAAATGTTTGTTTACGTGTTATTTTGATGTATATTACAAAGTAAACTCTGATTATGAAACGCATGTTTTATTGCTTGCTTCCATATTTTAGATCTTCCGAAAGTGGATATTTGGATAAACTAAAATTGTCTAAATCTAAACCGTAAGTAAATTATTTCTGTCCCTGTAAAAAAGCACACTCAGTGGCTATTATATTACATGGCATTCTCTTAACTGTTTGCTTGCATGTTATAGGTCTTACAAAAAGTTACCTATGAAGCAGTATGTATTTATTTTATATTGGTACTTTTAATGTAGGCCAATCTTGATTCAAGTCCTCTTATAATTTGTGTATATATATATATACATATATTTCAGGTCGCTTAAAAGCAGATATTTTCATGAAACAAAGGAGCCTATTAATGCCTGAAAATTATATCACTCCTTCCATTCCATTTAATTTAAATTGTAAATCAAGTACAGATATTTTTGAATGTGAACAATATATCTCTCAGTTGACTGATTTTATTGAAGATGAGAAAGTGCAACACATCTTGTTGCCAAATATTATTCAAAATTTAAAACATTTAATATCTTGTTGTCATTGCATATCAAAAGTAGTTGATGTACCATCTACTAAATTTGCAATTCCATGTCCAGTTCTTCTTAATGCTAAATTAGAAAAACAGGATATCATTAAGAAAAGGTAAATATAATAAAGAGAGGTTCTTCGAATAACTTAAAAACTACCATTAAGAAAGCTAAGTATAATTTAGAAGAACTTGATGAATCTAATCATTCAGAAGTTAACTGTATATCTTTCACTCCAAATCTAAATAACATAAAAAATATAAATCTAACAATCAATAAAATTAACATATCACTTTTAGAATTGAAGTCATTAGACATTTTTATTCATGTAAGAGAAGATAAATACTTAAAAGCAGTTGATAAAAATTTTATGAAAGGCTGGCTGTATGGCAGTATCATTAATGCATTTATTTCAAAACTATCTTCCAAATTCTAATAATTTAGCTGCACTTTGCTCTCATACCCCCTATATTATGTCTAATGGATCTCCTCTGAATTATTGGAGCAGTGATAAATTATCTAAGGCAAAGAAAATTTTTATTCCTATAAATAAAGAAAATCATTGGACATTGCTGGTAGCTAATTTTGCAAAAAATGAAATAGAATTTTATAATCCATATGGTCTTGCCAAACCAAAAGTCTATATGAAAGAAATAATTAAATGGATTCAGGAGTTAAATAGGATTAAAAATTGTGACTCTAATTGATCGGTTTCTCTTCTATCCCATGCAATTCAAAAAGATAATATGAATTGTGGTGTTTTTGTGTGTTACTATGTTTACGCCAACCGAGCAGTTGGCCGTGATGTCATTTATATCATATTTTAAAAAATTAATTATGAAAAGAATAAAATGAAGGGGGAAAAACTGTGCTGTGACTAACTATTAGATGTTGTGATGTATTGTCCTGTGATAGTCTTGTTCTTAATGTCGTTAGTCTTTTTGTCTAAACCCTGATGGATGCTGCAATAGAAGTATTGAATAAGATTAACCAGTATATAATATGCATATATACGATATATTATATGATTTAACATTAATTGTATATGTGCTTCGTAATTATGATAAGGAGTAGTGAGACTTTTCTGAAGATGTCGCAAGTACGTCTGGAAAAGGGTGTATATGCCTAAGTTGATTGTTCGTGGTTATTATATATATATATATAATAATTGTATGTATGTATGCATGCTTCCTAATAATGTTTCATGAAATTTTCTAGCGCATGCTTATAACACTTTTCTGTTTATTAAAAATGTTCTTTTCTGTGTGGAATGCCCCTCTTTCTCTCTATAATTCAAATTGATTCCAACTAATGTATGCAATCTTCTATTATATTTAAAATTTGAAAAGTTGTGCTTTCAACTATATACCATTGTTTGAAATCTTAACAAGGTATCTTGATTGAAATATTAATTTGAAGCAACTTGTTCTCTTCTGGCTTTTGCCTGGATTATATTTGGAATTGTTCTATAATTTTATATAGTCTGTCTTAAATTTAAAAGTTTAATTAATATTCACATTGCAGTTTGTTTTTCTAGTGATGATTCATATTTGTCCCGGGGAATAGTTTCACAGCATTGTCTATTTAAAGCTTTTCTGTGAGATATGTTTACCAGGACTTAATATTTCTACAATGGTGTATGCAGATTCTCATTTACTTTGAAGAATATCTCTGTACAGCAACAAGATAACATTTCGGGCATTGAATTTGCAATTCGTATTTCAATGAAATTTTTTTTTTTTTTCTTTTAATTCATAAAACTAATTGAGCTCTTTATTTTCCGACATGGTTGCCAGATATTATTATTATTGGATTCTGACCCACTGCAAAATTTTAAGGTAACATGATTTGTATTTTTTTATCAAGAAAGATGCTTCTATTTTCTAGCTGACTAAGCAGACAATAGTTATAAAGAAGACTTTAAGTTACTTGTTTTCTCAGGATGTTGCCACTAATAGTAGTCATAGACCTTATATGATTGCACCTGCAGCAACCTCAGAGGGTCAGGCTGGCAACCAATACTGTTTGTCCATTGTATAGGAACGAAAAGAATAGAAATACTTCAAATATTCAGATCCAACTTGATTATATAGTGTATTTTTTATTTTGTACTTTTCACTTACGCTGTACTCTTATGTACCACTAAAAATTAAAAAATAAAGATCAAAAGAAAATGTGTATAATTTATTTATCGTTTCTTGAATATACACAAGTCTGAATATACGTATAAGCTATAGTCTTCTTAGTATTTTTTGGGGTCACTCTGTTTTGAGATTTCCATTGTGTCACATAGTCGTTAAAATGGTCCTCGTTCAATTCGTTTCGTTTGAATCAATTCTAATTCAAAGTTGAAATTAGTAATTATCTAATAACTTATAATATTTGTCCCCTGTTTACATCAATATTTTTTACTTAAATTAGAAACTTTGTCAAGTTTAAAAAATATGTTTTATAAATAATTTAAGAGCTAAAGAACTGGGTCAAACCTTCTCACTAAAGGGTTATTTGACTCTCTTTGTTTTGAAGGGTGAGTATGTAAAGTACCAATACAGCAATAAGTAAGTGTCTAAAAAATACGATAATTCTGTTTAAAGAAACATCAAATCTAATTTTTATTTACTGATGAAAAAGCCAATTTAATTTCAGTTAATCCCCTCAATATTATATTTTTAAACCCCTAAAAAAAGGTATAAAAATTAAGTATCGCAAGCAAATTAATATTAAGTAAGAACGAAACAGAAATGATATCGAAATATGTTGAATCACTAATGAGACAGGTGGAATGAAAGACATCGAAACCAATTTGATTGAAAAGTAAATCTAGGAGGGGTTTCTAAAATGCGGAAATCTATGAGGCTTTAATTTTTTTTCTGTCACAAAATTTATCAGGGACAATTTATTAGATTTCAATAAGGGTTATGTTTTTTCATTCATTAAATATTAGACATTAACAGATCTTTTAAAACATTTTATTCTATAATAAAAATAATTGCCATTATCGAAAACTAATTGATATAAAGTTTTAGTGTGTTCCATTGATATGCTGAATGCGCGTTTTAGCTGGATATGCGGTTACATTTATTCTTTCTGATTTAATAGACTCTTTAATAAAGCCTTAAAATTTTAAGCCAAAAATGTTCAAAAAATATATGCAATAAAAAGAGGTTTTACATTATAGCCTCATCATAATTAATATATTTAACAATCAAGTAATATTATCAAATTTTTTAATAATATAATATTAATACTCATCAATAAAAAATAATCACTATTTACTTTAGATGTATAGAAATAGAATTGAATTTATAAGGGCCCGCCAAGCTTAAATCCGGCCCTGAAGATACATATCAAAGGAAGCGACTATTTTAAAGTATATTAATCCTAGTACTTCACTTAACTGTAATCCAACTTCTTTTTATATTAAACTAGCAGTACCGCAAGAGTGGGGGGACTCTCTCTCCCCTCCCTGTATGTATATATATATATACACAGTAAAACCTCAGTTAAGCGGACATTCTTGGGACCGAAAAAATTGTCCGTTTACGGGAAGGGTACCCTAATAACGAAGTTCAACACCTTAAATTATTTTTAGAATATTTTCAAAGATGTAGAAATAATTAAATAATCTACAAGGATATTTATTTAAACTTCAAGAAAGATAAAAAAGAATATATAAAGAAGTTTGATATAAATACATAATTCTAGATGTAGTTACAGATAAATGAATATAATTTTCCTATTAGCATTGATACTTAAGTTAGACATATGATACCGAATAGGAGCTCAGTCGGTTTCAATTATTAAGTTTACATCCCCTTACACCTACTTATCATTTGATAGGGAACACGGTTAATACCTTCTTGAAAATAAACCTCCCATGATTCACAGAAGGAAAAAAAAGCAATGCATGCCTGTAAGTGATGAGGACCTATGGAGTTGATTATTCACAATTGATCAGCTATCAAGTGTCTGAATAAATGTTTCGTTTGCATGAACACCTCAAAGATTCTTCTGTTCTCTTTTTTTTATACCAGTTGTGTTAAATACAGTCTTCAAATTGATAAGAAAAAATAAAGAAATTTTCAATGGGGAAGAAGCATTTAAGATGTCATTTCAACTTGAGGGATCTCATAACCTGTGTGGTCCAGAGGAAAAGATGCCGATGTCCGAATTATTTCAGGAGAGCAGTATCATTTTCTCTCCTTTCTTTGCAAAAATAAGGCAAGGTGAGAGGAGAAAGATTGATTCTTCAGTAGTGAAATAGCTTAACAATATTTTTAGTTATGGATAAGGCAAAAAATTTACATGCTTTAAAAATGGTGAAAAGTCGCATTTTTTTAGCTTGCTATTTAAAGCAAAAACAGTTCTTTTTTCAAATTTAGAAAAAGTAGTGTCCGTTTTGAAGAGATAGAAAATAACGTTTCAGGGCCAAAATGACTGTCCGCGCCCGGTTACTGGAGTATCCGCTTTGCGGAGAATGTGCATAATGGTTTATTCATAGAAGATTCCCGGGGAATTAAAAATATGTCCGTAATGAGAGGCGTCCATTTTGCAGGAGTGTCCATAACAGGAGGTTTCACTGTATATATATGTGTGTGTGTGTGTAGGAGTTTGTGGAGCAAAAGAGGAAATAACGACAATAATTTAATAATCAAACTTAACATTTAATAGAAAAAAAGGAAATAAGTTTAACAGTGATATGATTGGTGAGAGCTGTCTTCTCTTAAATTTTTCTATGGAAAAGAGAGTTAATTATAAATTCGGGACTTATCCCGCCTGAACTCGCTGGCACCGTTCAATGAGGAAGTAGATGATGAAATTCTCCCAAATATTACATAATGACGGATGATGCAATTTGGTCTATTCTTACACATGTGTGTGTGTAACATAAAAGCTTCAACTCAAATTTTTATGTTATTCCTTTATCTAAGTCCATTTCTTAATTGATTATTCTAAACAAAACGCTCTTTCGCACACTTTAATATTCACATCCTGTCTTTTAATCTGTTTTGGCTTTAAGTTATGCATTAACATTTTTGGTTTTTCTCTTTAGTTAAACGGTGGGAAAGTTTTTTTTCCTCAACCAATTTTTAAGATCGATTGTAATTATTGAGATTTCCCTTATTCCCTAAAACGAAACATTTTACGGGTTTATTGTGCAAGATTTCCCCTAACTTTTATTGAGGAGCACTTCGATTTTGTGTCATTTGGATAATTATTCAATCTCTCATAACTATTAAATAAATAGTGACCTTTTATCTGCCTAATATATATATATATATATAATATATTTTTTTTAGCGTCCACCACATGGCAACATAACAGGCAGTATTGCAATTTTTTTTTTTTACCATGCCTAGCACATAGCCTAAAATTAATGCGTGCGCGAGCCGCGGGATTTCCAATTTTTACAGAAACTTAACTCTTTTTTTTTTCTTTCTTGAGTTCTACCAATCGGTGGAATACCTATTAACAGAATTCTTAGAATCTGCACTAGTCTTAAACAGTATATCGGATGGTAGGTGGTTCGCCCATTTAGACGCAACAACGGCACTGCAAAAAAGTTACGGAAACATCACGGCTGCTCTTCAAATTTTTGAAAAGAACAAAGAATTTTTAGAAACTGTACATTTTCAATCATGAACCTTGAATATGCTGTTTTGCAAGAAATTGATTTTAATGTTGTGATAAAAGGTATCGCCTCTCAAAAAGTGTGAACATTATTGCTGCTTTAAGCTTTCTTTGTTAATAATGTATTAAAGTTTTTATAATAATCTATTATTGTTTAAAAGAAGAAAAAAAATTCTAAGTTACAAAGAAATAAAAAGTCAATAAGTAAATTTTTTTTCTTTAAAACTACTCATGAAAGGTCCCCAAATAAAGACAGGCCCATGGACCCTAAAAACATTAAAATGGCTCTGCCACTTAATTAAAAAACGAAACACAATTAATTCAGGTTATAAAGTAGCAGTAACAGTAAAAGCATAAACGACCCAAAGACATTATCTGGCCTTTAAATGCTCATAATCTAAACGTAATGAAATAGAAAATGTATGCCCCTTTAACAAAAAAAAAAAAAAAAAAAAAAAAAAAAAAAAACAGTCTTACAGTAAAAATTTTTTACAAAATCAGATACAAAAATGCACTTTCTCTAAATAAATCTACCTTTTCTTTTTTCATTGGGAGTAGCCGGAACCATGGAAATATGGTTCGGTCAGGAGAGAGTTCCAAAATTTGGTCCTCTTAATGTTAAATTTACTTTTTGCGTATTTTACTGTCTCGAGTACTTTTTAAGCGAATTGAATTTTTTTTATTTACAATTATAAAATTCGTTTATCTGCATTAAATTCCACGCAAAATATATGTTTTAGCAAATGTTCATTAGTTTTTTATTTAATAATAGTCGGAAATTTTGAATTGTATGGAATGCATCTTAAAGAATGCAATTTTAAAAAGCAAAATACAAAATTTCAGTAAAATTGGTCTATTAGCGAAAAGTTGCATTTTTAAAAAAATTTCTACCATACAATTCTTCTTGTTTCGACTATTATTAAATAAAATAATAAATATTTATATATTATAGCTATATTTTATATAGAATTCGCTTTAGATAAACGAATTTTGTAACTGAGCGCAAAAATATTTAAAATTGCTTTAAAAGTTTTCGAGATATGGCAAAATACGCAAAAAGTAAAATTAACATTAAGGGGTCTAAACTTAGTACTGTTCTCCTGACAAAACTATTGGAACATTAAAATCTCTGAATTACAACGTACTACTGTGCTGGTTTTGGTGCTCCATCCTTCGTTGGCGCAATGCACGCTCTCCAGAAAATTTTTTGCTATATAACAGAAAAATGTGATGTGTGATGTAGTTAATTTACGTCGCACTAGAGCTGCACAATGGGCTATTGGCGACGGTCTGGGTAACATCCCTGAGGATGATCCGAAGACATGCCATCACAATTTTGATCCTCTGCAGAGGGGATGGCACCCCTGCTTCGGTAGCCCAACGACTTGCACGCAAAGTCGAGCACTTTACGGTAGAACAGTTTAGCGAGGACCAATACCGCACACCCTCGGTCCCTACGCAGACTGATCCAAGTGGTCACCCACCCGCACACTGACCGCAGCCAGTGATGCTTGACTTCGGTGATCTGCTGGAAACCGTGTCTTAACGATCAGTCCACTGCGGGAGCAGAAAAATGAGTTCGCAGATAAATGAGAACGATTAAGTGTAATTTGGTCACACTTTCCTTATTTATTCATTTTGTACTCGAAACTAGCGTTAATGTAATAGCTTAAACTTTTTTAAATGAAGACGTATAATCCAAAAAGGTTCGAGGATATGAAAATCATCAGCTGTGAGTACAGGCGATTGGAAATTTGTTTAAGGGTTCATCGACCAGCTTCAGTAAGGGGCTGCGGTGCTTCTTCACAAGCACCGCAGCCCCTTACATGGCTTGGATGCCTTAAACCTCGCTCTCCAGAGCCGCGGTGACGAATAGAGCGCCTGCCTCTCAATGAGTTGAACCTCTGATTCGAATCCCAGTGATGGCTGATCGACACGAATTCCACACCCGGCTCGCACCGACTGCTGACGTAAACTATCCTATACGGCAGACGGATTATGGGAAAGAGTCCCCTTGCGGTCTGACTAAACATGAAAGTTTTTGTGGTTTTTTTCTTCATGTAACGCAAATGCGGGTTAGTTCCAAGGAAATACTTAAATCCCCCAATACTTGATCCATAAGTTCCCTTGTCTTCTGGATTGTGTTCAAAATTACAAGGTGTTGAGCATTGGTAACAGTAACCCCGAAATTGGGTAGGCTGTTCAACGACGATTATGAAATAAAATAAAAACCGCGCGCTCCAAATCACAAATTGTTTTAGTAATATCCCTATTTTTATCTTTTTTTGCGCGTCAGATTTAACGCTCTTAGATATCATTACTTAAACTGCATAACATGTCTGAGTTTGGATGGAATTCAATGACTGCATCCAAAATAAAAGTTAAGCAGTTTTTAAGGACTTTTAAAGACCATGGGAACCCTGAAATTCAAACATTATTTATTGATTACCATTCAACTATTGAAATTTACTGTGCACAATGTTAATGCTATTATTTATTAGATCTATGATTTTAATCCTAAATTATAAATTGTAATTCTCTGTTACTTCACTATTTTCATTAGTAATAAGCAATGAAAACTCACCACTCATGCTCTAAGGATAATCTTTTTAAATGGTGCATTAGAGTTCAAACAGAGCTTTTACAAATAAACAATTAAAAATCAATAATAAAAAAGAAAAGTAATGTTTAATTAATGGGGCAATGCCTTTTCATGCTATGTATGAATCACGGGGAAAAGTATAGGCTTAGTATTTGCGGGTTGCAGTCTAAGGATAGTCAAGGGGTCATCTAAGAAAAGACAAAAATAAATAAAATAAAAAAAGCTGTATTCAATTACATTTCGAAAAAAAAAAGTTAAAATTCCAAAACTCAGAAGATATATATATTTTTTAAAAGAATTACTTTTATATAAATACAAACAAGAGGGCATGAGGCATCAAAGAAAAGCTAAACGGTGTGAGAAAGAGCCTTAGTGCAGATTATACATAAAATGCCAATTCTATACATGCAAATAAAATAAAAATTATAATTTTTTTTTTCCTTCTTAAACAAGTAACTAAATATTTAACACATCCTATTTCCTGTATTAAATTTGTTAAAATTTATTTTAGCCATGATAAAAAAATGAAAGAAAAAAAAATGTGTGAAACCAGCTATAGTTTGAAAAAATGAAATGAAACTTTACTTGTAGCTTTTTTAAGACAATGTACAAAAATAGCTTCTTTTATATATTAG
The DNA here is from genome assembly GCA_949128135.1 of Parasteatoda lunata. Classification (NCBI taxonomy): domain Eukaryota; kingdom Metazoa; phylum Arthropoda; class Arachnida; order Araneae; family Theridiidae; genus Parasteatoda; species Parasteatoda lunata. Next base: position 95,776 of record OX421981.1, on the reverse strand, counting down.
GTTTTATTTCATATCAAACTTTGAGACACTTGAGTACATTAATATTGATACAAATGGTTAATAACTTAAAAATTTAATATACTTTTTATTACCAATTAAACTGTAGTTGATTTAGACTAAGAAGAAATAATACACTTCTCCATTTGATTACAAAACAAAAAATTTTTATTTTAGGTTATAAAGTAGCAGTAACCATGTAAGCATTAACAAATACTGTTAATTCAAATAATAACGAACAAACAATTTAATTCTATTTATTTAAGCTGATTTCAAATGAGGTCCACAATCCCTTAAGATGTTCTTTGGTCTGTTTATGTTTCTAAACAAAGCATAAAGAAATAAAAAATTAAATGCCCTTTTAACATAAAAACAATACAGTTGTACCGCAAAAAATTTCTCCTTCATGTTTCAGCACTCATACATAACTTCATCAAAAAAAAAAAAAAAAAACATTTATGCTAGAAAAATTTTGACCAAATTAAATTAGATATTCATTCAACACAAAACAACCCTACAAAATAAAAACTTTAATGAAATAAAAATTAGAGTAAATTATTTACACTTTTTAATATTGTCATCAATAGACAAATTTTGTGTACTAGAAAATCATATTAAGATTGTGAGAAATCGAGACATTTTTTTGAAAAGCCACACAATCCCTGATACACAAAAAATCAATTAAAACAGACACAAAACCCACACATCAATTAAAACAAAAATGTATTAAAATTCATCTGAAAGTAAGATCCAGACAGTGGTGTTAAATTCTTTAGAACTGCTCTTAGAAGATATTTGAGGGTATGTTGTTATTTTACCGGACAGCCAATGGTGGATACAATGTATTTTAGATGTAAATATAAACTACAAAGAAGTTAAGATAAGTTTTCTACAGCCTCATGGACCCTCACTGTCATACTCGTATCACAGAAGCCTTTGATATTGAAAGTAAATAAAATACAGATCATTTAGAATGTTGATGTACAAACAACAAAAGGTCAAGATTTTTTCATACCACCTAATGAGATAAAAAAAATAAACACAAAAATAGCACTACATCATTCCTAACTACTTCATAAAATTTTATAATACTTAGATGTTTATACAATTACTAATTCTGTTCATAACATATTGTTGCAGAGTTAATAATCATAATTTTTATTTTAAGTTTTATGAAGTAAAGTATTTTCTATGAAATAAATGTTATTCATATCTTGTAACTAGTTCACATATATTTTGCATATCTAAAGGTAAACCATTTTTTAATAAGAAAAATATAATACACTTGCTAAAAATAAAATTGTTTTTTTCAACACATTTTAGAAGCCAAAAGTATGAGATAAATATTACTTTTGATATGAATGACCACTGATTTATATATTGATTTAGGCTTTTTACTCAGTTTTCCATGTATATTGTATTAAATGTCTTAAAAGGAAAAAAAGTTGTACAGCAGACCGCTTTCAATTAATAAAAATTTTGGTTTGCAGTTATTAATGTTTTTTTTTTAAAAAAATTTCTATTTCTATGATACAAATTTGAAATGTGTAGAAGAATGTTGCTGAAAAAAAAATTTTTTTTTTCGTAATTTTTTGAGACCACATATAAGGCCAAATCAGGTTGCTTTGTAAGTTGACCTAGCCTCAGAAAGTCATATAAGGTATCAAATGAAAGGTCTATTGCAATGGTGTTTCATTTTTTTTTCTGATACAATTAAAAAAAAAAAGTTACATATGTATGCAAATTTGTGGTTTTTCTAAATTTTATTTTTCAAGTGTCTATAACTTGGACAAATTTCAACTTAAAAATCTAAAAATTGGTCGAAATGCTTACTTTATCATGTGTGCATGTTCCACCAAATTTCATTGAAATAGGGGGGGGGGTCAGTTCAAAAGTGATTGATCTGACGTGGAATGACTCATTAAATTTTCCCTTTGCTATTGCTAATATTTCCTTCTACTTATTATATAAATATAATTCAAATTTTAAAGGATTTTTCTGATTGATAATTTCTAAATCAAAAAATAAAGAATTTTACCCTTATATGTTTCAAATATAGATTTTTATATATTTATTATTTGATTGTTACAAAATTATTTTTCTAATAAAGCAGTGGCAAGTTAAAAAAAAAAAAAAAAAACATTTTTATACTTGACGCACATTTGACGTAACTATTAATACTCAGCAGTAAATAATCTGTTATCGAGAATCTAATCTATCCTCATAAGAGCAAGTATTCCATAGTTCGAAAATAAATTTTATGTATCATGAATTTTTTCATTTTCAATGTTATTGTTATTTCCACAGAATTTTTATCATTTCAGTATTATTGATGATCATAATGTGCTTAAATTCACAAACATATTATTACTTTTCATTATTTCCAAATAAATAAATAATAACTGATAACCACATACAAATTTTATTGATAATTTTTTTTAACAGCAATCTCTTGTAATAGTTTAATTAATCTTTCAACGCATGTTATTAAAACTGCACGTTACAAATTCATTTAAAAAATTTTATAACTAGAAACACTTTCAATGTTGAATAAACATAATATATAAACACTTAAACATCAATTTAAACTCTACTGCACAATTATTTTCTATGTCACAATTACAATGCTTAATAATTTTAATTATTACTTAAAAGTACAAATGTTAGGAAATATGCATAAGATTATTAGACTTTACATGGCATAATTATTATTTTAATTAAAATCTGAATTTTCTTTTCCTTACAACAGAACGTAAGAAAATTACATAAATAGTGCAGCTAAGCTTTTATAAGAGAATACTTAATTTAAAAGTAATTAAGAGCACCTATTAACATACTCTTAATATCAAAACGATATAATTTTATTTAAAAACAAATAAACCTAAAAAAAAGAAAACGTACATTTTTATTGTTACATTTATAAATATCTAAAAATTCGAAAACATTTTCGTTTTAATTTCATTTTTTAAACAATAATCTCCTCTTTTCTACTGGTTGTTTACAAAATAAATGTAAACACTATCCATCAATGAATCAATTGTGGCAACACACCAAATACGAGATAAGTGAGCAAACACAGACGAGCATGCACAAAATTATTTGAATTTTTATTTTAATTCACAATAAACGCGATAACTATCCAAATTCTTGCAACCAAGAGTGATATTCAATAGCCAATCACAATGAGAATAGCCCTTTGATCCGACGTTATCATCTCCTTGTTGCCATTCTGCAGTAGAAACTATGGTTTAAAATTAGTTACCAATTCCTGTAAAGATAGAGACCCGGATGATACCGCAATAGTTACTAAGTCTATGAGCTCCAAAAGAGCAGTAGCATTACTTCAAATGAAATTAAAACTAGTAGAGGAATGATGTATCAATTGGAAAATACAACTTCACCCAGATAAAAGTCAGCTAATTATTTTTAATAATAAAAAGCAGATAAACCATCACATTAACTTATTTAACACTATTTTCACACCTGTTAATAATGTAAAATACCTTGGCGTTACGATATCCTAAAATCAAAGTTGGTGTACACATATCAATGAAATTCTTATAAAAGCAAAAGGTGCCTATTTTGGTCTAAGTCCAATTATTGGTAAAAATTCCCCCAACACAACTTAGCAAATAAATGATTAATATACCTACAAGTTATTAGACTCATACTAACGTATGCGTGCCCAGCTTTAACAACCATGACCAACAATTTAAAAAAAAAGGCTATCCAATACGGAGAGAAAGATATTAAGAATGATGCTAGGAGCCCCAAGGGCAATTAGCAATGACTCTTTAGGGAAGGACCTAAAAATAGAAAATATAAATGAGCTTATAGCTAAATTAAACACTAAGTTCTTTAGTGATGCTACCAAATGTACAACCTGTGACTTTAACCTTCTGCTAAACGTTGATATTATTAAGGAGAATATTAACTATGGCCCTGTCACAGCTTCTTTGAGCTCGGACTGCATTATATCAAAATATTTTAAAACATAAACAACACAAACCATAACACCAGGATGGGGCGACCCCGGGGCAGGAGCAACCCGAAAGCGTCCGAACTGGGTGAGCCGCATTCCTGTTAATATACACAGCGAGTAACCCGGTGCGAGCGGTAATTACCAGGACGGCCGGGTCGCTGTGCTAATAGAGGAACACTTCTACACACACATATGTATATAGTGTAAATATTCTTTAATTATTTCTAATTTTACTGCTCATCCCATCATATACAATTACCATGTATATATCTAAATCTTATTAATGTATATATCTGTTTACTCTATCCTAATTTTAATGTGCTCAACATCATTTTTGACAATAGAGTTTTCTTCAACCCTACTTTTTACAATCTACTATGACCTACAGAATAAGATGAATCAGTTAGTGGCGCTTCGTGCCAAATACTGAGATCTCAACCATATCCAGCATCCGCTCATTTGCATTCTTGTTCCAGACTCCAAGGAGTAAGGCTGTGTTATAACCGAGCTCTGCGCTAAGATGGCATCCCACAGATTCGGCCGCGGAGGGAAGGCTTTCCGACTCTCTCGCGAACCAACCATTGACCATGTTGCATTAAAGGAGGAAATGAGAAAGTCTGCAGTCAAAGAGATATAAAAGAACTCCGAGAACATTGACAATATTATTAGCAGATACCAATCATTCGCAAACTGCTACATCGATACTATAGAAGACAAAACCAAATGAAGGAGACCTATGAATTATAACATCTATCACAACAAATATAGCATGCTCTACCTCGTAGAGGCATTGAAAGACTTAAAGAATTCACAGATTGAAGCGACTGCTGAATCAAGTAAAACTCCCGAACCAGATTTGGAAAACATGGGCATTCAGGCAACAACTCTGGCTGATTCAACTCTTATAACAGAGGAACCAGACGCAGTGTTAGAAAATATGGATATTCAGACAACAACCCTGGTTGACTCAACTCCTGTAACAGATGAGCCAGACTCAAATATCACCTCTGAGCCTGCTACACAACAACCTACTACAGCTGTGAAAGAAAAGAAAAAAAACGGAGGAAGAACGGTGTCAACCCGGAGACAACAGCCCTTTCTGAACCCGAGATCGAAAGTGAACATATTCACCATGAGGAAGAGATCATCCCCAGAACATCGGCGGAAATTGACACAGAACAGATGAAGTTAGGAGCTACTACTAAAGCCCCAGCAACAGTTGAGATCCCAGCTACTTCACCTGAACCGAAAGAAATTCTGCAGCCCACCGGCAGAAAGATCAAAGCCCTCGTACGTGGACTTAGCGCCGATATCGAGATTCACCATCTCGAAAAAGACCTTTCAGATATTGGTCTACGGCCAATCAAAGCATAGCAGATGAGAAAGAGGCGTGGCCAGGACTACAAGCTCCTCCCCCTCTTCCTAGTCATCCTGATCGACGTTCCCAATAACCGGGAAATCTTCAGACTGGACCGACTAGTGGATAAACCCGTCCGGGTGGAAATATATCGTGGCGGCCGCTACGAAATCCAGTGCAACAGGTTCCAAGGATTTGGCCACACCCAGAAAAGCTGCACCGAAGAGCCAGCGTGCATGAAATGCGCAGGAGTGCAATGCTCATACCTCTTTACAAAGCCCCTGAGTGAGCCTCCTACTGCGTGAACTGCAAGAAAGATCACACAGCCTGTTTTTCAGGTTGCCTATCCAGGCCCAGGAGAAATTCCGCAGCGAAAAAGAAACAACATCGGAGTGCTGCAAACTCAGCTACCAGGTTTATACTGACGCGGGCAAGTACCTTATCAAACACAGATCTTCGTAGCTCATTTGAATAGTATCATACTTAGTGACACTCAGCAAAGGAGTGTATTTTTCCCCGTCCTCTTTAAAGACGGAATTTATTTCTGATGGCGTCCCCATCATCACCATTGTGGCTTCACCAAATGCTGCAAGTTATTTCGGCCTTTTAAAATCATCGTTATGTGATTTCTGCGTCCATTTACTTAAAATCATCGTTATGTGATAGCAGCCAGTGGCGTGCCAGCCGGGGGGACAGAGGGGGCAGTCGCCCCCTCTGAAATTTTAGTGAGGGGGCAAGCAATATGTTTCGCCCCTCCTGAAATTTAATCATTCGAGAAAATAAAATCAAGTAATTCCAATCAATAAATAGTAAAAAAGTAAAATTTTAGAAAAAAAAAACATTTTTAATTGAACTTTGAAGATATTTTCCTCTGAAATTAAAATAAGAGGTAGGCTCTTTTTTTCAACTTTGAAGCTATTTTTCAAAAGGAAAACTTTATTTTTCTCTAATATTTAATAAAAGGGCGAATAAATGCGGTTCGCCCCTTCTGAAATTTAGACATTCGCAAAAAGGAAGTCAATTTAAATTAGTAAACTTAGAGGGAAAAAAAGCCTTTTTTTTTCGAACTAAATTGAGGGGGCGAATTAATGAATTAATTTAATTTAATTGAGGGGACGAATAATGTGTTTCGCCCCTTCTGAAATTTACACATTCGCAAAAATGAAGTCAATTTAAATTAGTAAACTTAGAGGGAAAAAAAGCCTTTTTTTTCGAACTAAATTGAAGGGGCGAAGAAATGAATTTAATTTAATTGGGGGGCGAATAATATGCCATTCGTGAAAATAAAGTTAAGTTAAATGGGTAATTTTAGAAAAAATATAAAACTTTAAAATTGTAATTTAAAAAGTAATTTTATTCTTCAACTTTAAAATTGTCGCTTTTTTGAAAAAAGAAAACACTATTTATTCTGAAATTTAACTGAAGGGCCCAATAGTGTGCTTAGCCCCTTATGAAATTTAGACATTCATGAGAAAGAAGCCAAATTAAATTGGTAATTTTTTAAAAAGTCCTATTTTTTTCTACTTTGAAGCTATTTTCAAAATATAAAACTTCATTTTTCTCTGAATTTTAATTGAAGGGCGTCGAATAATATGCTTCGCTCCTTCTGAAATTTAACCATTTGTGAAAATAATGTCAAGTTGAATTGATAACTTTAGAAAAAAAGAACCATTTTTTCTACTTTTAAGTTATTTTCGAAATAAAAAACTTTATTTAATAGTGAATTTAAATTGAGGGGACGAATAATGTGCTTCGCCCCTTCTGAAATTTAGCCATTCGTGAAAATAAAGTTAAGTTAAATTGGTAATTTTAGAAACAAATACCATTTATTTCTACTTTAAAGCAATTTTTGAAATCAAAAATTTTATTTTCCTCTGAAATTTTATTAAAGGGTGAATAATGTCTTTTTCTTCTTCTAAAATTGGTAATTTTAGAAAAAAAAAAGTTATTTTTTTCTTCTTAAGCCAAAGACATTTTTTTACAAATGATAACTTTCTATATGCGTAATTAAACGAAATAAAAACAATTTTAAAAACAAAATACTTCTCAAAAAACGCATTGCATATAAAATATATAGAAATGTTTAGAAAACTAAAATAATTTCATCTCTTTTACCCTTCCCTGGAAAGAGTAATAAAAGGCATCCTCCACTGATGAAAATTGGTTTAAAAGAATCCCTCGATATTCAACAATTTCCTTTATTAATGTATTATTAATGTTTTTATTATAATCGTAAAACAAATTCATTTATATAGCGGATTAGGTCATGATTATACCGTTTACTGTTTATTGTGTATGGATTTTGCTATTATCTTATATTATGAATTTGTTTATTTTTCAATTGTAAAATAATATTTTGAATTCTTTTTGCTTTTAAACAAGTTTATTTTGATTCATAAATAAAAATCAACCTTTAATTTTTTTTTTAAAAATCAGTCAATAAAAAATAATAAATAAAGTACGTTGAAATAAAAAATTTGATTTTGTATTTTCGATCATTCTTTTGACTTTTAAGAGATACATTTTAATATCGGTTCTTTAAGATTATCTTTGTCCTTATTTTATTGAAATTAATTTCGAATCTTTTGCTTTTATTACACAAAAGTAATATATATTGTAGTTTAATATATTTAATATAAATAAATGAAAATGACCGAAAAACTGTTTATTCCTAAAACAGGAAAATAACATGATAGAGAATGCATTATATCAGCTCTGGAGGGTGTTTTTTTTTCCTTTTTCTAATTTTTAAATTTACCATTTTATTTTTTCTTATATGATAACCATTATATATGATTATTAATTTTTGAAAATTTTAATGTTGAAATAATAAATGCTGTTGATAGAGGATAAAAAATTAATCCGATCAACACTATTGTGACTTAAAATTTCTTATGTGAATATTTCTCTTTACCAATTGAATATTTTTATTTTCCGTTTCCAATTTTGATTTAAATCCGGATAAATGAAACTGGAACAAGATGAGAAAAACCCTACACATAAAACTGCCTAAATTTTACTTTTCCACATTTTTTTAAAAAATTTTATTCTTCTCTTTAAAAATCCGAAAGCAAATAATATTCATTGTCAAAATAATAAGTCATTAAAAAAAGTTTTTAGTTTTTTTACTTAGGAAAGAAGTTGTATGACGTTTTTCTTTATATACTAATTTGCTTTGGAATTTCAAATGAATAAATAGTCCTGTGTCATGATTGTTTGTCATATATAGTTGCATGACAACGTGAATATATTATATAATATATATATATATATATATATATATATAATAGGCAAAATATTCTAAAATGATTCTTTTTTAAAATATAGCCATATTTTTAGGACCCCGTACACACTGGAGTAACGCAACTTTATTTTTACCTCGATGTCCAAGATATAACTGCGGAATATTTTTTTAATATTGACTTTTTAAAAGGAGAGCATATGTGATACATAAAACCCTAAAATTTTATCCAATTTTTATAACACGTGTTGAAAATTTTCGATTTGAAACCAATAAGTGATTTTATTTTTTATAACAATATATTAAACAGATTCAAGAATTGTTATAAAACTGAAACTTCATGACTTGCATTATAATTACCTTATTGACTAGTGATAATTTATTAAAGACTTTATGATTATTTATTTAATTTTAAGTTTGAAGCTTTCATAGCAAGGGATATATGCGCCAGTTATAAAACTTTAAAATCAATATAACAATACAGATACTTACTAAAATTGGCTGAAAAATTAAGTTAAAAAATAATATTAAGTAATGACTTCATGAATTAAATCAGCTCCAAATGTTATTATTCTTTTATAATTTTGCTATATCATTTTATCTCATACGTCATATGGTAACCATATTATATATCGACCGAGATATACTTTTATCAAAGTGTTAGTTTTATATAAAATCCTTTTTATTTTTATATGTTATAAAACCTTCGAAATACAATTTTCAGTTTCTGACTTATTAATTCCTTCATATCTGGCTTTCTGCATGCCGTATAATAATAATTATCTGAATCAAAATATATTTGTTTTATTTGATGGACTATATCCTTAATACCTTCTTTTAAATTTTTTTTCTTTGATAGACAATATCAATAGAACTCTTTTGGTGTTAAGATTATTGTTTATGTGTTTGTTGTTTTTATCATCAATTAAAATAAATAACATACGTCTCATGTTGTTTTTATCACCAGTTTTCAAATTCATCATATCCAATTTTATAAGTTCTATAACTTATTTGTTTTTCATTTAGTTTACGTAAAATAATAAAACTATAATATTTAGTCCAGTTAAAAGTTAATTTCAGTAAGTTTTTTAGAATTTTAAAATTTATGTACAAAAAAAAGTTATTTCTAAAAAATAATTTCGGAAAGCTAAAATATACAAAAATGAAGAAGTATGCATCAAAGATCATGCATCAGTATGATAGAAATATGCATCAAAGAAAAAAATTTGATAATTTCTTTAAGATTTCGACTGAAAGAGAAAAAAGAAGTCTCCAGGCAAACTAGAAATCAGGAGCCATCCTCGATTTTGTAACAAATACATTTAGTATAAATTTCTGTTCTAGTAATTACTTTCCTGGAACGCTCAAAATGAAAATCCTCGCCTTAAGTTCCAATTGTTCATGCGATTTCCTGCCAATTTTGAAGAATCTTAACTAAAATTAATAATTGTAACAATAGTTCATTTTGAAGAAGCAAACAAAAATTCATAGCCGATATTGACACCCAATTCTTAAAAAAAAGTTTAAAACATTGTTCAATTATATAAAATGTTATTGAAATAATTGAATATCCATTTAGTAGTAATTTATAGTTAGTTTTTCTTTTGCATCACATTTTTTTACAAAAAGTGATAAAAACAAAGATAAAAGAATTTTCATATTCTAATTGGTCAGTTAAATGTGAAAATTTACGGAACATGTACAGAAGCGGCTAAACCGTGCCAAACACAAATTATTATTTCTTTCAAGCATAAACGTTAGTAGAGAGGTTTAGCTCTTTCGCGTAATATCTCGCTCGCTCACGCACTTTTAATTTGTGATTCTGTGCAGTGCAGGTACTTCAAATAATCACGATTCGCCTTATTTATGTACGTGAACGAGCAAGAGATTAAAGCTTTCTATTTTATAGCAAAATCAAACAATGTATTGAGCGCAAATAAATAAAGCGAACATTCTTAGATCAAACAATCGGATTTTCACAGGACTCAACTTGAATGGTTCGAGAGCCTAACTTTCAGTATGTGAAATAATTAGAGCAGTGTAAGAGTAGACAATATTAAGAGTCAAGAGCCGCAATCTGGAAGGAAAAAAAATTGTCCCAACAATTTAGTCAAAGCCTTTTCATGTTTGCGATTTATAATTTTCAGTTATTAACAGGGCTGACGATTCTAAGGTTGCTCAGTAATCTTTTAATTCATTCCTTTTTTTGTGCGTCAGACATAGTTTAATGCATTTTTTATCAGTATACTTGTCGTAGTAAATACGATTTTTGTCTCACTTTATTTACTTTTTATATTTAGTCAGGTATAATTGAAATGCATTTTCCTCACATTTTAATTTTCAAATTTCGTAGTTTACTTTGATTTTTTGTTAGTTATTTTTAATAACATTTTTTTCTTCGGATTTTCAATTTTTCTTATAATAATTTTTGTTCCTTAGTCCTTGTTATTTTTCAAATATTTTTAAGCTAAATGGGACTTTTTGTTCATTTTTGTGATTAATTTTATAACCCGTAACTCTTAATTCTAATTAATGAAATAATAAATCTTCATAAAAACTATGTACTAAATTTTAAAAGTACAACAAATTGTAAAGATTTTTTTTTTTAATTGTAAATATTTTTTTAGATTTCATTTTTATCGGATTTTAGCTTTTACGTTGTTTATATTAATGATATTTTTTTCAATTGTTTTCTCTATATTTTATTAGAATAATTTAAGTTCTTTAAATATATTTCATTAAATTTATACTTGAATTTTTTTTAAATATTTTAAAAATATATAACATAATTTCCCAATATTATTAGGTTTTTCAAAAGATTTTTAAAATTTTAATTAGTATTTTTCGCTATCCAATTTTGTTTCGAATAGCTATAATTCGAAAAATTATATTACATTGTTCAGATTAAAAAAAATAACAGCCATATAACCTCAAATATGCAATAAAATTTTGGTTACAATTTTATAATTAATTAATGAAAATTTCTTCATTTGTTATAATTTTTTCAGCCCTTTTCCTTTACCATGAAGATTTAATTAATATGATAAAGTTTATTCTACTTCATTGAATTACTGCATATTTATATGTTTTAAATTGTATATTTTCTTTTTCTTTTAATATATTTACAATTTTTACCTTGGAATAAACCAGAAAAATCAGAAGATTTGTTAAAATCCAAAGTAATTTTAAAATAAGATTCAATTTGAGAAATCAATCTCTTTTACGTCCTTCATTTGCTGTAATTTTTTTATACCTTGTGCTTTATCATTAAAATTAAATTAATACGATAAAGTTCATTCTCCTTTTTTGTTTACTAAAAACTTATATTCATGATTAAATTAAAATCTAAGCCAGAATCAAAATGTAAATCACAAATTACTCTGGATTCAATATGTTTTTGAGAAGCGAAAAAGCATTTTATGTCATTATGATTAACCCTTACGTTAACCCTTATATACGTTTAAGAAAACGTATATAAATTATAAAATACATAATTCCTTCTGAAGTTTGTAGTTTTTATAAAATTTATTTTATAAATAACTAAAAGTAAAACTCATTAAGTTTCTAATAGGTCGTGATAAATATACATACCACTAAAAATAGTAATAATAACATTAAAATTTAGATTAATTTTTATAATCTAAATGGGTCATTTTTTCTTATATCAATTACTATTCTTATATCACTTTCAATTCCAAAAATACTTTACTTTACCTTTACTAGAAATAAATGACCCATTAAAGGGTTAATATGTATCTATAAAAATGTCTTGCTCAGCATTAATAAATTTAAAGGAGTAAAATTACAAAATTAATTAATTACATTTTTTAAATTTTAGTGCAATTTTTTAAAATTTATTTCCGATCGATAAATCAGTTTTTGTTAACTAATTTGTTGGTGTGAATGTAATAGTCGTCATAAACAACGGAAATAATTATAAATATTTACAATTAGATAAATTACAATATTAAAATAATACAACTTATTTTAAAATACTAGATCGGACAAAGTTTCTGACTTAGCATTGGCTCGCCCCCCCAGTCAAAAAGAAGTTGGCACGCCACTGATAGCAGCCTCCTTTAAGGCAAAATTATCGTTATTTTGTTGAGCGTCATGCAAGACGCCATTTTTTGCCGGCTCGATTTCCCGATATGCAGCCCATGATGTGCATCATTTCTACAGCTTCATAAATAGATTTTCATCTACAATATTTCTGCAACTTCCTAGAATTTTTTTCGATTTTTCCTAAATTTTTTACAAGATGTGTTTCTTAGTTAATGCCTCTTCGCAAAGGATGTCATCCCAACCTTGTGTTTTTGTTGACAAATTAAAAAAAAAAAGGATTTCCCGAGTGTGTTAGTGCCTTAAGTTCCAGCTTCGACAGGAATTCTTTTCCTTTCTTCCCGTGATTAAATACCAGTGTTTGACCACCCTACCTATCAAAGTATTCCACTTCTTGCACCTCAATAAATTCTTTGTGTCGACTCTCTATGTCTGTTTTGTTTTTGTCAAAAAGGAAAAATAAATTGTGGTCCGTTCTCCAAGAAGAAAACTATAGTGTTTTGTGTGATCATTTTCCAGAGACTAAGGATTATTTTTAGGTAATTTCATCTATCCTCCAACACGTATGTTCTCTTGATAATTTTTTTTATGTAATTTTGGACCAGTCCTGGACCACTATTTTCATCATGTGCAATATGATTTTTTAAATTTTTTTTTTAAAACTAAAAGTTCGAACTCGGTATACTTTCTCATAATATACCCAACACCTTTAGCGCAATGACGAACAATAGTTTGGGAGGGAGATTAACTAAATTTGTAATTGGCGTAGCCAGGACATTTTTGTTGGGTGGACCCCTCCATTAGTTCCAAAGTATTACACATAATAACCACATAAAAATATTATTAGTTCTAAAATTAATTCTTTTAACTGTGTTCTCAATACTATAAATCCGTTTCATATGTGCAGAAGATAGAATATTATTGGAAATAATTGTAAAATAATAAATTATTATAGGCAGGAATTAATTATTGAAGATATACAGGGTGTTTATAAAGTCCCGGACCCATTTTGATGTTTAATAACTCCTAAAATAATAGAAATAGATTAAAATTAATAACATAAATGGTTAGATAGACTCAAAAAGTTTCATGACCCTTGTCAATGAACCTCCTAGGAGCCTAGGAGGATGGCGTTTGCAAGAGATAGGGTAGGAAGGATAGAAGATGATGCTGATTTTCTGAGGCGCATAATGTTCTCCGACGAAGCATGATTTCATGTTTCTGGCATTGTTAATCGCCATAATGTGCGCATATGGGGATCTGAAAACCCCATGAATACCGTGAGGCACAAAGGGATTCCTCAAAGGTTAATGTGTGGTGTGGACTAACGCACGACCGAGTCATTGTGCCTTTCTTTTTTACAGAAAAGACGGTCTCATCAGTCGTATACTTAGACATGTTGGAAAACTTCGTATTTCCACAACTAGAAGAGCTTCAGCCACATGTCCTTTTGCAACAAGAAGGTACACCACCTCATTGGGGTATTATCGTTCGTAGTTCTTTGAATGACCATTTTCCAGGAAGATGGATTGAGCGAGGAGGTCCAATTCCTTGGCCACTCAGATCACCTGATATAACGCCGCTGGACTTTTTTCTTTGGGGATTTAAAAAGGACAATGTTTACAGGAGGATCGTGTCGAACATTGATGACCTAAAAGCCAGAATTACAACCGAAAAAGCCTCTGTGGATGCCGACATGCTTGCCGCTACCTGGCGTGAAATGACTATCGACTTGATATTCTCCGTGCGACGAAGGGGGCACACGTGGAAGACAAGGGTCATGAAACTTTTTGAGTCTATCTAACCATTTATGTTATTAATTTTAATTTATCTTTATTATTTTATGAGTTATTAAACATCAAAATGGGTCTGGGACTTTATAAACACCCTGTATTTCAGTTTAGCTGGAAAATGGCTTTGAAATAAGTTGCTTTTTTAAAATTATAACAATAAAGTCCCATTTTTAAATTGTTTAGGAGAAGGTTCTTGGTGGAGGAAAATTATATACTTCGGGTGATTACCTCTCTCGGGAAAACAATATTCAGCAACAGTTTGATGTAAAAATGCCATCATTAAAAAAAAAAGTTGGAACACTAAATTGTCCTAAGCCTTTCAATTTTTCTATAAAATTTTATTTATTTAATATAACATTGCTGAAGGTTAAAGTTTTATATATAAACAAAATACGTCTTAAGTTTTTAAATCTAAACTGTTATTGAAAATATATCTAATTATTGAGACTTTTATTGTATTTTTTATTCATAGCATTCATATCAGTAAAAACTCTCGAATAAAATTTCCTTTTTCCAAAACTCTTTGTAGAAAAAAAGATAACTTAATTCATTTTTATTTATTAAATAAAAATTCAAAAATAATACTGAAATGCATTTTTTAAAATTATTTTAAATTAAATTACACAATAAATTAAATTACTGAATAAATTAATTAGCACATTTGTTTTTGTATTGCTCTTTATGTTTAAGAAAAATACTGCCGCCATCGTTGCTGTTTTAGAAAACTTTTCTGAACTTGCTCCTATCATAACTCATGAAACAATATGAAATCTTGCTCGTATCTGGAGAAGTGTCTTGAATACACATCGATATTAAGAAGTAATTGATGCAGTTTTTACTTTTTAAGTTAATTAAGCTAAATATTTCTATGTTTTTAGCCGCATAATTCAGTTTAGAAAAAACTATTACAGTGTAAAAAATCTCGGTTAATGTTTAACCAATACTTGGTGCAAAGTTTCTAATTGCACCATAAATTGGATAAATGAAAACTTATTTTATTTAGGTTGCGCCATAACTTGGTAAATATGATCAAGAAATGCGTTTATGGCGCAATCGATTGGACCAAACTTTCTTACTGTGACAGGCACGAGCTTTAACGTAGCTATTGACAAGATGGACGATTTTGTTGTTGAAGCTTGCTACCATCTCATGCAAGTTGTCTTTGAAATTGACTATTTCTTTTGCAAGTAAGTAATCTTTTCTTATTTATTTGCAATAATTACAGTTCATTTCTTTCATGCCATCTTTAAAAATTTTGTTTCGTGTTCTGAAAGAGTTAGATTTAAATTTCTTCTGGGAAACTATATTCGTTGTATGAATAATTAGTTGTTGTAAAATCTATATTAGCTCTTTTTCAGTAAATAAGGAGATACATCCATTTTATGCGCACAGAAAGTGCAATACCAGTGACAAATAAACGGTAAATACGGCAATCTTAAGCAGCATAGCTTTCCGCCAAATCTACTGCTGGTGAAAAGTTCCGTGTTTTAAATGCATTCTAAATCGTATGTACTTTCTGTTAGGATTAAAACTTCTTATCAATATCTATGCTTCTGTTTTGATTTTCATGTTCTATATTGCTCACTTTCGTTTGTAATGCCACATAATTACACGAATTTTTGTCTATGCATTCTTAAATGCCTTTGTTGTAAATTTTTCAAAGCGAATTATACTCAATTTAGCACCGGCCAGGCGGCCGCCTGATTGCGAAGCCATTGGCTGCGGGTTCGAATCCCGCTCTGGGCATGGATGTTTCTCTCTCTCTTTGTGCTGTCCTTTGTTGTGTGAATGCGGCCCATCCTATAAATGGGTTTGTGGCAGTGTGGTGTCGGCAATATTGCTCGCCTCCGTGCCTTTGGTTCACAGGTGCCCACTGGGTAACGCGAAATGAGCAACAATTCTGGCATCTTCATAGGCAAAGATTCAAACTCAGTACCTGCCATTGGAAAAAAAAAAAAAAAAAAACTCAAATTAGCACTAGAAAGAAAAGCAACCGTTGTCATGGAAACTGGGTTTCTCCTTGGCGCAGGAGGTAGGGAAGAAAAAAAACAAAAACAAAGAAACACATTGGTGTTAGAAAAAACAAAACGCTAAAAAATTTTTATTAACCAATAATCTTACTAAAATTTGAACAAAATACCGACCAGAGCAAAAGAGTTTTAGAGCACTTAGAAATAAGCTTATTTCTTATTATAATTATTTTTAAAAATAGACTTTCTTATTAATATTTTTTTACTAAGAGAAACAAATTTTAAATTGAACAAAATATCGTATTTAAAAAGTTAATAAATATATTTTTCATTAAATCTAAATAAAAAAAAATACTTAGATGCTCATAGATACTTTGCTTTAGATACTTATTTTTCCATGAATTATTATTATTATTATTATTGTAATTTACCCACATTTGCGTTTTGTGAGGGGGGGGGGGGGGGGGAAAGACAGCATTAGCATAAAATCGAACGTTATGATTAATCGTGAAAAAGGTCATATAAATTCTTTATAATATTTACAGTTTTTCTTTTCTTTTAAATAATTTTTTTTAAATAATTTTTTTTAAAGAAGTTTTATTTTAATTATAAAAGTAATTTTTTTAAATTCTGAAATATATCTTCTTCTATAAAACAAAAGAACTTTAGTTAAAAAAGACAATCCTCACAAACAGTACGCATGTGGAGTTTTAATACCATCCATATGCTGCTCGTGTCTTTATCAGCAGCCATATCTCGCCCTCTTAGACTCAACATGAACTCTTTGATCTATCCAAGTAATGATCGTATTGTTCATTTAATAATTTAACAGTTGACAGTACGCTCTGCAATTTTTTTCCGGGGTCGCCCTGCATGAAATTCAAAATTTATTATGAGAAGAAATTCTACTTGCGTGGTTTGATGCATTTTATCAACAACAAAAAAATAATAGTATTCTAAAATATCAAAACTTTCCTTTATGGGTGAAAGGAGATAAAAATCTTAAGACAAAAATAGTCCCCCTCCTATAAATAGTGAAATGTTAAAACATTTTTCTACATAAGAACGACAATATTTAAATTTTATTTTAATTGTATTTTAAAAATAGTAATTAAAATATGACTTGCTTTGATTGATCTTTCTATGTTTAAAAAATGTAAGAGTTCAAATTTTGTTTCTTCTGAAAAATTATTTAAATTCCTATACATTTTATTACCATAAATTATATTATTTTTAATCTTCTTTCATTAGCACAAAGGTACCAACAACTTCAATGCTTTTAATCAAGAAAGAAGATTAAGAAAAAATATTGTTATAACCAGTGCAAAGCCTATTAATAAAAATATTTATTCTAAATTATTAAATTTCCAGAATTCTAGAAGGTTATAAACAGTTTATTCAAACTTCAAAAGCACTAGTTTCAAGAACAGCTTACAAACAAGGAATGTGTATAGTTTCAAGTTTTGAGAATGTGTTTGGAAAAACAATTATTATTTTGTGAAAAGGCTCCAAAGTTTTATATGTATGTAATCTTTTTAAATTTTGTGTTTCTTTCAATCAAGTGAAAAATGTGATGTACTTAAAGTAATAGCACCAGAAAATACTATAATAATGAATATAATAATGAATATGTAATAAAAATATTGCTTTTTTTTTCAAATACTCACCACCATTTACTAATTTGTAAAAAAAATGACAGTAATTTTTCCAAACTGAGTTAAATTTTGACTTTTTATCAAGTAGTAAATTATGTTTGCAAAAAAGTAATTTAGTTATATTGTAAATTTTAATTAAGATGAGGCATAGTATATCAAGAAATTTAGTATCTTATTAAAATATTGAAAATTATTTTTAGATGATCCCAAATTTCAAAACTGCAAACTTTGAGGCATATGCTAACATAATTTTTATTATAAATTACTGTAAAATAAAAGTAAGTGTGAATGGAATGCACTCTCTAAGTAACAAAAACATACTATCATATTTTTGAGTGAATATTTTGTATTTTTTAATGAATGCTGTGATGTGTACAAAAAGTATAATATATTTAAATTTTAACATTTTGCATAAAAATTATTATATTCTGTCTATGTATACAAACATCTAAGTGATTGTGAATTAATAAATTATGTTTGAATAGCGATCTGCATCTGTATATTTTTTGTTCATATTTCCAAGTTATGTCATTATTTTTACATTTATTAATTTAGTTAAAATTTAATATTTCCACACGCCAATGTAATTAATATTGGAATGTTTCCTTAATTAGAGATTGGGGGTTGACCAATCGAATATTTGCCTGCTCTTTTATATTAATTTTTATTTGAGAAAGTAATATTTTCAGTTTTAAATAATAAAATAATTTCAAAATACATAGTGCTTCAGCCTAAAATTGAAATTTTCTCTTAAAACATTAGTGGTACTAACTCTACAGCATCGGTTGGTTCTTTAACAAATGAAATGTAAAAAAGAATTTTAATTTTACATATATCAACTTAAGAAAGAAAAAAATTTTATATGAAAGAAAATATTTTAAAACGCCAAAAAGCAGAAAAAATTAGCATCATTATTAAATATTTATCAGAAAAAAAAAAAAAAAAAAGAGAGAGAGAACATAATTTAAGTCAAAATCATATAAATCAAATTATAACTTAATTATTTAAATCTATAAGTATGAAACTATTTTTATAGATTTAGATAATTAAATTGTAATTTTATTTACATAAACTTGATTTAAATTATCTTCTCCTTTTTTTTAATAAATATTTAATAATGATGTTAACTTTCTCTGTTTTTTGGCGCTTTAAAAATACCTAATAATGGTGCAACCTTCCTCGCTTTTAGTTCCCTTCAAAAATACCAAATCATGGTGTAACCTTCCTCCGTTTTTAGTTCCTTTCAAAACACTGATTTTTGGTGCAACCTTTCGCTGCTTTTAGGCTCTTTCAAAAACCCAATTTTGGCGCAACCTTCTCTCGTTGTTTGGAGCTAGTAAAGCGCCAATATATAGTAAAACTGAACACCAATTTATGTAGCCAGCAAATGAATACCAATGTTTGGTGCAACATAGCTCGAAATTTTTTACAGTGTAGAAGGAGAATTGTGTTTCTGTTTTTTATATATTTTTTAAAGCAGTTACGCACTTTTATGTTTGCAATGAATAAATTGTCCCACTTAGCTTAGTAGTTTCGAAGTAGTTTTGGAATAATTAAATTGTTTATATTAACAGTTTTTATTTTTTTTGATACAAAAAAAAAAAAAAAAAAAAAAAAAACTAATTTCAGAAAAATGCTTTTTCGTTGCCATGTAATCTTATGAATGAAAATTTTTTTTAAAAACTGTTTTTAAAATTTTGCATTAGTGTACGAATTGATAAATTTAAAAGATTTTTATCTACAGGTGTAAATGTTTTTTTTTTTTAGAGGATCACATTTTTCTGCTGTTTAAATGAGCAATATTATGCTAAAAAGTTTTAAATGGAAGACATTTTTCTTTATTTCTGGTATCAATATGGAAAAGCAAAAATCGAACAAAGTTTTCCCTATACAATTTTCACTTCTTAATTTTATAAAGAAATGTGTGAGTGACCACCAGCTAAGTTATCTTCTCTTAAATAATAGAAAAGTTCTCCTGCTATTTTTAAAAATCTATAAATGCACTCTGAAAGAATATGCCTTTTGTTGATCATATATCTATCATAACACCTTTATCCTTATTTCACTTTATGAGAACTTAATATTAAAATCATGCAAATTATGAACATGAAATAGAGGCATAGCCTCATATAAACTAATGAAGTGGTAATTTAAAAAAATTAATATAATTAATAGAAATTACTAAATATATGCTATGATACAAATAAAAAAAAAGTATGGCGTAAGGTTTCTGTATTCAAACAGAAGTTTGTTGTGAGAATTTAAGAAATGCAAAATTTAATCAATAAAATTCACCAAAATACTTATTTTAAAATGAAATTTAGTTTAATCTACTTTTGGTACGTAGAAATTACCAGCATGCCTAGCATGTTGTCTTTTAAGTCTAGCATGTTGTCTTTTAATACTTTCAAATCATTTAATACTAGCATGAAAGTATCCGAAGACTATTAATTCTCTTCTATATTTTAAAGAAATCACTCTAACTTAAGAGTCTAAATTGAATCATTACGGAACATCCTGTATAATTACAGGAACTGGCAAATGAGGAACACAAATGTATATTAAATATTACAAACAACATCTTTAAGCTAATCAAAAATTAGTATTGATACTTTTTCGATTGTATAGAACAGTACATTATTCGGACAGTATAAGTAGAATTAATGCTTTTGTATTCCAAATATCGATACTATTTCAATACACACAATCACGCAAACTGTTGAAATGTACTCGTATGCAAATTTGGGCAAAAAAGTAATCTCTTACTTACAATAATCATGATAACTTATCAGAATTTTGGTTATAATTGTACTTGTGAATTCAAGTACTAATTATGATTAATTGTAAATTAAAAAAGAAACGATTACAAGTAATCCTAGTTACATGTAATCGAAATCTATGATTACAAGTTATCATAATATACGAGTACTGGCGATCTTGATTATATTGTAATCAGGTTTACAAGCAATTGATTACTTCATATGTATTTTGTATATTACTTGGATGACTAAATAATGACTTCATTTACATGGTAAAAGAAAAACTGCCGGAGTTCGAAGTGGTCTATAAGTAAAATAAATTTTACTGTGAATGAATGATAGAATTAAGGAGTCGCTGAACCAATTGATGTATGATCAATTGAATCAAGAAATGAGTGAATCAACGAATCATAAATTAAATCAAAGAGCAGCAATTCAATTGATTGTCTAAGCAATACATTAACAAATCAATTAATGGGTGAATTGAGGAATCATTAAATCAGTGAGTTATAAATTAGAGAACCAATCAACTAAAGAAATAATTATGAGTGATTTAGCTTATTAATAGTTGAACTAATTAGTGAATGAGGGAATCAATAAATTTTTGTATCATTAAATGAATGAATCAAGAAATCAAATGGTGAAAAAATAAACAGATCTACGAATCAGTACATCCATAAATAAGAGACTCATTAAATCAACGACTCAATGATTCTGCGGATCTATGAACAAATGAGCTAATCAATTAAAAATCAATGACAAATTAATCAATAAATGACGGATAATTTAATCATCATAATCTATAAATGAAAGAATTAAAGAGTTATTAAATTAATACATGAGAGAAAATTGATTATTGAATAAGAGAATTAATGATATAGTAAATCAAAATAACAGAAAACCCATGATATACAAAATAATTTATTGACTCATTCATTGATTTAATTATTTATTTACTTTTTTAATAGTTAAGTCACTGATTCATTTAATTACTTCTTGATCTACCAGATGATCATTGTAAAAACATGTATATTAAGGGTGGTAATCACGATACTCCCTCTGTCAATAACTTTTAGCAATCTAAAGTTTTAATAGATAAGACTGTTAAAAATGTAGATAATTTTTTTATTAAAAAAAATCAACAACCTGAATCAACTTCTGATTTTAAAAAACATGGCTGTAAGAATATCACAGAGGCAATAGTTGTTTAAATTTATTATTATGCTTAATATCATGAAATATGTGACGTTAAAAAAATTTGAAATCATATTATTTACGAATTTGGAAGATTATTTATCATTAAGGTAGGAAAATATTTGGAAATAACTAACAAATACCATTAGTAATATTACTAAAATGCTAGAAAATTTTAACTTATTTCATTTTAACCTTTTCAATGAGACGTGAAAAATATGCATGAACAGAAATCATCTGCTCCTGTATCAGCGTTACTAGTATAGTAGAAATAAATTTTTTTAATGAATATTTAAAAAAAAATATATAAAAAATTCAGCAGGGCCGCGATGGCTCAGGGGATAGAGCGTTCGCCTTCCAATGAGGCGAACCGGGTTCGAATCCCAGTCGATACGAATTCCGCATCCGGCTTGCACTGACCACAGTGCTGACGTGAAATATCCTCAGTGGTAGACGGATCATGGGTTAGAGTCCCCTTGCCGTCAGGCTAACCGTGGGAGGTTCTCGTGGTCTTCCTCTCCATGTAACGCAAATGCGGATTAGCTCCATCAAAAAGTCCTCCACGAAGGCAAATTTCTCCCAATACTCGATCCAGGAGTTCCCTTGTCTTCTGGATTGGGTTCAAAATTACAAGGCTACGCAGTTGAACATTAGTAGCCGTAAACCCATTAAGTTGGGTCGGCTGTTCAACGACGGTTATAAAAAAAAAAAAAAAAATTCAGCAAACTGCTAAGTATCGTACTCATAGTAATGGGATAAAAAATTGTATGAACTCGTGAGTCTTATTTTGGCTTACAAGAGACTATTTAGACATTTTAGAAGCAATGCGTTCTATATATACACACACACACACATATATTTTTTTTTTCGAAATCGAATAATATCAAATTCGATAGGCTGACCACCAGCAGTGCCCATAATAGTCTACGAGCTGCATTGGCTCAAGGGATAGCGCACATATTTCGATAAAATTACAGAGGTTTGAATCCCTGCCACCGATACGACTGATCTAATTCTGTTCACGACTCGATTTGATTGTCATCGGGATTCACGTAAAATGTTTTAATGGTTTTGCTTTCTATATAAAGTAAATAATGGTTGGCTCTATCACGAATTTCAAAAAATTTCCCCCGAATTCTAGTTTGGCCAATGTTACATCCAAGAGTTGTCTTCTGAGTTGGATTCAAAATTGCAAGGTTACAAATTGAACATTGATAAAGCAAAAGAAAGGTCAGCTTTTCAACACAAGCTATAAAATAAAGTCTATTAAAGTCATATCGCAGAAACTAATACGATTATAGTAAATTTTTTAACTCGTTTATGCCTCTGACATTGTCAAGTTCAACAAAAGTAAAACAAGAAATATATTTTATAAGCTTAAATGTGTACAAGTACAAAATTTTACTTTTTGCACAGTAAATCCTTATAACTTCTAAACGATTTTGCCAATCAATTCATTGAAATCGGCTATAAAAAAAAATGCTTTCTATTATGCATTTATAAATTAGCAACGAAAACAACCTTTAACTACAATAAATTAGAATAATGTGAAAAGAAATTTTTTAATTTTCCTCACAGAAATTTTCAGACCAAAACTCGATGAAACTACCGACTATTATGGAAAGAAAGAACTGGAACTCACTGGAACAGTTAAACTGGAACAGTTAAAAAATAACTTACGAAATAAGTACTAATTGTCAGCCATGACTAAATTGAGTTTCGCGGCTTTTTTGCACACGGTACCTTCCTTCTTTTGAAACAAAGGCGTAGCGTGAGGGGGAAGAACGTTTTTTGTGTTAAGAAAACTGTTCCAGATATATACATTTATAAATAAATATACATGCATATAAAAAATAAATATGCATGCATACACTAAAATTAAACTAAAGAAACAATTTTCTAAAAACAAAAAGCGTCACCCCACTCTACGTCTACGAAGACACGTGAGTGAACGACAGTTATTTCGCTCAATTGGCGGGCGATTTGTGAGAGAGCTTTTATGTAGAACACGGATTGTCAGCGTAAAATAAATTTTATTAAATCACTTTTCGAATTATTACTTCGACAATCATTTTTACTTGTTTAATTTCATATTTTAGAAATTACCCTGCTGCATTTTAATTAAAACAAAATTATTATTTTTAAATATGAATTTGTAATCAAGGCCGAGCACAGGATTTCTGTCGTCGTTAAGTACGGCCGTGACTGGATTAGATAAGTTTCTTGAAAGAGCTGGTAAGTAATTTTGCAATAAGTTTGAATTTTATTTTCATTAAAGAAAAGGCTTACTTTTCATTTATATTAATCGGATTTTTCGCTGACCACGATTCGAAAGTTTCCGGAAATCTGAGGTCCAGAAATTTCAAACAATCATCGATCACATTTATGCATAAAAATTCTTGTATATTTTATTTAAAAATATTCGAATTAGAATTTGTACTTGGCATCTCTTCCATTTGTAAATATTTTTTTCTGGTAGAATAATAAATGTGATTAGTGGTAAAAGTAAACTTATACATAATTACTCATTTAAATTATGTTACATATAATTTATGTAGAAATTAAGAAAATAATTTTTTTTAAATGAGCCATTAATGATTTTACTCAAGAAATTTTCAGGATTTTTGAGTTGAGCTCAAAATAATCACCCCTGATTAATAACAGTAAGTGTTTTTTTGGTTCAATTGTCTCGTGATTTTTTTATATTTATTTCCTTTTTTAAAAAAATTTTCGTCTATTTCGAATAAAATGTTACATGAATTTGTTTAAAAAATAATAATTGCTTATTTTTTAATGCTCAATTACAGTAATTTTTTTGTCAGAATAAACAGGTTTCATGAGTTTGAATAAATATTTTATCTTTAAACGTAATTTGTCAATCAATAATGTGTATCTTAAACCATAACCATAAATTCGTAACCATAAATTATTAAAATGCTAAATATAATATTTTCCCTTATTTTGACTTAAATTATTATAAAATAATGAGAAAAATATAAAAATTATATTTAATAAAAATTCCGAGTCCAAAGTTTAACGATTTAAAATATTATAGTGTAAAATAAGTGGAAGAGTAAAAGTGAATCAGTACAAGAATAAAAAAGTATTAAAAATTAACAAAACAAAAATTTTTTCTTTTATGAGCACCTGTAAATTGGGTATGGGTTGATAAGGAGTTGAATTTCCAGTTTTGTTTCTAAAAGAGCGGAGAGATTATACCGCTATCTTTATAACTTTTTAAGGTTGGCTCCAAGATTTAAATGGAAGCAAATTGGCACAGTTTGAGTATGTCGATTCAATTCGAGGTGGCAAATTAGTTTTATTTAACGAATTTTTATTTAGAATGAAGATGAAACACAGGACAAAAGTGTATTTTAGATGATTGCAAAGCATCCTTAATTCTAGAAATTGATAATATAATACGTCATAAAGCTCAGCATATCCACTCTCTGATAAGGAATTTTTTGCATATTTTGTGTGTTTTGACTTCAAACCCGTAAAGCGGATAATTAAAGTTCGTGTAAGCAACAAAGCACTCTATGTTTTTTTTTTTTTCTTTTTTTTTTCTAATTGTTTAAAAAAAATCTTCACACTGGTTAATTGTTGCATAAAGATCATACTTTTAAGCCAAAATTACCAAATATTCCAAACTTAATGGGAATCCAATGCGCAATGGAATTAACAGTAGTTGCTAACATATTCTTCAGATTATTGATTATACAATTAAATCAGGTAAAAAGTGAGTTAATTATAAAACCGCATTTAACAATGTTGTGCTTAATTATAATAAATAAAATTGCGGTGTCTTCTAGGTCTCGCCAAAAGTCTTATTTACAAGTCGTGGTGTCTTATAGGAAACCAATACGGTGGATTTTCAATGTTATCTTTTTTCAAACTTCATTTTTAATAATCAATTTCATCAACTAAAAAATAATTGAATTGTTGTAATACTTTTTTGTCTTCTTACAATTTGTACTAAAAGTTATATAAGCATCTCTTCATCTTATAAAGTTTGTTTTAATACTATTTTAAACATACAAATTTATCTTTGCTTAATTGAATGAATGCTTAAAGACATGAATGTTTAATTTGAGTACCGAAAAGAAAATTTGATTTTAAAATACGTTTTTAGAATTATAAATGAACAATATACTCATGCATTTTCTCCGTTTACCATAAAGAATGACATTGGTTCGAGTCAAAGTGTGAAATTTAATTTAAACAATACTATTATTTTTTTTAATTTTTATTATTATTATACTACTACATTTTACGTTGCGTGAAAGCTGAATAAATTTATGTTTTTTGCAAACTTACTTTTAATAATATTTAAATTGTATTGAAAGTTTTTCAACTAAATATTCTATTTATCATAATAAAAAACCTCTTAAGATGAAATTATATTTAAATAATTTATAACAGCATTCAAAGAGCGAATCAAAAATACGATCTATGAGACGAGATGAAGGGTGTCGCGAATAAAGTAAACAAAAATTGCTAAAATTGACTATAATTCATTTAACACAGTTCAATTTTCTGCATGAAATACTTATAGTTGGATGCATTTATGCTTCTATATTTACGATTTGTGAAGTGCAGTTCTGAAGTTTTTCACTCAAATTTTGGAAGAATTCAAATGAATGTCGTATGTTAATAAACTACCAAAATTTCCTTTGATGGTCATTTCAATCTGCTGGTCGGTTATTTCACTCATTTGAAATGATTTTGAATTCATGGAAATTTTGATGGGTTCATGGTAGAGGATTATTTTAGGATATTAGTTTAGGAGAAGATGAGCGTTCACTCAATCCATATAATCATTTAATGTCATTTTTTTATCATTGAATACTATTAGCCTCGATTTATTTTACTGAATATTATATTTCATTTTTCTTTAGGTATCAAATTTAATTCCATTTTAATTAATTAATTTTTTTTCCGAAACAATTTTTTTTTCTTTGTATGAACTTTGATGCTTAAAGATAATGATGCATTTTGATTATATGAATTATTTTAAAATGTTTTAAGAATAAGAGGAATTTTAGAACCAACGATATTTATTTACAGTAATCAAATCAAATCTTCCTTTAAAAATTCTTTTTTTTTTTTTTTGTTAGAAAATTCCTATTTTTAATTAATTTTTTTGTTGTAATGAAATTTGTCGTTCAAAAGTTATTGCAGCAAATTAAAATTTATAATGGTTAATGCATGATAGGTTTTTATTTCTATACTTTTATCATACTGCTACAATTTATCATAAAACTTTCATTGAATAGTAAAATCTCTTGAATCCATTTGAATCGCCTTTTTTTCTAAAATCATTTCTAAATTATGAATAATATTATTGATTATAAATAATTATAGATAGCTTGAATTCATATTAAATATAAATAATTATAGATCATATAATGCAACACAGAGTTACTCAATCTGAAGAAAGTAAAAAAAAAAACTTCCTAAACCTTTGAGGAACAATGTTGTTAATTTTTCTTCAATTATAAGTTTATAAATTTAAAAAAAGTCTTCAGAAAATCATCTTACTTCCAAAAAAAAAAAAAAAAAAAAAAAAAAAAAAAAACACTTTTGGAAGTTAAGAAGTTACCAAAATAAGTTAAAGAAGACTGTTGTAAAATATTAAAGTAAAGTTTTGATGTAGTGAACCATTTATCCGGTATCCAGAAAACCGGGAAGACTTTTGCTTGGTTTTCCGCTATTTTGAAGCATAACAATTATTTAAAAAAAAGCGGAAATTTGACTCATTCTTGAAGTTGAGTAGAGGGAAGGGGGGGGGAATTCTTCTCCTCATTTGCCCAGAGAAGCTTCAATTCTTCTCCTGACCTTGAAGATCATTAGATCGAGAGGGGGCAGGAAAGGGACAAAGGTTTTATTTTCTCCTGTGTGTTAGTTGTTTTTCTGAAGAGCTGCCGTCAATCAAACTTAAGGAGTGGCATGCTGATTTCGCTTTCTCTTTGATTTACGAGGGGGTAGGGGAAATGCATTGCACACGCATATCAATGAATGTCTGAGTTAAGGAACTTGAAACTTCTGGCTAAGAGTATTGACATGTGAGATTTATTTTAAATCCACTGAAGTTACTCAGTTTTGTTTTCGTTATTATGATTTATTATGATGAATTTATTATGATGAATTGTTTTGTTATTTCGGATAATGCATTATTTATTCGAACAAAACGTTTTTTATCACCAGTTATATTCATTTATTTGACATCGATTAACAAAACAATATTTTTTTGTTGCTGAATAAATTCTGATTTTTTAGAAATGTGGTATCATTAGCAAGTTTTTCTTGATGTGGAATCACATCTGCTTTCGTTAAAAATATTCTTTTTATAAAAAATAAAATGAAAGGAGAAGATTGTTTATTAATTTGAGCATATAAATATTTGTGAATAAAAGCAGACGATTGATTATTTTATGAAGCAGATAGCAGTTTTCTTCTTTTAATTTTGATTCTGCTTTTCTGATTCCACTGCGTTTGAGTTATTTTTCTTCTTTTTAACATAAATTTCATGCTCCATGAATTAATTTTTTTTTCATAAATTTTATAATTAAGTTGGTTTTTTTTTAAAATTCCGACGATGATCTTATAATACCCTGCCTTGTTCCAGGTTTTAATATTTATGTTAGTGCCTTTTTTAAACATCGTTTCCGTTCGATAATTTTCAAGTGTTGTTTTTATTTAGATTAATAAGTTTTCCTTTCATCGTTTCCTCCCCCCCCCGTATGAAATATACTGAGTGTTTTAATTATTGATTTTGTTTTATATTAGCTAATTTGGGGATTTCAATTATTATCAAAAAATAAATATGCGAATTTTGTATTTTTAAAACTTGTGTCTAAACTTGCAAATGTTTTTATCCTTTTAAATGTTATTTTTCTACCTTTTTTTTTATTTAGGAGATCTTTTCGTTTTTTTTTTTCTTCTTATTTTAAAATGTGTTTCACTTTTTCCTTGTAATTTGGGTTTGATAAAACATCGATTAACGGCACCTTTGGCCGATTCAGAAAACCGGAAAATTCAGACATCCGGGATAGCGATGGTTCCGAGCATCCCGGTTAATTGGTTCTCTACTTACTAAACATAGAGACTTTATTCATGGTTGTTGAAAAATTATGTCTCTCGAGATTTTTATTTTAATAATTTCTCCGGTCAAGAATAACAAAGAAAAAAATGAATAAATGTAATAAAAAAAGAGTGAACATGATAAGGTGTTGCCAGATGTTTATTATAACGTTTAAATATATCGAAATTTTTGAAAAATAAGTTCCTTTAAAAATATAAAAAACGTTTACAATATATTCTGTTATACACTGTAATGCTATAATTAAAAATAGTTAACAAGTAAAATTACTTTTCATTTATTGCGTCCAATATTCCATATTTCTAAGTTTAAATATATTTTCTTCAAATAAAGTTGTTTATTTTTCCGAGTAGTCGTTCATTTTGTAACGATTATCATATTAACAAAAGTTTTTAGTTAAGTTAAAAGTTAAACGGTGGGTTGAATAGTTCCTACCAACAGCTTTAATTTTTAAATATTGTTGCTAAGCTATTTTTTCATCTATAATTTCTGCGTTCATCTTCTAATAATTTCAGAAAATAAAAAAATACCAATGAAAGGATTTGTTTGCATAATCTGTTTAAAATTAGCAAATCTCTAAATAATCTACAACTGCAAAATACAACGATAAACTCTAAGTAAAATTGACTCCAACTTCTGATGAATTTCAATTTTTTAAAAGATTTGAAACTTTTTTTTTTTTTTTTTTTTTTTTGATTTGACCTATCATTTAAAAAGTCAAGAAACTAGTCCTTAATAAATTAAGAACATTGTGGTATCAGTATCGATCGTAATTATAAAGTTATCATTAAATTTAAAATTAAATTTTTTAAATATACATATTGAATGTTGTGGTCAATATAAACATAATAAAATACATCTCTTTAGTTTGGCCCCCACATTTTTAACTTCTTAAGGACCTTACGAAGTCTACTTAAAATGACGCTATCGTATAAGATGTCGGTAGTGATAATGAGATTAGTCAAATAAGTCTTTAAATATAGAAATAAAACAAAGGAACTTTGGTTACCATATTTGGTGATAAATAAGTAACTGATCGCAATCGAAGAGCTTAGGGAAAAAACATGTTTGCAAAAGTCAGTTTCGAAATATATACATTAGGATGCTATTTGCAAATCCTACTTATTTAAGAAAAACATGTAACCAAAATATTTGTCAGAATGAAATGACCTTTAACAATAAAATAAAAGTGCAAGTAAAATTTACTATTATATATATATATATATATATACACAAAAAAAAACACGGAAAAAATTAAGAAAAACAATAAGTTTTATTTTTTGCGCATAAGCTGCAAGTAAATAAAAGAAATACAAACTTATGTTTATACTGATAAAGATATGGCATCCTATAGTCAAATTTCTAGTAATGATATAAAGAATAGAGAATCAGAAACAAAATTAATAGTAAACTTTTCTGATATAGAAGCAGTTACCCCAATGTTTAATGAAAATAGGCATGAAAATATTAATTCTTGGTTTCAAAATTTTGAAACTCATGCTAAGTTATTTAACCTGTCCGAAATGTAACAGAACTATACTATTATAAAACTAAATTACCACCACGCCATCTTGTGGCGAAACTAGTGAGTTGAACTGCGGCAACCGAATGGAGAACATCTCCAAAATAATCTCTCCGTTCTGTTATGTGAGTTTCGTTTTGCTAATTTGTGTTTTATTAATAATTTGTAACTGTTTCCTGTGCTCTGCTAGTACATAAATAAATAAATAATTTCAGAGCTAGCCCGGTGTTTTTTTTTTTTTGTTTTCTTAATTTTCTTGGAAAATGGTTACAAAATAAAAAAAACCAGGAGGTAAAATAAAGACAAAAAATTTTTTTACAAAAATTTGGAAAATAAAAGATATAATCTTTTCATCAGCCCACGCGATTATATCCGCAAAAAAGAGTGCTTTCTAATATTGCGGTTATAATCGTGTGGGCAGATGAAAAGATTATATCTTTATTTTCCGGATTTTTTTTTTTAAAAAAATTGTCCTTTTTTCACCCGGTTTTTTGTTATTTTTATTTTTTTTTTATTTTTCATTTTTCCCCAATTTTTCTCGTTCTGTAATTTTTCCCTTGTTTATATATATATATATATATATATATATATATATATATATATATATATATATATATATATATATATATATATATATATATATATGTTACGGCCAATGTCCGATATTTTCTTGATTTCATTTGAGACAAAGTAAAAAATTAAATTTTTTAAATTTTAATTTAAAAACTTGTCTATTTTTTTTAATATTTTTAAGTTAGAAGATTTATATTTTTTAATTAGCAATATTAGCGAATAAACATTTTAATAAAAAAATATTAAAAAATTGTGTCCACCGTACCACCCGGTATGTGGATACCTTTAGGATACCTGACGATCGATTACATTTATTCGATATTTTAATACTTACTGACGATAGATTCGAAGATAAATACCGGGCAAATGCATACCGGGCAGTGGCACTGAACCTTTAAAAACATCAGTATAGGATATACCGGGCAAATGTATACCGGGCAGTGTCACTGAACCTTAAAAAAACATCAGTGTAGGATATACAGGGAAAATGTATACCGGGCAGTGTCACTGAACCTTAAAAAAACATCAGTGTAGGATATACCGGGCAAATGTATACCGGGAAGTGGCACTTAACTAGACCTAGTATGACTAGACCTTTGGTGTATGTATGACTAGACAATTAAATATACAATTTAATAATGATTATTAAATTAATGATTATTTAATAGAGAATTTAAAAACTTCTATTTTTTATATTTTTAAATTAGAAGATTTATAAGAATTATTTATATAATTATAGAAGGTCGCGAAAGTAAAATATTCACTGATCGTTTCAATTATTTCGCACTTTGGCCGGAACATCGTGGCCACTTCGCGATCTGGCCGGCCATTTCCCGAAATCAAGAAAATTTGAAAATTTCAGACTTTGGCCAAAACTACGGCCAATTCGCGATTTGGCCGGACTTCGGGAT
Source organism: Parasteatoda lunata (assembly GCA_949128135.1). Taxonomy (NCBI): domain Eukaryota; kingdom Metazoa; phylum Arthropoda; class Arachnida; order Araneae; family Theridiidae; genus Parasteatoda; species Parasteatoda lunata. Next base: position 63,658 of record OX421981.1, on the reverse strand, counting down.
TTTGCCGTGACATATATATATTTCAATTTTATCGAAAAGAAATACCGTGAATTTTATAAAACCTTCTGATTGCGCATCAGAAATATGCCCCTAATTTTTTGCAGGATCTCTTTTTTTCTCTTCCTTACCTGAAAGACTTGAACTGAGGTGTAAAAGCAACTAGCCCTACATTTCTTCATAAATCATAAATTTATAATAACTTAAGTAAATTTTGTTTTAGTGCAACATTTTTATTCAAATAACATCTTTAAAAAAATAAAAAATTTCAGATAATAAGTTCAATGTTTAAATTTTGAAATATTGGAAAATCAAAAATAATTTCATTTCTTCATTTTAAATTCAAATTTTATTTTCAAAGTATTAAAACGAATACTATTTTCTATGTCCAGAAATCAGATCCAAAAATTCTCTTCTTGGTTGCTATAGCAACAGAGACACACAATATTATGACGTCTCGTCATTCATTCAGTTTCTTTATGGTTATTTTAAATTGTTTCAGTTTATATGGCGAGGTAATTTGGCATTTTTTTGAACTTTCGCCATATATATAAATCTTTATTGCGACCCAATTTACGACCAAATTTTTTCAAAATTTTGTCTACCCCTCCTATTTCAGGGTCAGGGGTCAGGATTCCAAATATGTAAAAAAAAAATATATGTTTATTCAGAGAAAGTACGTTTTTGTGTCTGATTTCGTAACTTAATTAATAGTTAGCACTAATTAATTAGCATATTTGAGGTCACCCCCAAGAACCATTAAGATTGACACTTAGTTCGTGAATATCCGACCATTAGAACGAAAGTTATTCAGGGTGATTCATTTTTTTTTTGCGGACTGTACCAATACATATAAAATTCCTGATTTACCATTACCTTTCTTTTCCGGAAAATATGAAGAATTTCAAAATTTTAAAATTCAATTTAATTCTATTATTGGAAATAATAAAGAGTTGAGCGACACACAACGACTGTGCTATCTTAAAAGCTGCTCAAAGGCGAAGCAAAACGCCTTGAGTCAGCCCAAGATACATTTGAATCTTTATGGTCTTCCCTTGAAGATAGATACGAGAACAAACGAGCAGTTATCGATTGCCATGTTAATAAATTATTAAATTTTTCAAGAGTCCCTGACTCACCTAATCAGCTCATGCAATTAATCGATAACATTAAATGTAATTTACGAGCATATAACTTGTTTGAATTTAAATCAAATGAGCTAACAAATGCATTGATTATGCACATTTTATTCCAAAAACTTGATCCAGAAGTTAGAAAAAGTTTTGAAATGAAATTGTCGAAAAACGAAATACAAAAACTAGGCAATTTTCTAAGTTTTTTGGAAGAACGTTCTAGAATTATGCAAGGTCTTAATATTGAAGAGGAAAGAAAGAAGCCCCATTTTAGTTCAAGGCCAAATACAGAGAAAATGTATTTAATTAAATCGAAAGTGAATAAGCCATGTTTACTAGGTTGTAGGGAAAGTCATAATCTTTATAAATGCGATAAATTCAAACGAATGACCGTAAATCAGAGAATTGAAATAGTAAAAACTCATAATTTGTGTTTTGCATGCTTAAATAAGCACTTTCCTAATCCTTGCATGTCAAAATACACTTGCTTTTGTAAAAGCAAAGATCATCATTCTTTACTTCATGAATATAAAAAAAAATGAGTGATTTACATTTGATACGCCAGCGGAAGAGAAAAGGGAGACATGCATCTTGTCACCCCCCTCCCTTCCTTCCACTTCTTCGAACACTTTGTTTACGAATAAAAACGAAAATGCTAATTGCATGATTTTAAATACGGCGGTTGTTAATATTAAAGATGGGCAGGGCATATTTAGACCATTAATAGCCACTTTAGATAGCTGTTCAAATTCGAATTTAATAAGCAGTAGAGCTGCTAATTTATTGGGTTTAAAGAAACAAAAAACAAATATTCCGATTTCTGGTGTTAATGACTCGTGCATTACAGTTAAATCATTTGTTCGTACCGAGTTAACAAATGAAGAAAATAATAAATCTTATTATTTAGACTTGTTAATAGTTCCAAAAATTGCTGTTCTTCCACCCATATTTGTAAACATATCGAATTTTAGTTTATCTGAAAAAATAAAGCTTGCCGATAATAGTTGGAATAAACCTAAACGAATTGATGCGCTTTTAGGAGAGGAATTTTTCTTTGAACTATTGGGTACGAATAAAATTAAAATTAAAGATTCGCAATTAATATTATTGAAACGTTTTTTGGTCATGTTGTATCGGGAGTTGCGAACAATTTAAATTCTAATTTAGAGAAAATTAACGATTCGTGTTTTTTACTTGTTGAAACCGAAAATCTTGATAAGGCGTTAACTTTCTTTTGGGAAATTGAACACGTAAACGAAATAAAACCATTGGTTGATGACGAATTAAACTATTGTAATGAGCATTTTTTAAATACTTACTACCGAAAAACAGATGGTAGATACGTGGTTGAATTGCCGATTAAACAACAATATTCAGCTAATATTTCATTAGGTGATTCAAAACAAATTGCACCTAAGAGATTAAAACAATTATGGAATCGCTTAGATCGTGATCCTAAATTAAAAGAATTGTACATTAGTTTTATTCGCGAGTACGAATCTTTAGGTCACATGGAAGAAATTAGCGATGATTCAATACCGGACGAAGGATATTTTTTGCCCCATCATGGTGTATTGCGACCGTCCAGCACTTCAACTAAATTAAGGATTGTTTTTGATGGGAGTTGTAAAACTACGAATGGAATGTCCTTAAATGTTTTTTTATGTAAAGGCGGAATCATACAGGACGATCTTTTTACAATTATGCTTCGTTTTAGAAAACATATTTTCACATTTACGGCCGATATAAATAATATGTTTCGACAAATCGAAATAAATCCGTTGCAAACTAAGTATCAAAAAATTTTGTGGAAAGAGGGGAGGGAGGAACCTCTCAAGGTGTACCGTTTAAAAACCGTTACCTATGGTTGTGCATCCAGTCCCTATCTTGCTACAAGAGTTCTGCATCAAATTGCAACCGATGAAGAAAAGGATTTTCCTAATGCCTCCAAGGTTTTAATGAACGATTTTTATATCGATGACTGCCTTTAGGGGTCAAACAGTATTGAGGAATTTAATGAACTAAGACAACAACTAACTAAGCTCCTTCAAAAGGGACAAATGAACTTACATAATGGCGTTCCAATGCCATTGATACTTCAACGGAATCATCTCAATCTTTTCCCTTCAAACAAAATTGTGCAGATACTACCATAAAAACTCTGGGAATACTGTGGAATAGTAGTAAGGATACTTTTCACTTCAATGTCACAGCAGCTTTAAGCTCGAATTACACTAAACATGAAGTGCTAAGCCAAATTGCTAAAATCTTTGACCCATTGGGCCTACTTGGTCCTGTTATCTGCAGTGCTAAAATATTCATGCAGCAATTGTGGCTTTTAAAATGTGAATGGAACGAAATGATTCCACCTCACGTTTACCAAAAATGGGACAAATTTTTACGATCTCTTTCTTACTTAGAAACTTTGCATATCCCAAGATGCATTATGATACTGGAACCAACGATTATTCGTCTTCATGGCTTTGCAGACGCCAGTGAAAAGGCCTACGGTGCCTGCATCTACATACAAACTGTTTCCAATTCCAATGTGCCTGCCAGTCAGCTAATCTGCATCAAAAGCAGAGTGGCTCCTATTAAGACCATGAGTATCCCCAGACTTGAACTTTCAGCTTGCTTACTATTGTGTCAACTCGTGCATCGAGTTATTTCATTTCTAAAAATTAAAATTGCTCAAGTCATCTTGTACTCCGATTCCACGATCGCTTTAGCTTGGATCAAGACTTCACCCCATCTCCTTAAGACTTTTGTCTGCAATCGAGTGGTACAAATACAAGAACTGTCCAAGGACTTTTGCTGGAAACACATTGCATCAGAATTTTACCCGGCAGATACCTTGTCCAGAGGTCAAGATGCCTTTCTTTTTTCTACCAATAAGCTTTAGTGGGAAGGCCCTATGTTCCTGAGTGAGAACATAATTAAAAACAATGTTTTTAAACAAACAACAAACCAGTTTTGCTACTGACTTCAATCACCAGCAATGACTTTATTCATAACTTTTTAAATCTTTCAAATAATTACATGAAACTAATAAGAATTTTAGCATTTATTTTTAGGTTTCTTTCAAATTGTAGAAATGTTAATAAATTTAGGGGTCCTCTCAATGTAAAAGAATTAGATAGAGCCAGAAATGTTATTATAAAACAGGTGCAAGGCGAGCACTTTGTTGCAGACATCTCAGCCTTAAAAAAAGGTAAGCCTGTTCCTGTAAATAGCAAATTAAAAATTTTGAATCCATTTTTAGATCAGGATGGTTTGCTTAGAGTTGGTGGTCGGTTGACCAATTCTAATTTAAATTATAATTCTGTTCATCAAATAATATTACCTCATAAGCTTTCTAAGATTATTTTTTCTTATTTTCATTTGAGAGATTTGCATGTTGGTCCTCAAGGACTATTAAATACAGTACGACAAATGTTTTGGCCAATCAGTGGCAGAAAATTAGCTCGTCAAGTTGTGCACGATTGTATGCAGTGTTTTAAAATAAGGCTTAATAGTCTCTTCTCAAATAATGGGTGATCTCCCTCCTGAGAGGGTGATTCCTAGCCCACCCTTCTCGAACGCAGGACTTGACTTGTGTGGTCCATTTTGGATTAAATATCGTAACCAGAGAAAGGGGTTATATAACAAAGTATATGTAGCTATTTTCATATGCATGGTCACTAAAGCTATGCATTTTGAATTATTGTCTGATTTAACATCTAGTGCTTTAATAGCTACACTTAAACGGTTTTTTGCCCGCAGAGGTAAAAGCTGTACTATATCTTGTGACAATGCGTCCAATTTTGTTGGCGGTTCGGCTGAGATAAGCAAATTCTTAAAGTTTTTAAATGCTAAAAAAGATAATTTATCTCGTTTCCTTTCATCGGAGCAAGTACTGTGGAAATTTCTACCCCCTCGTTCACCAAATTTTGGCGGATTATGGGAGAGAGGAGTCGGACAATTCAAATATCACCTTAAAAGAACCATTGGTTCTACGAAATTAACATTAGAAGAATTTCTAACTATAACTATTCAAATAGAAGGTATTCTTCTTTCTCCTTTGTCATCTGATCCAGAAAATTATGAAATTTTGACTCTTGGACATTTTTTATTTGGAAGAGCAATTCATGCTCTTCCTGAGCAAAATTTGATTGATTTTAAAAAAAACTTGCTTAACCGATGGCAGAAAACTCAAAAAATTGTTCAGACAATATGGAAAAATTGGTGTAACTCTTATCTCAGTCATTTACAACAAAGATCAAAATGGTTGTTTCAAAAACAAAATGTTAAACCAGGTATGATGGTTCTGGTAAAAGAAAGCAATTTACCTATATGTAAATGGGTTATAGGTCGAATTTCTGAAACTATCATCGGTAAAGATGATAATGTCCGTGTGGTGTTCGTACGCACACCTCATGGAATTTTCAAAAGAAGCATTTCAAATATTGCTGTATTACCAATTGTTAACAATACTTAAATTTATATGTTGAATTCAAAATGTGAAAAAATAATTGTATTGCTTAAATTTGTATTTTTATTATTGTTATTTTTATTATTATTGAAACATTCAAATGTCAGAATATTTCAATGGGGCCCGGGATGTCCGCGCGCTCATTGGCGAGATTGTAATGCGCCAAGCGTAGCTTTCTAGCGTCCTTTTCTCATTCAATAAAAAATTATTAATCAATACAGTCCACTCTGACTCTATTAGCTCCGACATACCTTAAGAATTGAATCAAAATTCTGGCCTATACTTTTTACTAAAATTGTCCCATTAACAATCGAGTTTTCGCTTTCGTCGACTTTTGTCCTAATTAAATTAATTGATTTACTTTCGATTTCTGCTTCGTTCATTGTTTTCAATTTAACCGCATTTTTATTCATATCTACTTGAATTTCAGAAAAAACGTCATTATTTGCGGATCCAAATTTTAAATTACCTCCAATACGCGCAAAAGCAATGTAAGTTAAGTCTAGCCATGTTCTTCCTAAAATTAAATCAGACGGTTGTGAATCATCCTTAACAATTAATAAAGTAATAAATTTCCCTACTACGTCATCCACCCGAATATTTACTACAGCTTTACCTATAGCTTTCGTAACTGGACTATTTTGATTACCGAAACCAAATAAATCACTGTTATCTGGTTGCAAGTCCAGATTCCTTTTTAAAGCGATATTTTCTTTCAAAAGACAACTACTACTTCCTGTATCAATTAAAGCGGTCATCTTATTACCATAAATATAAGCATCTTTCAAATAATTCGTAGGCGCCAATGATGCCCTTGAATCGGAGTTGTTTTGACTAACGGATAAATTATTCCCTTCTGGCTTTTGTTCGGTTTCAAATTTGCACGCTCCAAGAAAATGACCTTGCTTTTTACATTTCTTACAATAAGCAATAGTTTTAGGCGACAGGAAATCAGGAGCTATATGGCCATAATCATTGTAGTTGAAACATTTATATTCCCCTTTTTCATTTCGAATATCCGAGCTTACATACTTTTTTCGATTTATAGTTTTGTTTTCTCTAAACAGTATTGATTTCTTTTCCGCCTGAAATTTATCATCACGAGAATAAAAATTTATTGAGTTTCTCAATTTATAACTGTTAATAGATTGCACATTATCATAATTGTCTAATTTATCTGCTAATTGATCTGGTTTAATAAATTTAGGCCATTCCAGGGGTCTATCCAGACATTTTATGAAAGGTCCGTTTTTGTAAAATTGTGAAAAAATTACTCATAATTTGTGAATATAAAATAAACGTTAAGTCACATTCTTTCAACCAGGGTCCGCTTTTGTGAATTTGTGCAAATAGGGTCCGTTATAGCAAAAAAACTTTTTCAAGGAATTTTTAAATTGTAAAGACATTTAAATTTTAAAAAATTAACAGCAATTGCAGATATTAAATTAGCGATGCAACATACAAATATTTGGTATTTAGCCTATACTGCTGAACGCAGAATATTCATTTCGGACGAATAGAGGAAGAAGCGTCTGCCGAAGACAAAATTTAGTACGTTTACATCTGTCTTTCTCGCTCCCCTTCCTGGGAAGGGTTTATTCGATTAAAAAAAAACAATAATGAAGATAAACAAATTTGTGAAGGGTTCGATTAAAAGATAAATTATTTTGTGAAGGGTCCGTTTTTATGAAAAGATACTTTGTGAAATGATTGGCCATCTAGTGGCCAATCATTTTCTTTTTAAATTTTAATAAAATTAAAGCTTAGTGTTAACAAAGGATAATGGAACACTGATCTAGTTCAGTCTCTGACTTAGACACTATTAGGATTTTATTTTGCTGCATATATAATTTTGATTCTAAGTTTTTAAAATTTACAAAAAAAAATAATAAATATTTGTGCCTTGACTGACTGACTTGATGGTCCTTATATTGGTTATGTACTTAAACTAACTCTGTTGGTTTTATTTATTACTGACTGATAATCCGCAATACTTTTCTGTCATTAACATTTCATTACTTTTCTTTTCATTAACAGAATCTTGTTTCAAACATCGAGATAGCTATTAAGAACTAGAAAATGGAATTTCATAGAAAATATATACTTATTATTTAATAAAAATCCAGACAGAATAATCTAACAGAAACAACCCCATTAATTCTAAAGCAAATCATAGTAGTATACCGCGAGATCTAAGGGAAGGAAGTGACGTCATCACGGAAAATCAAGGTGTGCTTATTTCTGCCTGGATGAAAGCGAAAGGATGTCGTAAAACGGAAGTTGCTTATTTCTGCCCGCCTGCAAACCGGAAACTGCATATTTCTGCCCGCCTGCAAACCGGAAGTTGCTTATTTCTGCCCATGTGCTTTTTTTAGTCCGTCTGTAGTTTTAGTTTCGGTTTCTGTTTTTAATATAGTTTCGTTTTCTTAATATTATTTTCATTTATTGCTTTTTTGAGGGTGGCAACACTTATTAATATTATTTTACATGTTTAGGGTGGCAAGACTTATAAGCTTTGTAATTCGGGGGAGAAATCGTACATTATGAAGTAATGACATCATCTTTTATTACATAATAAATAAATGATACCCAACAAGCACCCGACTTTTGGGCTAGTGAAGGGACATTGTCGATTATCCAAAAATGCCATTACGGCGGGCTTTTCATCGCCGTATCGGTTTCGTTAATAAAGTGAAATCTGGGCCGAAATGAGGGCCAGTGCATGGCAGTTCAGGCAAACTTCTGGCAATCGTTAAAGGACCGGAACTACTTTGTTGCCTCTGGAGTGCTTTGCCATTTTTGCCTCTTAAATACCGGGAAAAAAAAATTATTTCACAGAATAAAGAGAAAATTGCCATAAAGGCTTTTATTGTACCTTTACGATATCTCTTTTGCCTTTTTATCAAAAACTGAATACGTTCACTGGCACGCGTCGTTGCCTCGCTTGCCATAAAACCACCTTAACTGTAGGTTGATTAGAAAACGTCTATGCCGCCATTATCGCACCTTTATTTCAAGTGCTTAGGCGAACTTCTTTGCATTATTTGCCGATGTAACACCCTTAACTCACCTCAATAGAAAGTTATAATGCCGTCCTTGCCGGTATAACACCTTTATTTTAGGTGTCTCGGCAATTGTCTTTGTCACTTACTTGCTTTTATTAGAACTTTTCGTAACTTTTAATTTCAAAGGCTTTTTGCTGCATGTTGTTGATAACAATTCTTATTTAGGGAACATAAATTGTTTCGTCTTACTCTGCTGATATTAGCGATAGTAATTTACTGTGTTTTAGCTGCTTATATTGTTATAAAACAATAACTATCATTTTATGCAAAAAAATTTATGACGATATAAAAAGCAGAATGATGGGTAAAAAGTATAATTCATATTCAATTATCATCCAATGAATCTTCTTACATAATAAAATAGATTTTTTTAGATCATTTTAATCAATTATAAATGCAATAAGTTAAAAGTAGAATCATATAAAAACATTGTGTGTTTAATTGAGTGTTCGCATTTTTTTACACATTATGAGGTAAAATTAAATAAAAATTTTATTCGAAGATAAAACATATTGCGACTTAATGTATAAGTTATGAAAAAAAAATGAAAATAATACTTATATATATTAAACTTACAATTAGCTTTTCTTTATCGAAACAAAGCCACAACTCAATCATTATTTTTATTTTCAATAATATTCATATTAAATATTGGATAACTTTTTATTCAATGTTATTCATAATCAATAATAGATAAACAAGACATATCATAAATATTTTTTAAAAAAAATACTGGTTACCTGAAATAACACACCAATTTCTATGATTTTTAAATAAATAAAGCTGGAATTTTAACAAGAATAAAATGCTTAAAATTTAAAATAAAATATGACCTTAAGAAAAGAATATTATTTTATTTCAATATAACAAATCAAAAATCAAACAAATACATAAAAACTGTACAATAACTTCTTTATAAGCATCCAATTCCATAATGAATCTAGTTTTCCTGTAAAAAAAGCAACCAATTTATTTTACTACAGATATATAAATAATATGTACAGAAACAAAATATCTAATTAATTTCTGACGCATTTTAATTCTGGGTTAAGTTATACTATCAATTATTTCTAACTATTCAAAATACTTTTATTGATCCCAGGGAAATATTCGAACAAAAATTCTATCCAAAAATTTTTAACAATTTAGTTTTTCTCTTTTAAATATCCTACGTTATAGAATTTAATGAAGTTGCTCAAACCACCTGGATTTTTTTATTATTTGCTAGCGAGCATTAATTGTCACAAAAATAAATTTTAACTGATTGTAACAAAAGGTAATAATAGCACAAAATGAATATTCCAGCTTGTAATAAAACTAAGTATTAATTTTATAAAATTCCATCGTACTTTGTAATATCTATTGCAAATGTGTAAAATAGCGGATTCATTTGGATGGAAAAAATTGCAGCATCAAATATTAAAACAGCTACGAATAATATCCTATGAATTAACGAAACAATCTGGCTAAAACTTCTCTTTACAGTATTATGAAACCTTGGCCAAAGGATACTGTGAGAAGGCCTTTTCATTTCCCTTCTAACCTTCAGTAACAGTTAGTCCCGAATAGGGACGAAAAATATAGCACCTCCAAAACCCGTTCCACTGTCTCCCCTACATTTTTGGTGGGGGTGCGTGTACTTCCTGGGGTGTTAAGTAATCCGAAACTAATCGACTAACCACTGTCACAGAAAAGGGGGAATTGCAACCTGCGGGGGTCAACTAGCTTTCAAAAGATATCAGAAGAGACTCACTCTACATTATGCTTTTTCTCCTTCTAAGAAAAACTTAAAAAATAATTTTTTTAAACTCTAAAACGGCTGTATTTATTTTCAAAATGGTTTTATCATTTTATTTAATTATATTTCTAATTATATATATTTCTAATATATCTAATATATTTCTAATATATTTCTAATTATATCTTGAATTATTTATTATTTTGATTTGATTATTTAGAGAACTAATAATAACCAGAGTATTTAAATTTTTAAAATTTTACTATGTAGTCATATGAAAGTAATTCATATAAAGTAACTACATTAAAAATAAATTTATATTTTCTCTAGAAATCAAATAAAGTTTGTTAATTTTTTTAAAAATTGATTTGCTAACTTGTAAAACTTTTTATGTTAAAGTAGAAACCTTGAGTTCAAGATTTTATTTTTTTATTACTTTTTTAATTTGTTTCTTTCAATTACAATTTAAATACATATATTTTTCACAACCTTTTTTTTTTAATTTTGATAAATTATTTTCAATTTTTTAAAGATTGTACAATTTTTCTAATAGATCATTTCGATGGATCATTAAAAACAACAAACTAAAACAAAACAATTCTATGTTATTTTACATTTTAATATATAGATTCGTGAAGCTGCTCACTGTAATTAATATAAAGATTTATCAAAAAAATCGAAATTAATTTATAAAAAAGTACGATACCGAAATTTTTGAAAGAAAAGGCATTTATTGAGTTTCATTAAAACTTACAACATAACAACTGATTGAGACAAGTATACTTTACAAAATTTTATCACTAACCCTGGGAGGTTTTTGTGTTTTTCCTCTCCATGTAATGCTAATGCGGATTTTAATTAACTATAACTACACTAATTAAAGTTTGCAGTGCAGAAATTTCTACTCAGAAAACTCTTCTCCATGAATGGCAAAAGAGGGTCAGGGAAGAGAAATTAAAATAACACATTGATTACATACTTTGTTCTATCAATATAAAAGAGCGAAAAATTGTGAATAAAAATTACATTACACACTTTTAATAGGAATTCGAAAAATTTCTCGTTATTAAATACATAAGATATTGCATAATTACTAGTTTTAATATATATTTTTAGAATATTGCTAAAAATGTTTTAAAAAGTGTATTAATTAGGAATTACAGATTAATGTTAAAGCAATAAAAAAAGACTAATAGTTTCAAAATCTAGTGAATCAACTAAGGAATCAGGTCTGAAAACATCAAAACCAGTTTGACTGTCTGAAGTAACAAAGAGAAGCTTAACTCTAAGTATTACAACTTATTTTTATTTTTTAATATACCGTGATGATATTTCGTGGTGTTTATAATAATCACATTTCTCATTCTTTCTATTTCATCTGGCAATCAAACTGGTTTCAATATTTTCAGTGCTGCGTTCCTAAGCAGCGGTTCATTATATTTTGATACCGTTTTTATTTTTCTCTCGTGAATATTAATTATGTCCACTAATGTTCTTTTACTTCCTTTTTTTTAAGAATTTTACAATACATGCGTATATTTTCATATTTTTCTTCATTTACTGATTTAAATAAAATTTTCATAATACTTAGTGTTCTTGTGTATGTACATTAAAGCCCTAAACACAGGGCTAAGTGCTTGTTCACGTTAGGATGATGTGTACTCTTGTGTACTAGCTATTTTTTTTTTCCTTACCGTGGAAAAACAAACTATCCCAGCTATTGGAGTAATTAAAACTATTTATGGAATGGAAATATTGCAACCTTTTAAATTTTTATAATGTAAATGTTTTTTTAAACCTACAAATGAGTGTACAATATATATATATATATATTTAAAAAGGAAAACTGCAGTTTTGTGATGCTTTATAGTATATTGGAATATCTTTACGTCATTGTCTCGATTTTAATTAATCTCACTTTATTCAGAAGCTAAATTTTTTAATTCTGAAACATCTTTAAAAAACAAGGAAAAAAGTTTTAAAAAAAGGGGGAATAATGTATTTAAAAAATAAATTCCACTCTCAAAATGAATAAAAACAAGAAAAAGTATTACTAAATAAATAAAATGTATGTAGAATGAACGAATTATCAGCGAATATAATTTTCATAATAAATTACAAGCTTATAAAAGCTCCCCATATCAGTTCTTCAAAAGGACAGAGAGAGAAAAAGATTATCAAAAAGAGTTGAACAGAGTAAAAGTATTTGGGAGGGAGGGAGCAAGACCACCTACGGAGAAGATTAGACTGCAATCCTCTCTTGGAGAATGAACTTGGGGGTGGAAGTTGCCTTCCTCCCTTACTCAAAGGTAGAAAGTGACTTGAGTTTCAAAGGCAATATTACAAAAAGTAATAAAGATAAAAAAAATTGACCTACATTTTCGTGGATAGGAAAGATTGAAAAAATTATTAGTATTTTTTTTAAATTGATCACTTCGATTCTTAAACAAGAAAAATCGATTCAAAGTATGACAAGCCTGCCATAGACTTTACATGTTAAAAGCAGAATTGAGGAGTCTGCTTGGTTCAACACTTTTCTCCCTGCAACCACGATTGGGGACCCGACCTTCTGATCATATGAGCTCGCCCCGTGCTCTTTGTTCGCCAAGTATGAAACAATTAATTAGTTTAAAAATAGAGAGAACTATGATTGACTTTAAAAAAGTTAAAAGTGGTGACCAAATCCTATGAATATCCTATGAATTAACGAAACAACCTGGCTAAAACTTCTCTTTACAGTATTATGAAACAATTAATTAGTTTAAAAATAGAGAGAACTATGATTGACTTTAAAAAAGTTAAAAGTGGTGACCAAATCCTATGAATTAACGAAACAACCTGGCTAAAACTTCTCTTTACAGTATTATGAAACAATTAATTAGTTTAAAAATAGAGAGAACTATGATTGACTTTAAAAAAGTTAAAAGTGGTGACCAAATCCTATGAATTAACGAAACAACCTGGCTAAAACTTCTCTTTACAGTATTATGAAACAATTAATTAGTTTAAAAATAGAGAGAACTATGATTGACTTTAAAAAAGTTAAAAGTGGTGACCAAATCCTATGAATGAACGAAATAACCTGGCTAAAACATCTCTTTACAGTATTATGAAACAATTAATTAGTTTAAAAATAGAGAGAACTATGATTGACTTTATAAAAGTTAAAAGTGGTGACCAAACTTCCTTACTTTAAACTCATCTGTTATAAACTATTAACTTTTAAAATGCTTCCATAAGTTAGAAAACTAAGTGAAGCGGTACATATCACTTAACACTGTTTATATATTGCATTTTGTAACCACAGATCAATCTATTTAATAATTGAACATATAAATGCATTTTAAATAAAAAATTTGATAGCAAAGCTTTAATATTTTTTAAATGAGAAAGAATACATTCTCACCAAAATAGTTTGTAGCTATTAATATGTTATGTAATGTTAATATATTTAATATTTAAACAAAATTTAAATTTTTCACTATTAAGAACTATGAACGAATTTTTTACTTTAAGTTATCATGTGAAAATATTTCAAGTTTATATATAATTAAATTATTTCATTAAAAGAAATTTTAACCTCAAGGAAATAAGCAAACTAAAGGTTTTTAAAAATGTAAAAAATATATAAGAAATTTTTTTTAAGATAGTACTTTTAAAATCTAAAAATATGTTATTTGATTAAAATTTCTATCAATTAAAAGAATATATGATCCTTCAAAATTATACTCCATTAAATATTAAGTACCCAAAAAGGATATTATACCAATTATTATAAAATAAATTATTAAAATATGCAATTAAAAGGAATAATTTTCTAAATTTGTTATGAATTTACAAACTAACTAAAGAATATAAATTTCATGCCATCAAGGTAGGTTGGTTTAAACTAAACTATTTTTAAAAATATTTAAGTTTGTATTATACATAAAACTTTTTAATTTGAATAGAACCAGTTGAAAAAAAATTAAATTTTAACATAAATCTTCTGTGAATGGGAAAGGTTAATGGTAATCGATTTTTTAAAAATAAATGTAAATAAATGATTTTGAAATTTTAACATATTGTAGCTTTTCTGCAAATATGTCTATAAAAATAAATTTATGTGATGAAATGTTCTGTAAATGCTTAATATAAACAACAGCATCACCAAATTACTTTTCTGATTAATGAAGATAAAATTAGTTAAACAATGTGATTATTGAACAAAATAAAATAAAAAGCCACAGAAACATCTTGTTAAAAACACATGAAGCTTGTTGCAATCAAAAGCATAAATAGTAAATAGAAATAAAGTTCTTTTCTAAAATTTATCAGTGTAAACTAATTTGCATTGTATTTGCATTGTATTATGATATATATACATATTAATACAATATTAGTGCACTCCTTTTTGCGGATATAATCGTGTGAGCTGATGAAGAGATTATATCCTTTCTTTATTTTGTTTTCCGGATTTTTAATTTATATATATATATATATAGTACATTATAACAGTACATAGCACTTAATAACAGCTATGTAATAATTTTTAATTATAAATTTTTAATAATAAATTTTTAATATTTAAAAATTATGAAAAGAAATTTACTTTAAAGTAACATGCAAGAATTTCCCTCTAACAAATACAATTCTAGTATGAAAAATTTAGGGGGCTAAAAAGCAAAAATTTTAGGAAAGTATTTTTGAAAATCAAAAACAGGTGTTTTGATTAAATAATTTTTAGATTTTTTAAAAAAATATTTCCTTTATTTCCTTATAAAAATAAAAATTTTCCTTTAAAATCATATACAATTATTTATTAATAATCTCAAAATATTTTAATAATACAAATTACTGTAGAAGAAACTATTAAAAATGCAGTTCTACATATAGAATATAAAGTAGATTTTTTTGTATTAGTCGATTTTTGATTAGTAGACTAATTTTGCTATGAATTTATAAAATGGATTCAACAAATTATAGAATATAAAATGGATGCTACCAAGTTAAAATGTAGTTTCTTACCTTCGTTTCTGTTGATTGTTTCTGTTGTTCAGTCTTCGTTTCTGTTCAGTTTTCATTCACACTCTCCAGTCAGAATTTCTGGACTTTTCATGAAAGAAAGAAAAATAATTAGAATATGAACATGGAAAAAACTTTTTAAAATAAACAAAATAAAAACATTAAATTGAACAAAAAAACTACTTAAAACTCATTTCTATACAATATGCCTGACAATAAGTTAAATGTTTCGCAGCTATCTTGTACATGCGCAATGCTTATCTTAAATTATTTTTAACTATTGAAGATCTTTCTTTTAAAATAATTACCATAGGCAAATACTATAAAATATATTTCAGAATTGAAATAGGAAATTTAGATTACTTAATTTAGAATTAGGTAAAATTAGATAAGTTAGGATAAAATTAAATCATTTGACTAAAAAAATTTTGTAGTATGCTTGTTAGTCTAGTATGTGGTCAAATTTTATAAAAGTCAAAACTTTTTTAGGAAAGTACTTTTGCTAATCAGAAATAAGAATTTTGATTAAAAATTTTTTTACTGATTTTAAAAAATATTTTCTTTAAAATTATAAACAATTATTTACTAATAATCATAAAATATTTAAATAATACAAAGAATACCACAAATTATCGAATGTAAAATGGATGCCACGAAGTTAAAATGTAGTTTTAATATTTTCTTACCTTCTTTTCTGTTGATGGCTATTTTCAGTCTCTCCAGTCAGAATCACCGGACATTCCATGAAAGAAAAAAATGATGACCATAGCAAAAACAGTCAAAAATCAACAAAGTAAAAACAATGAATTGAGAAAAAAGAAGAAAAACTGCTTCTAAAATATTTTCTATAGGTATATCTGACAATAAGTTTAATGTTTACCATCTATCTTGTATATGCTCAATGATTATAGTAAATTAGTATTTACTGATGATTTTGCTTTTAAAATATTTACACTAGGCAAATGCTGTAAAATATAGTTCAGAATTGAAAGGGTAAATTTAGAGGACAAGTGTATATCTAAAGTAAAGCATAGAATTTAAAGTCTTAACTTATTATGCATCTTTTTTTAAAATGGGGTAAAATGTGAGTTTTGCTAAATGCTGCCTAATACTTATAATAAAATTACTTTATCAAATCAATCAAATATTATAAATGACAATTATTAAGAAAATAATAAGTTATAATGACGTACATTATATATACATGACGTACTAGTATTAAAGTGAAAATTTTTCTTTTTTAAATTTTGTTTTCTGATTTAAATTTTGAAAAAGAATAAGATATGAATGAAAAAAAATCAGGCATAACAGACATAGAAGTCTATTTGAATTATTGGTACTAAAATAGTCCAATATATTACTTTTGTCCGGGTTACCCTTAATTTTCGAAATAAAATTCCTTGCGTTTTCCATTATAATTTCAAAAAATATTTAGATTAATTTTTTGCACTACATAGTAATCATTAGAAATATATATAAATTCAACCATCAATTAAAGTTACTTTTTTTAACGGAAAATATGTCAAGTATAAAAATAAAATTTATTTTTATACTTGACAACAGGTAAAACGCGCCGTCAATACATAGTCCTGGTAAAAAAAAATGACTACCGATTTTTTTGATAAATTAAATAAAGTAATTAAACTAAGTAAGTAAATTGATTTAAATAATTATTAAATTAATTACTTTTTAAAAAAATAAAGAAGCATTTGATTTAAATAGCTAAAAAAATATTTTTTCTATTGTCAGAATTAATGGAACTTGTTATTCATTTTAAAACTAAAATGGTAACTTACAAGGTAATCATACGACGAAACATTCTTGCAGAATGTAACGATTATGAAATTACTAAATAAACAAACTATTTGTGAATTAATGAATAAATAAAAGTGCACTGAAAATATAACAAGAATAAAAGCTTGTCCTTACTTACTTGTCCTTAGACTGTTGTGGATCGCATTCCTGCAATAAAACAGAAAGGAGACCCCTTTTGAAGTTGACCATTTTCCTCATTTATCCCTTTTCATTTCAAATTTTTTGGCGACCATTGAGTCTTTTGGCCTCTAACGAGTAACCACCACCTGCCTGAAGAGAATATTTCTTAGAATCAGGGGGAGGGGGGCTTTAAAGTGCATAGCGTTCGCTTTCCCTCCTCTTTTCCCCTTAACTTGAGGGAATGGAAACAAGGTCACTTAAATGATTCTTTTTAAAAATACGTGTCCTGTGATTTCAGACAGTAAGATGTCCTCAAATTAAGATCAATATTTATTTTTAAATTATTAAAAACAATTTCTGGTGTTATAAAGGAAAAATAAATTAAATAACAAAAACATTTAGTTAACCACCAACGATAAGCGATCTCTCGAAATTAAATAATTGCATTAAGTCAAAACTTATTTGTGTGCTTTTTTTAGAAAAACTTTTATACTTCTACACTTAGAAATAATGCTTACATAAATGTTTTGATTTGCTGTGCAGAAAAATAAAATCCTGTTTCTCTATAAGATTAATATGTATTATTAATATATATTATTAACTCTTTCTGTTAAGGAATTGTTCCATGCGAAAATTAAAAAAAAGAAAACAGGGAGTCTCTGACTCCCCCCGCTTCTGATCACCTACCCGCATAATTGTTTCTCTTAAATACTTGTTTTATTTTTTCTTCCCTTAAAAAACAATATTTTAAACTGAAACACAGAGCATTTTTCTTTTAAAATGTGCAAGTGAAGAAGCGTTATGTAGGAATGCTTTGTTGAATGCAACTTGAAAATTATCATCAGCACTTTAAAAAAAATTTAACCTAAGGAATACAGATTGTGTATTACAACAATCAAACAAGAAAAATTGCTGAGAAATTTTATTTGCTGACGAGAATTTTAACAGTTTAAACTGAGAACACTTTTTATCGTGTAAGTTTATTTATTTATTTATTTTTAAAAGTGTCAATATAACTGTTAAGATTTATATCTTGCAACATGCAAATTCCTCTCTCTCTCTTTCGCTACTCTTAATTGACAGTTCAGTGCGAGCTTACAAAATTAAAAAAGACAAAGATCTCCTCACGAAAAAATAAATTTTCTACAAGAATGAATAAACAGTCAATATTTAAAATATACATGAAAAAAATCACGAATGAACACTTAAATTAACAATAACTTTCAAAAAAATTGGAATTCAAAAGAAAATTCGTTTTAGGTTTACATATAAAAATGGCTTTTTTAGCTCATCGAATTTTAACTGCATAATTACATTTAAGAGGACAATACGAAGAAAAAAATTCGGTAAAATTACCGAACTGTATAGTATTGACATTTCTGGTTTAGTATTGACATTTCTGATTTTCCTTCTGAACATTTTTGCTAATTTAAGAAATGAAATACGGTTAGAAGTTTCTGAGTTAACTCATAAAAATTAAGACACTAAAAAATTGAAATGCATGAATTACAAAAGATCTAACTTTTAATGCATTTGTGTCCAGCTGAGAGAATTGAATTTTACTAATTTATGAAGATGCGAAATAAGAAAATTTAACAATTGCATTACCCTTAATTTTTCTTTTATAGTTTTCTTTTTATATTTTAGCCTTCTTCATTATTGCACGAACCACGAAATATAGTTAATTAAGTAAGCTACCGATTTATTATATCAATTGTTAAAATTATGAACTGATTTCTTAAAACTGATTTCTTGCTTTATAATGTTTTTTTTTTCCTACACACAAATATATCTATTTATAATTTTAAAACACATGCATGAGAATGAATTTGATTTATTTGAATCATTTACAAACTCTTGACTGTTCAGATACAAGGAGTTTAAAAATCCAAAAATGTGCAAAAAGTTATGATGCCTTGTTGTACCTATAAAACATAAAAAGAGAGACTCTCTCCATTTTTAACAAGTTATATTACTAATCAAATAAGACTTTAATATTGATTTAAAAAATATTTTTTGAAAATTGGAGTTTATTTATGTATTTATTTTTTATTTACTTTTGTAATTTTCCACATCCGGTTGAAAGATTTTTGTTAGATACACAAGAAATAGAATTTTGATCTGTAAAAGATTTTTACTGTGTATTGCTTTTCGCAATCTACGAAATATGAGAATTTTGCGTTTTTCTGTTATATTTTTGCTTATTTATTTTTTTAGAAAAAGTAAACTGCTAAATTAAAAGCTTATTACAAACAATTGAAAACTAAATTGGTTTTATGAAAATGTTAAATAATTATAATCATCAGCAATATAAGGAAAGAAATAAAAACTGAAATTGATGATAGAGATCGATTCAAAACGTTAAAAAAAAAAAAAAAAAAAAAAAAAAAAAATGTCGGAAAAGTCTAAAGTTCCTCAAGAACTCAGACCCCCAACAGGGTGGGATGAGGGATGCATAACCGGACATCGTTAACTTTTCAATTTACCATACACTAATAAAGAGAGGAAAAGGATCTTTTTATGAAACAGCTGCATTCCTTCACCTACTCGTTCCCCTCAAAGCAAACTGTAACTTAATTCTAAAATAAAGGTCTTTACTTCTTTCAGCAACAAATATTTTAATATCATGAAGGGCAAACAAATACACTTACAAACTCCTTTTTATTGCTGAAATTCTATTGCATAAAATTGACCATTAAAATTCTTATGATTCTTCTTTTGATTCTGACATTACATTTAATATATGCAGTAAAAAATCGCTAGTTCTTACCACGTACAAAAGTGCTTGCATTACAAACTACTAATTTTAGTGCAATCATTACTAATAATAATTCAAATTATTATAATTTTTTCGAACTCTATTTAAAACTGCACTAATTTGAGGAATTAATTATTATGATGGGTCGCTCCTGGGATAACTACCCCCCTGTGTAAAGAAGGGACAGTTTGTAAACTTTATTTTTACGAAAATAATTCGAAATAATAGTTTCATTTAAGGTTTGTCATAGTAGTGTAAAGATTAAAGTGTTAAAATTCTGAGTAGGAAACATAAATCCTTTAATTTTCTATTAAGATATGTTTGCTGGACTGTTCTAAATTGATTATATGGGGAAATTTATTTGAGCTAAGTCAAATAAAGAATGAATAAGTCAATACGGCAAAAGAATTACTCAGCGCAAATTACTCAACGTTGTGTTGAATTATAAGTTCTTCAAAATACATATTTTACAAAAAATATGCGTATAAAAACCTTTTTTTCTTTTTTTTTTTACAAAATAAAGAGTAAAAATTTAACTTAACTATGTCGTATTTGTTAAACCTCTTTATTCCTACAATAATTACGCAATTTATTATATTTAACTGTAAATAAACTAAGAATAAGTTACTAGATATCAGATATTATTTATATAAAACTTTATTGAAAGGTTGTTTTGAACTGTTTTCTAAAAACAGAATTAATCCAAAAATGATTATTAAAATGAAAAATTAAAAAAAGAATGTGTTATTAAGAGAAAAAAAATATACTATACAATTACAATTTTATTCGTTAATAAAAAGATTAATGAAAGTTAAAGAATACTATTTGTTTAATAACATGAGAGAATTGTGATTGCTCTATTCCGATCACTGGATACCCATTGGTCATTTTTTTTTCTTGGATAGATTTTTTATAAGGTCGTCATAAATTACAAAAAGTCTCTAAATTAATTTTTGTCCTTTTGTCAGCCAATTGGCTAAATTGATTTTTAATTCCAACCAATATACGTTTCGTAGAACAATACAAAATTCTTTTCTTTCTTCAGTATTAATATTTATATCATATTTGCTGCCCAAAAGGAGAACAATAGTTGTCTATAAGTTAAATATAAAAAGAATATAAAATTGCCATAAAGTAATTTAATCTAACACTATTAAAAATACGCTCTGGTGAAAATATAAAGAAAAAACTCAGTCTGAAAAACAATGAATTCCAAGAATTTAAAAAATTATCTTCTTTATTTTTTATTATATCATTTCAAGATGCTTTTTTATTAATGCTTATATTATCATGATTTTTTTCATGACTCTCAGAATTCCTTACTTAAGATAATAGTGTTGAAGTTAATCTAATTGATTAAGTTGGTTTAATCCAGGGATGGGCAAACTACGGCCCGCGGGCCAACTGTAGCCCGCCGGAAGGTTTTATACGGCCCGCGGATAGAATTTTAACTTGCCGATCCGTGGCGAATATAAACAATATACATTATACACCCATTTTCTTGTCTACTTTGTTTAAAGCTATTTTTGTTCTTTCTTTTTTATCAAAGTACAGATGACCTTTTTGCTTTCTCTATTTTTGTTCTACAAAACATAAATTGATGGAAATATTTATCACAGACAGCTTCAATTGGTAAAATGTTGAAATCAGAAGTTCTTTATTATAGAATAGCCGTAGATTGGCTCCAACGAGCTTTTGTCTTTCTCGAGGAGCAGACATATGGAATGTAATATAGGTGAACTTCACACGTGGCAGACTGCGCATTTTAAGCTCCAACAAGCGGATTTTTCTACCATGCGCTCAATGATGAATGGACTTTATTTTATTTTAGAAGTTAGAATTTTTAATTTTTGTTTTAGAAATTTTTACTTGGCCCACCAAACTTTTTTTTTCTCGATTTTTGGCCCTCGACCAAAAAAGTTTGCTCATCCCTGGTCTAATCAAAAAGTGCGAAATGAGAACCTAGAATAATAACATTAACACTGACCTATCCTAAAAATTTCTTTTTATATGGAGTTGGAAAAATAAACTGCATTGTTATTTTAACGTGAAACGAGCAGAAATTAATAAATTTCCTTCTCTGCCAGATAACTGAAAAGGTCACTGACACCGCCACTGTTTTGGGGTTTTCAACTTAACCTTACATTTTGTCAAACACTGTTGGATTTAGAAACTTCACATTACGAAGATATGTAGGAAATTGAACGGAGATTACAATGGAATTAAAAAATAATTCTAAAATTAAGTCAAGATTATTTTTACTCTTAAACTTGTTGGAAAAATAACACGTGGGCTCTATGGCCGCAAGAATTCAGCTGCAGAAGTAAAATTTGGTATGCTGAAAGAGCCAAATTTGTTTATAAACGTAACATAGAGTCTTTATTTCCTTTTAGAAACTTTTATTCGTTTGAAAGTTATTACAATTTAAAAGGTTCTTTTTAATTTTTTCTTTAACTAATAAATATTTATCGATTGTTGTAGAAAAACTTTGTTGTAGAAAAACTTATCATATACGCGATTTTCATTATATCCCTCTTGACTTAATATTAAAAATAACAAAAATAAAGAAAAAAATATTATATTGAAAAAGATTAGGTGTTGCCAAATATAAAACTTCGACATTTCATTCCGACATTTGAAAATATATGTAGAATAAAGAGAAATAAGAATTGTTTCCTATATGATCTGTTAACAAGAAAAAATTACTTCTAATTTATTAATTCTTCTTATTGTGTCGCACATTCTGCCTTTCTAAATGTAATTTTTTTAAGCACAGTTATTTATTATTCAAATCCAGCTATCCTTTTTATTTTGTTACAATAAACAAATTAATATAAATTACTTAAATAAAAGTATAATAGTTTTATATTTTATAAACAAAATGATTTTTAATCGACTTTTCAGGAAAAAAAACTTTTAAGAACAATATTGAAGAACGGTTTGGGCCCAATGCCACTAGTTCTGAGAGAAAAAAAAACGAATTTGCGCGCGGGCATAAACTGCTTTTTCCATAGAACATCTTCAATGCGTAATAACTCTCGGCGAGACCGTTTTTCCTTGTTTTTCATTTGTCAAAACTTAGTAATCCTTAAAATGCAACTGCTGGCAATCCAATCATAATTTTTATTAAAAAAAGTGGAAGAAAACGATTCGTACTTGGTCTTCAATAATTTCAAACTTGATGAATGGGAATCAACTAAAGGAATTATTGAGCGTAGCGAACAGGTGACGGAGCCTCCATGTAGAAAACAAGGATGCATAAAAATAAATTGTGTCGAACAACTATTATCAGTAAGCGTATGATTAATATTTAAAATCGTCTCTAAAAAGGGACAGTAGAAGCTAATAAATGATAAAAAATTTTCAGCTGCAGTCAAGATATAAATTATCGTCACTATCTAAAAAACATTTAATATATTTAAATATTTGCATGTTTACGAACTATGGACTGTTTTTGAATTTTTTTTAAAATTAACGTTAAACTTTAACCGGATTTTAATAAATTAATTCTAATAGTGCACTCTTTAAAAAGGAGGAACTGCACTCTTTAAAAAGGAGGTATGAAGATGATTGATTGGATTCGTTTTGTACTATGAAAATTGCCAAGTCGATTCGGCAGCATGAACTTAGTTCTAATTACAGCTCCACTTAGTTCTAATTACAAAATCATTCAATTTCGTCTAAATAGTTATGCCATATTTCTGCTATTTACTATCTTGCCATAATTCATATTTCAGCCATATTTCTGCTATTATTTCCTAAGATTTAAAACAAAGCACAATTTTAAAATTTGTTAACCTAAAACCCCTTGTGAGAAGAAACAATGTGTTTAGTTCATGTATATAGGAAACATTTTGCAAATGACATTTGAAAATGATTAAATGTGTATTTATTATTATGTTTCTTTTATTTTCCTACAGCTAGGGAACATTACTGGAGAATGAGTAATTTTTCACACAATGCATTTTCATTTAAATCTTATATCGACTTCGTAGAGGAAAAAACCGGTAACTTTTTTTTAAATCATGCTGAAACTTTTGTATTTTTTCCAGCTTTAAATACGATGCTATTTTTATTAACACTTGAATTGAAGTATGTGATGAATGTAAGTGTAAAAAAAATTATTCAAACAGAGAAATTTAATGTTTAATTTTGTCTAATTTGCTATTAAAAGAATTGAGTTTTAAAATAAAACTCAATGATGCAATTCTGGTTTTAAATAACTATTCCGCTATTTAATTGGTTAAGGCAATATGCGGTAGAACATTTTTGTATTTGTGTCACATTTTAGTGACGTAGATATTCGCATAAGAGTAGAAGGAAATGAAGGTCCTATCTTCCCGGTGGCAACAAAATTCCAGGAAATTACCCTCTTTCAGGTTTACCTTAGTCAAGTGGTTTATCTCACTATTGGCGTATCTTTAGGGAGCGCAAAAATGTGAAATTTCTTGTCCTGTCTGTGATTGGACAGATTTATTACTGTCTCTAAAGCTTTAGAACGTCTTGCGGCAAAGTATCTTGCACACGTGACTTATTAACGATGCATTTTCTAACTTGGAAATAGACTTTTGGACTTGGAATAGACTTGGAAATAACTTTTGTAGTTGCACGAATATATTTTTTAGTCTTACTCAAGTCATTTTATTATGATATTGTACACAAAAACATTATATTACTTCACTATTTATTTCTTTTGTAATCACATTAAAACGTGAATTTTATTAAACATTATTTTAACATTAATTTCGCTTGATTGTTATCGTTAAAAAAAAATTGAAAATAATGTTAAAATAAATTTAGACTATCATTTAACAAACATTGAAGATATTCGTTAATTGAGCTCTTATAAAAACAGTTGTTTATTTAAAAAAAAAAAAAAAAGGATAATATTTATTTGCAGGAAATATTTGCTAGGCAATAAATAGTATTAATGTTTCATTATGCTATAAAATTTAACTACGTCAACTTTTCTCAATAGCCGTGCCTAGGGTAAAAATCTAAAAATACATTATAAATTAATTAAGATTTTTAAAAATAAAAAGTGAAGGAAATTAAAAAAACATAATTTTTAAAAAATGTAACTCTGTAAAATACTGTAGGCAAGAAACTTGATTGCGCATATATTTCCAAAGATTTAAAATCCTTTTCCATCTAATTGAACAATTAAATTGCATTTAAAATGTAATTCCATCAAATAAAATTTCATTCGGGGAAAAAATCTACTGGAAGGAGAAATGTTTGCTTCAACTTGTAAATTTTTAGGATACTTTTTATTTCCTCAAGTACAGTACAGGTGATTTTCTTTTCTTCTTTTTCCAAAGAGGAAAAAATTATATTAGTTAAAATCGATGGCTTTTTAGGAAGCAGCTCTATTATATAAATGATTTAAAATGTTGTGTCCAACTTAGCCGAAACCGGATTTAGCATTAATATTAAGAAAATCTCTGATGCAAAAATAAATAAATAGATTCCCTTTTCAATAAATGAAATCTAGTAACTAAAAGAGCAATTCATTTAATGGGCTAAATCAAGTTTTTTTTTCCTTCAGAAATAAGACATTTTAAAAATAATTGAGCTTTACATATAAGTATTTCGGAAACAATTATGATTAAAAACTGTTACCACTTGCCGTCAGGCAAACCGGGGAAGGTTTTCGTGGTTTTCCTCTCCATATAACGCAAATGGGGAATAGTCGCCTGCTCAACAACGGTTATAAAATTAAAATAAAATACAACTTATGTTTAAATTATATAATTATTTGTATTTAAAATATATTTATTTAATTTAAATTTTATCTATTTGAATAAATAAAAACTGTAGAGCATAAAAAGCTATAATCAATTCTTAGTCCATTTTTTTAAAAAGGCCTTTTGTTTCTTTTATTTATATATCAAATGTTTAGTTTTATAAATTTTATTTATTTTGTAAACAAGAGAATTTTTTTAATTGTTTAGTAAATGTTACATTTTTTCTTTTGACAGAAAATTTTTTATTAATTCGTAGTTTAATTACATTTATGACAATGTTACAACTAGTATATTTCATTCCCTTTTATTTGTGCAGATACGAAATGTGCAACTTTCTTGAGAACTTATTTTTTTTTCATTAAGTTTGATTGCTTAAGAAGAAAAAAGACAATAAAATTTGACTTATTTATTAAGTTTGGTTGTGATAAACTCCCAAACTCTCCCTGTCTTTAAAAGGCTTTAAGTGGTTTTGTATACCTTTAAATGTTTTAGCAGTATCTTTAGTTTTAATGATATATCAACTCATTTGAAGAGCATACTAATGTGCCATTAATTATAATGGGAAAATGAAGTAACTGTCCTTTATAAAACAACGAGGATTCTTAAACCTTGCGAATATTTTTTTATTTATATAAAATAATAATTGTTATTGCTAATAAAATTTCCATTACAAGTGCCTAACTTTTAATATCATAGCTAATATTGCATTTTTTTCAAATATTTAGACTAATTACAGTGATTTAAATTAAAAATTAAATTAAACTACTTTATTTATAAAAAATTATCTATTTTTATGAAGTGAAATTATCATGTAAATTAGGGGTGTACAACCAGCGGCCTGACAAACCTTAATGTGCGACTCTCTGTAGCAACTTGAACAAAATAAAAAGATTAAATAATTTTTTTTTTGAAAAATAAAAAAAAATTCGGAAATTTATAATTTCGCATTTAGGTTTTAGATGCACCCAATCTGTTAGTTTTTCGATTGCTTTTTTTCGGTGGTCAATGCTACGAATTTACGCATAGTTTTGAAAATCCCCATATTTTTAATACGGCCCTATTTTTAATTTCGAATTTTATTTATCACTTTTGACCCTCTTCGTGTATGCCAATTTTATGATAAATCCGATCCATCATAATTGCGAAAATTTAGCTGAATTCCACCCTAGAAAGCCATGCGTTTATGAAGTATAGATTATGTTCATACGATAAATTAATGAAGAAAACATAAAACTGACGGAATTTGCACTGTACTGATATTTTGTTTGAAAAAAAGTTCATTAAAGAATGAAACGTGAAATAAACCGTCTATTCGATTTGGGGACCCCTCTGGTGTGGGGGGCCCAGGGCAAACTGCTCCGTATGCCCCTGCTTTAGTCAGGCTCTGTTCGCAAAGTGATTTAAAAATCGCTATTCCTATTCACGCGATTTAAAAATTAAGAGAGGAAGAGCACCATGTGGGAAAAATTCCAAAAACTGAATAAGTTATCTGCCCTAAGTTAAAACTGACCAAAACAACACAGCTTCTGTAGAAAGACTGTTTTCCAGAATGAATTGGACATGTTCCAGATCAGGGCTGGGCAAACTACGGCCCGCCGGAAGATTTTATCAGAATTTTAGCATGGCGAATGTAAACAATATACATTAAACATCTATTTTCTTGTCTACTTTGTTTAAAGCTATTTTTGTTCTTTCTTTTTGTTACAAAGTACTGATGGGCTTTTTACGTTCTCTATTTTTGTTCAATAAAACATAAATTGATGGAAATAGCTAGCACAGACAGTTTCAATTGGTAAAATGTTCTCGAGGTTAAATTCAATACCCTCAGTAAATAAGGAAGAGCTTAAGAATTATGAAGATGGCTTGAAAAAACTCCATTTTGAGTTAGGACGCAGATTTCATGGTTATAATGCCATTCAAACAGAATTAGATGTTTTTGCCATGCCTTTCAGCGTAAATTGTGAAACAGTGAGATCGGAGTTGCAATATAACAATCATCTGAAGCAGCTGTTTCGAAACATGCCAAAGTTTTAGCTTTGCAATTCATTACCAATCAGCATTTCATCCCTTCAGTGGGTCGATAAATGAGTACTAAGCTTGCTTGGGAACTAAACACTGGGGGTTCCGCGTGCGGCTGACCACCTGACCGGAACATCTGCTCCTGCACCCCAGAGCCCAAGGTCAAGAAAACTGACATGGACACAGTAGGCCTTGGCCCTCTTTAGGCTGTAGCGCCGCTGAGTTTAGTTTAGTAATTCATTACCAAGGGCTAGTTTCCCAAATTTCAAATCTCATGCCCAAAAATCAGTGATATGTTTGTTTCATCATGTGAACAAGTGTTTTCAACTATGAACCTTAGAAGAAATCTATTCAGAAGTAGACTAACAGACAAGCATTTAGCCTCGAGACTAACGATCGTTCCTTAAAATAAATAAAACTCACTCCGAACCTCATCACAAGGAACTTTTGAAAATGAAATCGCAATATTATTCACCTCATTAAATATTTAAATTCAAATTTGTAAATAGTTTTTATTTTTAGAATTTTTTACCTAGCCCATCAAACCTTTTTTTCTCTCGATTTTTTGCCCTCGAAAGTTAGGCCATCCCTGCTCTAGACTGGGTAGCAGTCTTTAAACAAAACCATTAAATGTTCGTTTAATGGCCCGAAAAAGCTATCAGATGATCAAGTAGATAAAATTATCACAATATTTGAAAATTTTGCAAATTGCAGGATAACCATTAAGAGATCTTTTAAGCCATTTCTGACCTACATGGACCATTTTGTATCATATGCTCGGAAATTTGTATATCCTTATATTTTCACAGTAAAAAAGTGTAATCAAGATGAGCAGCGTAATGTAAATTTTAATTAGTTGTTAATATATATTTATATTAATTGTAAGTAGCGTGATGTTAAAAAAGTATTAGTCATAAAGAGTTGTTAACAAGTATTTTATAGTTTTTGATTATTAAGGAAAATAGTTCCTTCAAAATGAATGATTTCTTATTTTCTTTTCTCTCTCAGTCCCTTTCTCTTATAATTTATTTAAAAAAAAAAATGTTTTAAAGTTGAATCTTATTTCGCCCTGCAAAGGTTTTGTTTCAATTTCAATCATTTTTAGTCCTGCAAACTTCCTTTAAATTAAAGTATTTAACTTGTATTTAATTTATATTAACTAGAATATTTAATTTTTTAAATTTAATTATATGAACATAAAAACTTTTTAATGTTAAAATATATCGTTAAATGAACTTTAGTATTATGTAATGTGATAAAAAAAACATTAATTTTACCATTATTTTTCAATTTATCTAAATTTTTTCTGATAATTGATTCTGTTTTTTTCCCTAAGTAATCAGTTTTTAATTTTAAACAGTTAAAGGTATTTAATTTCATGCAAACATATTACATGGTTAACATGTTCTAAATACTTGGGAATGTGGCCTTTCACTCAAAAGTTTGTGCATCCTTATGTATAAATTATTATGCATTTTTTTTTTCACATCTTCGAAAAAAAAGTTTATAAAGAAATTTGGGGAAAGCATTGAAAAAATTATTAGAACAAGTTTTTAATTTCGCTGCTAGACATGCATAACATATTCATTTATAAAGGTATATAATAAAAGAATTAAAAAAGATGAATACAGAGAATTTTCTTAATTATGTCATGGTCAATTAAGTTTTACTCCCAGTAAATACAAGGCCCTACTATAATATCCAAACACCTTAATTTGCTCTCCTTTTCATCCACAAGCCCTAATAAATTCATTGCAACAAATATTTTATGAAACTTTTTATAGGATAAAAGTACAATTATGCTTGAGAGGATTTATAATTTTTGAACTAAGATATTTCATACATAGTTCTCAATGTTAAATATAAATAAAATGGTCTAAAACGATTTTTCATGGTCAGAAAATTGGTACGGTTCCTTAATTAAAATATAAATGAATTTTTTCATCATTTCCTTGTCACCCTTTTGTAATATTATTCTCTACTATTGTTATGCTATGATTCAGTTCATTAAAAATAGCATGCGATTTAAATATTTTGAAATTATTACTAAATGGCAAATATGTTAATATTATTTTTATAATTAGCTTTATATAAAATCATTTCCAGCCAAAACTGTTATTAGGAATTAATTTCACATAATATTAGTAAATAATCTGGCAAAAAACATTTATCTACCAATATATTAATGAAAGGACATCTCTTCTTGTCTTCCAAATATGCTCTACTCTTGATGCATGGTCTCATTCGAGGAGATAAAAGAGCGATTTATTGTTTCTAATAATTTTGTAAGACTAAAAAATTGTCTCTATCAATTATAATGATACAGAAAATTGAGGAATTTTTACCAAAATAAAAATCAAGCAGTTTTTAAGGACTGTAGGAACCCTGTAAATAACATTGAATTAGAGCTTCAATAATTAAAGAGATTATTGCACAAATTTTTCTTTTTAATAGTGCTTATTTAAAATTTAATAGTTTCGTATACTGGAGATTCGATTATCATTTGAAAAAAAAAAAAAAAATGGAATCAATTTGAAGTAAATATGAGCTTCTAACAACAAAACTTATTTATATATTACAGGGAAAAACTTATAGATTTAATTTCCCAACTGTGCCTAGTGTTTAAAATATTTTTTTCAGCAATGACACCAGTTCCAAAAGCTATTAATTTGCAAAAAAAAAAACTAGAAACTTGCAAACAAGATTTTACGGGCGTGCACATTAGTTTAATAACAATCCTTTAATTACTAAGGCAACATAATCTTCAGAGTGTTATTTCTAGAATAAAAAAAACAAACATTTAAGACAACATTGTTGGGCAATTTTGTTTAAGTTTAATGATTTAAAAAAAAATTAATTGCTAAACTGTAATTTTTCAGCATAGATTTAAAGCGGCGTCATTACAATTAAAGTGTTTTGCACATAGTGATTTGTAACGCCTTAGTCAGGTAATGAAAATGTGGCATCTTTTTTGAAACATTACTTAAAACTGTCTATTAAGTTTAGTATCAATTTGATATTTGAAATTCTAAATACATAATTTATTAATATAAATAGTTTTTTCAGTTAGAATTCTGTAAAATGATGCAAAAGTTTCGATGAGATAGAATCTTAACTAAACATTCCCTCTTTGAAAATTTTTATTTTTTTTATTTTTTATAAATTATACAACTTGCAAAAAATACTGGATTGCTTACATGATATATTATTAAAAGGTACATTAACTCTACAGTGTGAGAATTGAAAATTTATTAAAAAACATGTATATAATCACAGTAATTGTTGAACAAAAACAAAACACAATAGTTTTATTATATACAGCTTAAAGATGACATACAAATACATTCTAAAAACACTCATCACTTAAGACAGACAACATGCTTAATAATGACAGGCTGCTCCAACTTTTCATCACTAGGCTAAGTAAATGCCTGTAAATTTGGCTTCTGAGACTCCTCAGAATAATGAAGAGAACAAACCTGAAATTAAACTTTAAAAAACATGCATGATTGCAACCATTTTCCACATCACCCAAGAGCAGGGCTGTTTTGAAGTAAAACTTTTAAAATATTTATTTTCATTTCACTTTTACAATTTTCTAAAATGAAAATCTCTTAACACTGTATATATAAGCAAAGTAAATACAGCCCTGTTCAAGAGGTACGGTTGCACAGATGCGTTGACCCCTTTTATTAGGTTGTTCCAAAAACATATTTAAAAACTGATTATAAAACCACATTGCTTAGGGTTTAAAATTTTTATAATTTAATATTATAAATAGAAAACCAGAAACAAGTAATAAGTACACTATAATCATAACTCAATATGGAACAATCTAACAGCATATAGCAAGGCGGGTTCCCCAAGAGGCATATATTCCTTTTGTGCCATGACCATTTAATACTTTTTCTCACTTAAATTTTTTTATATAGTATCCTATAAGTTGAACAGAAGAAAGGTTTACATTTTTTATGCCTTACATTCCTTTGTTTTATAAAATTCTTAAACAAGAATGGCACACTTGTTCAAATTTATCAAAAAAGGTTAAATAAAGAATGTTATGGATATTATAAAATCTTCAGGCACTACAACTTATTGTTGGTTAAAATGGTCATGACACTATACAGTATTTATAAATCTCCAAAAACAACAATTAAAAGACAAAAACATTAATGAAAATTTTTCTATACTATACCATTTAAAGTTATTTAAGTCTATTGTCATATTTCTTACATTTGTGATAAAAATTTCACAACTAGGATTGTTCAACAGATTTTCTTGAAGCAATTTTTTATACTCGGTTATATTGGTTCTACCATTCATCCACAGAGCAATTATTAGAACCTGAAATTAAAGTTACCAACATTATTTATTTACAAAATACTTAAAACGATTATGAAAAACTGCTTCTACTACAGCGGTTTTAAATCTTCATAAATATATTAGGAAAGAACCCCAGCATTATAAAAATAATATCTAAAGACAATAGTGAGTGTATTAACAAATTAAATGATACTTTATTTAGAAAATATAAAATAACAGGAATGAAATTTTCTTGATTCATTAACAATTACAAATCAGAACTTGTGTTTGGCAATTGAATGCACATTCTTGGAGTTTTTGGTGTATGTACAAAAGCTGAGAATTGAATAAACAGGGAGAAATATAGTTTCCATTGAAATGGAAGCTAAAAAAAAGTATATAAACATTGGAAAGATTGTTAGGGAATCACATTTTTTCTGACAAAATCAGCTATTCTACTTCAATTTGAAAAGCGTAACAGAAAATACATAAATTTTCAGGAACCTTCTCATAATCTATTTAAAATATAACTAAAAAAATTATAAATTTTTTTATTCATGGAAAACCAGCTTTCTTTAACACAACTGAGTTCTATTAAAAGGTAATTGGGAACCCCAGTTCCAGTCTATCAATAAATAGAACTTTTAAATTCTAAATAGGAACTAACTTTTATTAAGACACAACTCAGAAATCTAAAGTCTTAAGGACTCCTAATTTCTTAAGTCTAGAGGAATCATAGCAAATTTATGTGAAATTAGACAAGGTACTTACCAATATGTAGTACAATCACACCAATTCCACTAAACTCCTCGATATTCTCCATTAAATCTTTTAAATTTAAATTCAGGAAAGCTTTCAAGCTGCACATTTGACCCAGTATTTACATCAGGAAGATGGCGTTTCAAATATTTCAACATTGATTCTCCGAATCATAACTAAAGCCTTCATCTAAATGAAAATTTAGGACAAAAAATATATATATTAGAAGAAACACTCATATCATACTTATGAAACAAATACTAGATCACAGAGTATGTTAACTAATTAAATTCTTTTAATTTACATGTATTTCTTCTTCATACATTCAAAGTACTTAAATGTTTTTAAATATTTAATTTTACTTAACTGAATTTATTTGTAGTTAATTTTAAAACATATCTTTGATTTAAATGAATGAAACAAAATTAAAGAGCTTAAATTACACTTCTAAATGAATGAATTATGTATACAATATTACATTTATTATACAATACTGAGTTAAAATTACACCACATGTTTTTTTGTTAGCAAATGCATGCACATTTTGCATCTGAACACATTATGCTATAACAGTCTGTTATAAATTATGATATCCGAAAAAACAACACAGTAGATTTATGTACCATAACACGTTACAAAATTGTAGTCATACATTATTTACTGAACACATTTATAGAAATAAATACATAAGTATATTAACAATCAAGCGATTACAATATTTAAGACTAAAAAACGGTAATATGTGAAATAAATAAATGAATAGTATGGAATAGAATATTTAAAATCCAAAACTAGAAATAAAACTTTTGAAAATAATAAAACCCTACAACATACCATAACAGATTTGATAACATAAATCGAATGCTTGCGGAATTAAATATAATCGCCGTTTCTTTATATAAGCTATACGTTATTTATTCAACATTTAAGCATGCATACTAAAAAAAAAACAAAAAAACTTATAAATAAATAAACTTACCGTAAGAGATTTGATAGATTATCTAAGCCATAAAATCAAGTATTAATTACTAAAATTAATAAAATCAATGTATCAATAACGAATCTAACACGTTTATAAATATGAGATTTAGCACGTGATAAAATAAACAAATACAACATCGAAAAATAGAATATTTTAAAAATTCAAATAAATAAATAAACTTACCATAAAAGATTTAATAGACTCTCCAAATTTCTAAAAGATAAGAATTAATTATTAAAAACAATGTATACCAATGGCGAATACTAGCACGTGTTACAATGATACTAAAATGAAGCCAAAGCACAAAGCAGGGCAAAAAAGGCACTGAATGGCGACTAAAACAGCAAATAATGTCGCCACAAGAAATAAAATAGTAACCTTTTAATCATTGCCACCTTATAAAACAGAGCTTCTTTTCCTTATACTCTTATGCGAATATCTACAAAAATCGTCACATTTTATACTAGAATAAATAGCACTATTTATGCGTGGCAGTAGTAGTAAGATTGCTAGTGGAGTGGAATCTCCACACGTGCTAGTGGAGATTTTTTTTTACCATGAATTATAAAAATAATAGATTTTTTACTGAATACATTCATGCGTGGCAGACCCTTGCCACGCATGAATGATAGATTTGCTGAACTATGTAAGCAGAAACTTTTGTTGGAGGGTTGTCTTTGGGAGGGGGGGATATTATCTACCACATTGAAATAAGGATACTCCCCGCAGTGTCTGACAAAAGCAGTACCGACTGTCAATTGGCGAAATTCTATCAAAGTTAAAAGAAAGGCAACCCTACAAGACCCTACACTTTATATTTTCTGCCATCTATTGGCAGGACTCGGAAACACGTCTAAAATAAAAAGTAAAAAAACAGCGCCCTCTATGTATTGCATTCAAAATAGTTTTTTTCTTTAATGTATATAAACTATTTTAAAAATAAATATAATGCTGCACATAAAAAAATATTTTTGTTATGCAAATAAAAAATAAATATATTGAACATTTTGAAAGTAAAATTCTTATTTTTATTTATATTCTGTATCATAAGTTTTAAAAAAAATTTTATTTGCTTAATATTTTGAAGTTTAATTAATAAAAATATCCAAATGTATTTTTATTATTTAAAAACGTATTTTTAAGAATAAAATTTCTTAGACAATTAATACTTTCAAATATTGCTTAAAAGTTTAGGAAAAAAAAGTTATTTACTTTATTAGACTAGACATTTGCTATAACCAATCAGAAAATTTAAACACGATATTTTTAAAATTCAAAATTCTTAAGACCATTTAAACTATTTTGAATCCAGTTTTTAAGAAGTAAGTGATTAAACAAAGAGATTAAGTTTAAAATGAACATTAAAATAAAAATAAAACACAGTTTATAAAAATAAAAAGTTTACTATTTAAAATGGTAAACATTCATTATTACAAAATACCTAAATTGTAATAAAAGTTAGTAAATTAATGTAATAAAAAAGCATATTTCATTAAATTCAAGATATTTTTAATTTCAAGGAGGATTTAAGCAATTTACAATATTTTTTTTCTATTTATTTTCTATAAATAGATTTTTTTATTTGCATGAATTTTGAACTTACCAATTCATTTTTGTTTTAAAGAAGGTTTAAAAAAGGAATCATAGTCTAAAAAAAATTTATGTTAATTTCATTTGGGGCTTACAGTAATAATTTTTAAGCAACCAAAACATAACCAATGGGAAAAGTTTCCATATCGCTTCTTCCTAAAATGCCAAAATACAAACTATAACGGACCTTAGCCTTTTACTGCTATCATATAAAATTACTACTAGATTTTTTTTTACCATGAATTATAAAAATAATAGATTTTTTACTGAATCCTTTTACGTTAAAAATAAATGTATCCCTTATTCAATAAAAAAAATAATAATAAGTCTTCAATAAGTATTCAATTTAGTAAGTCTCTCTTAAGTACACGTTTAATACAATAAATTTAACAGAATTTTATAATAAACAATCGACAAAATAAAAACTTTTTCTCAATGAACAAAGGAATTGTTCTAGTAATAAGTATTAATATGTATTCTTATTTTTAGGGGAATATGTATTAAATTTTTCTAGAAAGTAAGAATATATTATATTTCAAGTTAAAAATTATACTTAAGATAATGATTTCAAAAATAAAAAATAAAAATAAAAAATAACTATATAAATTTATTTAAAAATTGTAATAAAATTTAAAATGATTATTTTTTAATGAAATTATTATTTTTAAATATA
The DNA here is from genome assembly GCA_949128135.1 of Parasteatoda lunata. Lineage (NCBI taxonomy): Eukaryota > Metazoa > Arthropoda > Arachnida > Araneae > Theridiidae > Parasteatoda > Parasteatoda lunata. Next base: position 27,485 of record OX421981.1, on the reverse strand, counting down.
ATTGGTAATGCCACAGAAAGTATATTTAGATTATAGTAAAATAATAAAATTCTAGTTTTTAATATTCTATGTAAAAAATTAGCAATTTTCAAAGAATAATAAAAGTTGCTTTTTTCCTCTCAAAAAATACGGTTAATGTTTTATGGATTTTTTTCCTTTCTCTCCTGATTTTTTTTCAAATTTTTGAGTTAAAAGCACATTTTTTACCAACTCTGCATCTATTCATTATTAATCTATTGTAACATTACAATTAATTAACGGTATACAATAAAGGTCCTGTAACTAATTAAGTGTAAGAAGCCAAACAACGGTATACAATAAAGGTCCTGTAACTAATTAAGTGAAAGAGGCCAAACGACGGTTTTATTTTTCGGGCCTGTATAAGTGAAGAGTTATTCCGCCTCTTCCTGAAATGCCTCAAAGCAAACGATAAAGGACCCTATTGTACTTGCCTTTTGCCGTTATCCTACCTAGAGTGCCAGCTTTCGGCCTTACGTTTGCCGTGAGGTGTGTGTTTACTGGGTATGCATTTACTCTAGTGGCACCATCTATGTGGGAATGTTAGAAATAAAATAACTTTAAATCTATTTTAATATTTAAATCTGTTTTATTATTAAATATAATTAAGGCTGAGGATCGAACTCACGCCAATCAAAAAGCCTTCGTGGGTCAGTAATTGGATATCATAACCACTGACCTACGAATGCTTGCTAAGATATGTGTAAATAAGTTAAACTTTTGTATTCTGAACACGTCTATAAATGAAAAGGATTTGATATCGATATCATCCTGCAGTTTCATCGATATATTTTCTCTTAACCTTTGACAGTTATTAAATAATTATTTCTGCCCTTGTTAAGGTTATTATAACTTTCTCTGGATGGCAACGGTACTGACCATACACGTGTTAAAGTTTGACGAGTTTTTGGAGATATCGTATATTATGAAGTAATGACGTCATCTTTTATTACATAATAAATAAAAGATATCACGCTCATGCTTTTACTCTAATGGCGTCCACTATACCTAAATGTTAGTAAAAATTGTTTAGTAAAAATAAATTTGCTTGGTGAAAGAAGTGCTTGGGAGAAACTTTGAATAAAACGTTATTTATTTTATTAAAATATATTTTGTCTTTCTTGATAATTTTCACAGGTGAAAAAGTTTATATTATCAAGAAAAATTACACCCTTTAAAAATTAATACAAAAAGTTTCAGAAAAATATTTAGAATTTTTTGAAAAACTAGAAAATTATTACAAAAAATAAAAATATTTTCAGAAATATTAGAAGGTTTCCCTCAATAATAAAAAATATTTTCTGAAAGAACTAGAAAATTTTGTTAAAAAGTTTGAAATATTTTTACAAAACTAGCAGGTTTTTTTTATAAAAACAGAAAATATTTTCTTAAAAGATAGAAATTTTTTTATAAGAATAAAAAAAATTTTCTGAAAAATTATTACATTTCCCACAATAATAAAAATATTTTCTGAAAACTTGAAAATTTTGTTGAAAAGTTTGAAACATGCTTACAAAAATAAAAATATTTTCAGACAAACTAGAATATTTTGTTGAAAAGTTAGAAATATTTTTACAAAACTAACAAATGTTTAACAAAAAGTTAAAATATTTTCTTAAAAGAAATTTTTTTTTTGTAAAACCATAAATATTTTCTTAAAAGATAGAAAATCTTGTTAAAAAGTTAGAAATATTTTATAAAACTAGGAAATTTTTAACAAAAAATAAAAATATTTTCTTAAAAGAGAATATTTTTTGCAAAAACATAAATATTTTCTGAAAAATTAGAAAATTTTGTTAAAAAGTATTAAACACTTTTTCATTGAGCTCTTCGGTTGCTATTTTGTAGGAAACTGCGTGCTCTCAAAGGATTATATCTTGCTGTAAGCATCTCCATACTTTCCACAAAGTTCATCCTCCATCCTGATCCCCCTCTAAGAATTCGTCGAAAGAACTTCGAACTTTCCAAAAAGCTTGAGAAATGTGGAACTCGATCACATCTTCATAGGTTCCTAATTCTCGTTCACACAAGCTACGAAAATGTCCAGTAGTAGTTTCCTCTTCTCCAACAACGCTTGTACGAATAAAATTTACTTTGCATATCACATACCATTTGATAGATCGATTTTCCATTAAATCACTTTTAATTATTTGTTTAAGTTTTGGATGCATTTCATCAAAGAATATAAGTAAATCTCATGATGCTACCTCACTTGGAATAGGAGTCTCTTTCTTAAACACTTCCAATGCATTTTCACAATTCTTTTTCATGTTTTTATTGTTATTTGTGGAATGATCTATCAATCTTTTTTTGAACAAGACGGTCTGTGAATGGATTGAATATGATTGAGTACGTTCCGTAGTACGTTCGTGTAGGAAGAGGAATTCATGTTGTAAAATCCGGGAGGCTTCAAATAACTCATAAAACTCTTGTCTTTGATCATTCACAAATAACACTAGCCAATGAGTCCCAGGCTGTAATGGAAGTCTCCCGGATTTTACAACATGAATACCTCTTCCTACAGGAACGTACTATGGAATTCCAAAATGTTTAAATCACCTACATCCAATGTATGTGGACAATATTGAATTTACTCAAACGCTGTCAAAGCTATTCTATGTATCATATTTCAAATGAATTATATGTAAATGATTCTCAGAGGTATCAATTTATAAAGAAAAAATATGGTGTAAGATTTGTGTTTAGAAAAAAATAAAGAAAAAAAATGAAACTAAATCTAGTGTCTTTCATGTCATTACTATAAAATTTTACATTTAAATATTGTTATACAGGAAATATTGTAACATTTTTATTTCTTTTTGACTAAAATTTTTTTTCCAAAAATTATTTTTATTTTTGTAGGCATGTTTCAAACTTTTTAACAAAATTTTCTATCCTCTAAGAAAATATTTATATTTTTTTTACAAAAATTTTATCTTTTAAGAAAATATTTTTTACTTTTTGTTAAATATTTGCTAGTTTTATAAAAGTATTTCAAACTTTTTAACAAAATTTTCTATTTTTTTCAGAAAATATTTATGTTTTTACAACAAAATTTCTCTTTCAAGAAAATATTTCTACTTTTTGTTAAAAATAGCAAAATTTATTTTTGAAATTTTACTAGTTAAATTTTGTATAACTTTAAATTACTTGTAGAATATTTACGTTTCGAGGATTTTTGAAAACTTATGATGATTTCAATATGCGTATATAGTTAAAATTGCTACTGTTTGTGATATAAAATTGATTTTTGAAAGAAAGATGATATATTTATTTTGTTATGAGTAATTATAGAGAACAAAGGGAAAAAATCGATATTAAATTTAAGATCCTAGCAATTTAAAAAAGAAAAATAATCTTTTTCTGTAGAATATTTTAACTTTTTTTATAATAATTCATTGAGTTAATGTAGTGTGATATTCAAATAGCGTTTATTTTACTTTGTAGATATGTGAAATATGTGGAAAAATATTCACACATAAAAAGAATATGGTTCAACATTTGAAAATTCACTCAAATGAAAAAAGACTTTAAATGTCGTTTATATGATAATCGGAAGTGTAACTTGAATAGACAATTAAAAACTCATGAAAAATCGAAAAACATTTGAATGTGAAGAATGTAAAAAGACCGTTTTTTCGAAATGATAATTTAAAGAGACACTGACTCATTTAGTTTCGCATAAGTTTAATTTGTGTAGTGAATCCTTTAAGTTAAACTCTGATTTACTCAATCATATCCAATCCATTCACAGACCGTGTTGTTCAAAAAAAAGAATGATAGATCATTCCACAAATAACAATAAAAACATGAAAAAGAATTGTGAAAATGCATTGGAAGTGTTTAAGAAAGAGACTCCTATTCCAAGTGAGGTAGCATCATGAGATTTACTTATATTCTTTGATGAAATGCATCCAAAACTTAAACAAATAATTAAAAGTGATTTAATGGAAAATCGATCTATCAAATGGTATGTGATATGCAAAGTAAATTTTATTCGTACAAGCGTTGTTGGAGAAGAGGAAACTACTACTGGACATTTTCGTAGCTTGTGTGAACGAGAATTAGGAACCTATGAAGATGTGATCGAGTTCCACATTTCTCAAGCTTTTTGGAAAGTTCGAAGTTCTTTCGACGAATTCTTAGAGGGGGATCAGGATGGAGGATGAACTTTGTGGAAAGTATGGAGATGCTTACAGCAAGATATAATCCTTTGAGAGCACGCAGTTTCCTACAAAATAGCAACCGAAGAGCTCAATGAAAAAGTGTTTAATACTTTTTAACAAAATTTTCTAATTTTTCAGAAAATATTTATGTTTTTGCAAAAAATTTTCTCTTTTAAGAAAATATTTTTACTTTGTGTTAAAAATTTGCTAGTTTTGTAAAAATATTTTAAACTTTTAAACAAAATTTTCTAGTTTTTCAGAAAATATTTTTATTATTGTGGGAAATGTGATAATTTTTTAGATAATATTTTTTTTTATAAAAAAATTTCTATCTTTTAAGAAAATATTTTTTTTTTTAGTAAAAAAAAAATTCTCTTCTAAGAAAATGTTTTTGTAAAAAAAATCTGCTAGTTTTGTAAAAATATTTCAAACTTTTTAACAAAATTTTCTAGTTTTTTCAGAAAATATTTTTTTATTATTCAGGGAAACTGTCTAATATTTCAGAAAATATTTTTATTTTTTGTAATAATTTTCTAGTTTTTCAAAAAATTCTAAATATTTTTCTGAAACTTTTTGCATTAATGATTTAAAGGATGTAATTTGTTTTTGATAATATAAATTTTTTCACCTGTGAAAATGATCAAGAAAGAAAAAATATATTTTAATAAAATAAATGACATTTTATTCAAAGTTTCACCCAAGCACTTCTGCGAGAATACATCATAGGCTTCTTAACAAATTTATTTTTACTATACAATTTTTTATTTACATCTAAATGTTCTGGTAATTGAATTGAATTTTCTGAGAAATAGTTGTATTCCCACGTTCTATAATAAGTGTGAAGCACTATGTTATACTTTATAATATGACTAATTGATAAAGCGTGGATAAACCCAAACGTCTGGATAGAAATTATCTTTGTAAAATTTTGTGAGAAATGGTTATCGTGACATCCCCAAGTTCCGTAATCAGTATCCGTTAAAGGTTATATAAGTTTGAATTTACTCGTATTTACAAAATAAAGTAAGTTATTTGCATTATTATAATATTAAATAATAAAATGAATGAATTTATGGCTGCTAAAATTCCCATTATATTTTTCTTAGATTTAAAATAATTCGTTTGAAATTTTAAAGTAATTTATAATTAATCTATAATTGGTAATATAATGTAAACATGTAGTTATTCATTTTTCTAACAGAAAATAATGCTATTTGAAGTATTTTTTTTCATGATGTTAAAAAATAAGTACTTTTATATTTTAATATAATCAAATTATTTTAGTTGATAAAATAATAATTTTAAAGATGAAACAGGTTTATTGTATTTAAAAATATGATTGAATGAGCACCGTAGATATATTGTTATATATCAGTATTTTAATTAGATAAAAAAAAATTTCATAAAAATAAATATAAAATTAATACAATTTATATTTCTTAAATATCTATATTAATACGTGTTGAAGATCATTCAAAATAGCTAACTAAATATTCGCGTAACTAAAGTCATCCGTCAAGTTTTCAACTAACAACCAATCATTACTAATATCCTATAAATTTTTTCCTCATTAGTGTGATAAATTAAATCATAGATTAATTACTTATGTTATAAATTACGTATTAGATGAATTCATTCATAGATTAATTAATTACGTAATAGTTTCCTTCATTAAAACCAGATGACGTTATACTATACGAATTCTCGCATGAATAAAGAATTCTCGTGTCTACTATTTATGTCAGTATTTTTCAAAATGATGAAGCATTTAACGAAACCAAGTCCCTTAATTGTCGTCGGACTAAGCGTAGGAGGTTTTCCTCTTGTATAACGTGGGCACTCACAAAGTCCTCTTCGGAGACATGTATTGTCTTAAGATCTAGGAGTTCCTTTGTCAAGAACTTGGACCGTGTAAACAAGCCTTTAATCAAATCGAAAATTTCTTAATATTGTTGCGTCTTGGAAGCCTGAAGTAGGACTAAAAAACACTATCAATCAAACTTAGCAATCAATATCAATCAATCAATTACCACAGAGCGCAGGATAAATATAAGTCAACAATGAAGTGAACGATTTTTAGTCAAATCGAAAATTTCTTAATATTGTTGCGTCGTAGAAGCCCGAAGTAGGACTAAAAAACGCAATCAATCAATCAATCAAACCTAGCAATCATATGAAATCATCACCGTGATATGATCAAATTTTTCTAGCCTTTTCATTCTCAGCTTGTTCCTGAAAATTATTTGCTATCATAATTAACATTAGAACATAACGCTGATTATTAGCATTATTTTGCGCATCAGTTGGCGTCATGTCAAATTATTATTGGCTTCCTTTTAGAGGGTGATCCGCCTCTCCTTGTACAGGGTTCCCACGGTCCTTAAAAGTCCTTAAAAACTGCTTAGTTTTTATTTTGAAAATTAAGGGCCCTTAAAAGTACTTAATTTTGATTCAAGGTTCTTAAAAGTTCTTAATTTTTAGTATCGCTAGTTGGTTGGAACAATTTTTTTATCTTAGGAAAATATCCACTGTTGAAAAGTACGTCTATCGCCTAGAATGAGACCCTGCATTGAGGGTAGAACATTTTAAATGCGTGTGAGAGTAGGGGTTACAAGCAAGTGGAAGAAAACGCGCCATTATTGATTTTTTATTTATTTTATTATAATTTTTTTTCATTAAAATATTCTTTCTTTCTGGATCATTGTTAAAGAAAAAAAATTTGTGTGGGGAGAGGGGAGCGTGATACTACAGGTGGGTAGAGGTCTTACTTATTTTTAGACAGTACTTAGGTACTCTATCACCTTTTACATCCATAGGATTCAAGAAATTCAATTCTTCTGATAGCACACGTTGTAGCTTTGATACTTCAATTGTCAGAAATGCCAGGAAAGTGTGTTTTTAATAATTTATGGACACTTAATATAAGGAATGGCTAACAGCATCTAGTGATCGTCACAAGGCAAAGTGGATTTTTTCATTGTACAGTCGAACTCGTTTATAACGAGCTCGGATTTAGCGAGAACCCGGATTTACCAAGGAAAACGAGAATATTTGGTTGGATCAATGTTAAGTCTATGTAACAGAAGTCGCTTTTAACGAGCAAGACCCGGTTTTAGCGAGCAATATTTTTCTGTCTTGCTATCTTTTTCCTCATCTTTCTGTCTTTTTTTTTTTTCTCCAAATGATAAGAAATGCGCGCGAAAAAAGAAAAAAAAAAAAAAATTATGGGAGTTGGATGACGTTGTTAAAAATGTCAAAATCTGCAAAAGGTATGGATTGTCTTCATCTACTGTTTCCACACTGTTGAAAACAAAGGCAAGCTAATGGATGCATACGACCAAAATAAAACAGACTGTAAACGACTGAAGAAGTGTTCAAAAGAGGATTTGGACGAAGCGTTTTTTAAATGGATGAAGGTGCAACGTAGTGCTGATTTACCTGTGAGTGGACCTATTATAAAAGTGCAAGCCGAAAAATTTGCTGCTCAATTTGGATATTCTGAGTTCGTGTGTTCGAATGAATGGATTGATCGTTTTAAAGTTAGACATGGCATAACTTTTGGAATAATATGCGGTGAAGCAAAGTCCGCAAACATGGCGGACATTGCAAAATGGTGGAGTGAAAAGGTTGTTTCTTTCCTTTAAGACTGTAGCGCAACTAGAAATTTTTTGCTGGTTGGGGGGGTTAGTTGTAAACTCAATCATCTGACCTCCCGAGCCCCCCCCCTCTTCTGGTTGCACGCCTGCCTTAAGGACCCGTTTATTACGAGCACTCGGATTTAACGAGTACATGTTACGGTCCCTTTGTGCTCGTTATAAACGAGTTCGACTGTATTATATTTTCTTCTGAAATTGAATTTTATAAATTACTCTATTTTTTAATATTAGGGATATTACGAATATTCGGCGAAGTATAATTTTAATCAGGAAAGTCACTTTCATCGTTTTATCATTGACACTTTTTGTTTTAAAAACAGTGAAATGTTTGCAGTTTTTTTATAGCGTGGCATTTTAACAGTGTTCCTGATATATTTTATCTCCACTTTTTCTTTTAAGTTATACAGATAATTAGATAACCGGTAAAATTGAAAATTTATTTTCTACGTTGCAAGTTTTGTTTTAGAATTTAGGAAAATTTTCTGTTTCTCTTTTGCTTTTTTAATTAATTGTGTTTTGTTTTTTTTATTATTTTTTTTTATTATTATTATTTTGATAGCATATTTTAAAGAGCCTTCTTTTTCGTCATTTTCAACGTTAAATTTTTCTTAATTGAAAAAGGTTTTTTGTTTTTAGCTCTGTTTGGCTTTCCTATTTAAAAAAAACAAAAAAAAAAAACAAGAACTTTTGTTTTTGTTATGATGCAGCAATTTTAACGAGCACTATTCTTAGACATTTTTAAATGTATATATTGCGTATTATTGACTTTTTATCAAACTATCGGCAGGCCGATATAATTACTTTTATTTTAGGCTATGGATCAGGAATCTGATCTAAGACGACGCTCGCAGTTTAACATGCGAGGATTCTTGCCTATGCTAATACTATCACCGCGCTAACAAAGACTTTTGATTTCGTCTACCTGCGAAGATTACATTTTTAGCTACGAAGATGATGTTCGTTTTATGATGTTGAATAACAAAGAGCGAGGATCAGCGTTGAAATATAGAATGCGATGCATAGTTTCTTTATGTGCCATTTTTGACCTTAAGATTTTACGATTTTTGAAGATTATTTTCAACAGGACTTGTTTTGCGAATGCTGTGCGTTTTATTTCGATGGGATATAACGTTTCAAGTAAATTATTTTCAGTGAGACTTTTGCTACTTAGCGATCGTTGCGCATTATTTCGTCCCTATTTTTTTTTGTCAAGATTTAACGTTGTTAATTATTTTAAGCAGATCTACCGTTACTTGGCGATCGCCGTGCAAACGCTGTTATCTTAAATTTTCGTTAATATATTAATGAAAAGAAATCATGAATTAAAAAAAAGATTCTTTATTGATTTTTTTAAAAAGGGATACAGTTTAATATTTTATATATTTTGTATTTAAGTAATTTATACTTTGTCATAAAAAGTTAGTTTTTTTTTCAATTTGTTTAATTCACGTAAATATAATAATTTGATAGAATTTGATTAGTTTTTAAACCAATAAATTTTCACTCGCTTTTAGTTTTTAAAAAATTAAAACAAAGCCTACATTTAAATGATTTGCTTTTATTTTTGAGAAAATTAAAACAAAGTTTGCGTTCTTTCTTTTTTTCTTTTTTTTAAAAAAAAAAATTAGCTGTTAGTTAAAATGACTAAATTTTTTTAAGTTAAATAAAAAGTTAAGCAATATTTTAACGCTTTTCAATAATTTAACACTAGTACTCTTAAATATAGAATATTTTTTAAAAAATTCCTTCAATATGTGTTCGTTTAATAATTTGTTAGATAGTCAGTATGTATTATTTTTAAACATTTAAATATTTAGTGTATTTCATTTTCAAAAAGGAAAATAATAATAAATAAATAAATAAATTTACATTTATTTTAACATTAAAACCTTTTGACCATTAGTCAACTTTATTATTTTAAATAAGTAATTAACAAAAGCCTATCAGTGTTTCAAAAGCCCATTTTTTTTTCAACAAATAATTTAAAAAATGTTTTATTTAAGTGGATATTTCTTTTTTTTTTTAAATTTTTAATGTATGTAAAATATTTTGTAACAGTTTTATTATTATTTTTAAAAAATCTAAGTCATTTTTAATTTAAAAAAAAAGTTAAAATAAAGCTTGTGTTTGTTTTTACTTTAAGAGAAGTCAATCTTTAAGACAGTTTTAAGTCAATCCATCTTTATTTTAATTCAAAACATTAAGCAATGCTATTGATGTTATAGAACAATTTTTTTTTTTAATTAACATTTTCTTTTGTCTTAGATTTATTTCTTTTATTTATTTTTGATTTATTTAAAGATTTATGATTGATAAATTTCAAGCATATGTTAAATCGCGATGTCTGACTGACGATTTATTACGATATAAAATTTCTTACAACGCCCATGCCTATTTTTACATAAACAGCAATAATTCTCGAGGATTTTTTTTTTAAATGTTGTTTGATCACTGGGTAGGCAGCCGATTTATTTTTCCAGATATTTGACTATTCGACAAAATCACTATTCATTATTCCCTATTTTATAATAATAGTAATATATATATAAATCCATATTTGCATCCAATTTTAATTATCTTTGATTTATGTGACAAATTATTGTTTTATAATTTCAGACAATACTTAAATTATTAGAAACAAAATTTTTTATGGTCTATTATTTTAGTTCCTTTAGTATCTATATGAGACACAATACTTTTTAATAGAATAAATTCTAATTCCTCAGAGGTGCAGTATTACCCATCAATGTAAGCAATGTGTGGCGTTTATAAGTGAGGTGCAGTGAGCGTTTAGGAACGCAATGCTCTCGTCTCGACACAGATGGGAGTCGCCTTACCGAAAGTGAAATTCTTGGCTACTTAGCGAGTGACTAAGACAGCATTAAAAAAATGAAATTTGTAGTGGCGTCTATATGTGAGGTGCAGTGAGCGTTTAGAAATGCAATGCTCCCGTCTCGACACAGATGGGAGTCACCTCACCGAAAGTGAAACTCTTGGCTACTAAGCGAGCGACTAAGACAGCATTAAAAAATGAAATTTGTAGTGGCGTGTATATGTGAGGTGCAGTGAGCGTTTATGAATACAATACTCTCGTCTCGACACAGATGGGAGTCGCCTCACCGAAAGTGAAATTCTTGGCTACTTAGCGAGTGACTAAGACAGCATTAAAAAAATGAAATTTGTAGTGGCGTCTATATGTGAGGTGCAGTGAGCGTTTAGAAATGCAATGCTCCCGTCTCGACACAGATGGGAGTCACCTCACCGAAAGTGAAACTCTTGGCTACTAAGCGAGCGACTAAGACAGCATTAAAAAATGAAATTTGTAGTGGCGTGTATATGTGAGGTGCAGTGAGCGTTTACGAATGCAATGCTCTCGTCTCGACACAGATGGGAGTCGCCTCACCGAAAGTGAAATTCTTGGCTACTTAGCGAGTGACTAAGACAGCATTAAAAAAATGAAATTTGTAGTGGCGTCTATATGTGAGGTGCAGTGAGCGTTTAGAAATGCAATGCTCTCATCTCGACACAGATGGGAGTCATCTTACCAAAAGTGAAACTCTTGGCTACTAAGCGAGCGACTAAGACAGCATTAAAAGATGAAATTTGTAGTGGCGTTTATATGTGAGGTGCAGTGAGAGTTTACAAACGCAATGCTCTCGTCTCGACACAGATGGGAGTCGCCTCACCGAAAGTGAAATTCTTAACTACTTAGCGAGTGACTAAGACAGTATTAAAAAAAATGAAATTGGTAGTGGCAATTATATATGAGGTGCAGTGAGCGTTTACAAATGCAATGCTCTCGTCTCGACACAGATGGGAGTCGCCTCACCGAAAGTGAAATTCTTGGCTACTTAGCGAGTGACTAAGGCAGCATTAAAAAAATGAAATTGGTAGTGGCGTTTATATATGAGGTGCAGTGAGCGTTTACGAATGCAATGCTCTCGTCTCAACACAGATGGGGGTCGCTTCATCGAAAGTGAAATTCTTGGCTACTTAGCGAGTGACTAAGACAGCATTAAAAAATGAAATTTGTAGTGACGTTTATATGTAAGGTGCAGTGAGCGTTTACAAACGCAATGCTCTCATTTATACGTTTACAAACACAATGCTTTGCGAATTTTATGTGAAAGTTTTCCTGTTTCATTTTTTTTTTGGATCTCAAAGGTAAGTCCTAATTCCACTTCCAATTGCTTTAGTTCTTTTCATCTTCTTCAATTTATATTTTTATTTGTTTTGACATTTTTCTAGTTCCTTAAATAATATACCACAGCTTTATTGGAAGTTAAAATTATAAGATCAAATAAGTTGGTTCTTTTTATGCATTTTGCAATGCAAAATTCAAAAGATTTCCATGGATACTAACCCTTTCGCATTTTGCTGCTCATATATATAACTTTAATGATTCACTTAGTATTTTTTTACATGCCACAAAAAAGTGGTGTCAAGACTGACATTTTCTTAGTAATTTTAAATTAAAAAATTCTTCAATTCTGCTTTTTTTTTTGGGGGGGGGGGGGTAGTTTGTTGTGTGGTGTCTTCACCCTCTCAACCTCGTCGAGACATACTTTTGGTATTGTAGTATTTTTGAACAATATAATATTGACAACGTTTTTTTTACAATTATAAAGTCATTGTTAGTGCAACAATGAAATACAATTTAAAAAGTACTTTGTTCTTTCACTCATTGTTTGCAAAACTTTTCAGAGGTATTGTTGAAGAAACGTGAAATTATTTTTTAAAAATAGGGGAGGGGGGGGGTTGTATTGTTTGGAAATACTGTAGTGAATTTATGCTTTGTTTTCGGTCTTCTTGGGGAGGAGGAAGCAGAGCAACCCCCCGGGGGGAGGAAGGGCAAATTTGACAGGTGAGTACTTACTTTCTTCGTTTAAAAGGGCACTATAAAATTGGGCATCGGTGTCCAATTGGCCCACTTTTTGTAGGAGGGGGATATCTAGCATTCGCAAACGCGCTCTTCTGACGGTCGCTTAAGGGGGGGCACGCTTCGATCCGGCCGCTGGGCCGGATCGAGAGGGTGCTGCAGCAGCTCCCTGTCTCGCGCGTTGGCGATTCCTAATAGCTCAGGTAGCGAGACTGAATTGCAAGAGAATGAAGTGGTGTAATTAACGTAACGTCAACGGCCATACCATGATGAAAATGCCGGTTCTCGTCCGATCACCGAAGTCAAGCATCATCGTTCAGTACTTGGAAGGGTGACCACCCGGGAACACCACGTGCCGTGGGCAAACCTTTTTTTAATTTTTGTTTTGTTTTTATCACTTGTTATGCAATAAATACCTTTTTACTCAGTGATTAAATTTTTTAGCAACAAATTGTTAAAACATACCAATTTCACATGTGTATAGCATCATAATATACTCTTATATATAACTTTAATGATTCACTTAGTATTTTTTTACATGCCACAAAAAAGTGGTGTCAAGACTGACATTTTCTTAGTAATTTTAAATTAAAAAATTCTTCAATTCTGCTTTTTTTTTTGGGGGGGGGGGGTAGTTTGTTGTGTGGTGTCTTCACCCTCTCAACCTCGTCGAGACATACTTTTGGTATTGTAGTATTTTTGAACAATATAATATTGACAACGTTTTTTTTACAATTATAAAGTCATTGTTAGTGCAACAATGAAATACAATTTAAAAAGTACTTTGTTCTTTCACTCATTGTTTGCAAAACTTTTCAGAGGTATTGTTGAAGAAACGTGAAATTATTTTTTAAAAATAGGGGAGGGGGGGGGGTTGTATTGTTTGGAAATACTGTAGTGAATTTATGCTTTGTTTTCGGTCTTCTTGGGGAGGAGGAAGCAGAGCAACCCCCCGGGGGGAGGAAGGGCAAATTTGACAGGTGAGTACTTACTTTCTTCGTTTAAAAGGGCACTATAAAATTGGGCATCGGTGTCCAATTGGCCCACTTTTTGTAGGAGGGGGATATCTAGCATTCGCAAACGCGCTCTTCTGACGGTCGCTTAAGGGGGGGCACGCTTCGATCCGGCCGCTGGGCCGGATCGAGAGGGTGCTGCAGCAGCTCCCTGTCTCGCGCGTTGGCGATTCCTAATAGCTCAGGTAGCGAGACTGAATTGCAAGAGAATGAAGTGGTGTAATTAACGTAACGTCAACGGCCATACCATGATGAAAATGCCGGTTCTCGTCCGATCACCGAAGTCAAGCATCATCGTTCAGTACTTGGAAGGGTGACCACCCGGGAACACCACGTGCCGTGGGCAAACCTTTTTTTAATTTTTGTTTTGTTTTTATCACTTGTTATGCAATAAATACCTTTTTACTCAGTGATTAAATTTTTTAGCAACAAATTGTTAAAACATACCAATTTCACATGTGTATAGCATCATAATATACTCTTATATATAACTTTAATGATTCACTTAGTATTTTTTTACATGCCACAAAAAAGTGGTGTCAAGACTGACATTTTCTTAGTAATTTTAAATTAAAAAATTCTTCAATTCTGCTTTTTTTTTTGGGGGGGGGGGGTAGTTTGTTGTGTGGTGTCTTCACCCTCTCAACCTCGTCGAGACATACTTTTGGTATTGTAGTATTTTTGAACAATATAATATTGACAACGTTTTTTTTACAATTATAAAGTCATTGTTAGTGCAACAATGAAATACAATTTAAAAAGTACTTTGTTCTTTCACTCATTGTTTGCAAAACTTTTCAGAGGTATTGTTGAAGAAACGTGAAATTATTTTTTAAAAATAGGGGAGGGGGGGGGGGTTGTATTGTTTGGAAATACTGTAGTGAATTTATGCTTTGTTTTCGGTCTTCTTGGGGAGGAGGAAGCAGAGCAACCCCCCGGGGGGAGGAAGGGCAAATTTGACAGGTGAGTACTTACTTTCTTCGTTTAAAAGGGCACTATAAAATTGGGCATCGGTGTCCAATTGGCCCACTTTTTGTAGGAGGGGGATATCTAGCATTCGCAAACGCGCTCTTCTGACGGTCGCTTAAGGGGGGGCACGCTTCGATCCGGCCGCTGGGCCGGATCGAGAGGGTGCTGCAGCAGCTCCCTGTCTCGCGCGTTGGCGATTCCTAATAGCTCAGGTAGCGAGACTGAATTGCAAGAGAATGAAGTGGTGTAATTAACGTAACGTCAACGGCCATACCATGATGAAAATGCCGGTTCTCGTCCGATCACCGAAGTCAAGCATCATCGTTCAGTACTTGGAAGGGTGACCACCCGGGAACACCACGTGCCGTGGGCAAACCTTTTTTTAATTTTTGTTTTGTTTTTATCACTTGTTATGCAATAAATACCTTTTTACTCAGTGATTAAATTTTTTAGCAACAAATTGTTAAAACATACCAATTTCACATGTGTATAGCATCATAATATACTCTTATATATAACTTTAATGATTCACTTAGTATTTTTTTACATGCCACAAAAAAGTGGTGTCAAGACTGACATTTTCTTAGTAATTTTAAATTAAAAAATTCTTCAATTCTGCTTTTTTTTTTGGGGGGGGGGGGTAGTTTGTTGTGTGGTGTCTTCACCCTCTCAACCTCGTCGAGACATACTTTTGGTATTGTAGTATTTTTGAACAATATAATATTGACAACGTTTTTTTTACAATTATAAAGTCATTGTTAGTGCAACAATGAAATACAATTTAAAAAGTACTTTGTTCTTTCACTCATTGTTTGCAAAACTTTTCAGAGGTATTGTTGAAGAAACGTGAAATTATTTTTTAAAAATAGGGGAGGGGGGGGGGTTGTATTGTTTGGAAATACTGTAGTGAATTTATGCTTTGTTTTCGGTCTTCTTGGGGAGGAGGAAGCAGAGCAACCCCCCGGGGGGAGGAAGGGCAAATTTGACAGGTGAGTACTTACTTTCTTCGTTTAAAAGGGCACTATAAAATTGGGCATCGGTGTCCAATTGGCCCACTTTTTGTAGGAGGGGGATATCTAGCATTCGCAAACGCGCTCTTCTGACGGTCGCTTAAGGGGGGGCACGCTTCGATCCGGCCGCTGGGCCGGATCGAGAGGGTGCTGCAGCAGCTCCCTGTCTCGCGCGTTGGCGATTCCTAATAGCTCAGGTAGCGAGACTGAATTGCAAGAGAATGAAGTGGTGTAATTAACGTAACGTCAACGGCCATACCATGATGAAAATGCCGGTTCTCGTCCGATCACCGAAGTCAAGCATCATCGTTCAGTACTTGGAAGGGTGACCACCCGGGAACACCACGTGCCGTGGGCAAACCTTTTTTTAATTTTTGTTTTGTTTTTATCACTTGTTATGCAATAAATACCTTTTTACTCAGTGATTAAATTTTTTAGCAACAAATTGTTAAAACATACCAATTTCACATGTGTATAGCATCATAATATACTCTTATATATAACTTTAATGATTCACTTAGTATTTTTTTACATGCCACAAAAAAGTGGTGTCAAGACTGACATTTTCTTAGTAATTTTAAATTAAAAAATTCTTCAATTCTGCTTTTTTTTTTGGGGGGGGGGGGTAGTTTGTTGTGTGGTGTCTTCACCCTCTCAACCTCGTCGAGACATACTTTTGGTATTGTAGTATTTTTGAACAATATAATATTGACAACGTTTTTTTTACAATTATAAAGTCATTGTTAGTGCAACAATGAAATACAATTTAAAAAGTACTTTGTTCTTTCACTCATTGTTTGCAAAACTTTTCAGAGGTATTGTTGAAGAAACGTGAAATTATTTTTTAAAAATAGGGGAGGGGGGGGGGGTTGTATTGTTTGGAAATACTGTAGTGAATTTATGCTTTGTTTTCGGTCTTCTTGGGGAGGAGGAAGCAGAGCAACCCCCCGGGGGGAGGAAGGGCAAATTTGACAGGTGAGTACTTACTTTCTTCGTTTAAAAGGGCACTATAAAATTGGGCATCGGTGTCCAATTGGCCCACTTTTTGTAGGAGGGGGATATCTAGCATTCGCAAACGCGCTCTTCTGACGGTCGCTTAAGGGGGGGCACGCTTCGATCCGGCCGCTGGGCCGGATCGAGAGGGTGCTGCAGCAGCTCCCTGTCTCGCGCGTTGGCGATTCCTAATAGCTCAGGTAGCGAGACTGAATTGCAAGAGAATGAAGTGGTGTAATTAACGTAACGTCAACGGCCATACCATGATGAAAATGCCGGTTCTCGTCCGATCACCGAAGTCAAGCATCATCGTTCAGTACTTGGAAGGGTGACCACCCGGGAACACCACGTGCCGTGGGCAAACCTTTTTTTAATTTTTGTTTTGTTTTTATCACTTGTTATGCAATAAATACCTTTTTACTCAGTGATTAAATTTTTTAGCAACAAATTGTTAAAACATACCAATTTCACATGTGTATAGCATCATAATATACTCTTATATATAACTTTAATGATTCACTTAGTATTTTTTTACATGCCACAAAAAAGTGGTGTCAAGACTGACATTTTCTTAGTAATTTTAAATTAAAAAATTCTTCAATTCTGCTTTTTTTTTTGGGGGGGGGGGGGGTAGTTTGTTGTGTGGTGTCTTCACCCTCTCAACCTCGTCGAGACATACTTTTGGTATTGTAGTATTTTTGAACAATATAATATTGACAACGTTTTTTTTACAATTATAAAGTCATTGTTAGTGCAACAATGAAATACAATTTAAAAAGTACTTTGTTCTTTCACTCATTGTTTGCAAAACTTTTCAGAGGTATTGTTGAAGAAACGTGAAATTATTTTTTAAAAATAGGGGAGGGGGGGGGGTTGTATTGTTTGGAAATACTGTAGTGAATTTATGCTTTGTTTTCGGTCTTCTTGGGGAGGAGGAAGCAGAGCAACCCCCCGGGGGGAGGAAGGGCAAATTTGACAGGTGAGTACTTACTTTCTTCGTTTAAAAGGGCACTATAAAATTGGGCATCGGTGTCCAATTGGCCCACTTTTTGTAGGAGGGGGATATCTAGCATTCGCAAACGCGCTCTTCTGACGGTCGCTTAAGGGGGGGCACGCTTCGATCCGGCCGCTGGGCCGGATCGAGAGGGTGCTGCAGCAGCTCCCTGTCTCGCGCGTTGGCGATTCCTAATAGCTCAGGTAGCGAGACTGAATTGCAAGAGAATGAAGTGGTGTAATTAACGTAACGTCAACGGCCATACCATGATGAAAATGCCGGTTCTCGTCCGATCACCGAAGTCAAGCATCATCGTTCAGTACTTGGAAGGGTGACCACCCGGGAACACCACGTGCCGTGGGCAAACCTTTTTTTAATTTTTGTTTTGTTTTTATCACTTGTTATGCAATAAATACCTTTTTACTCAGTGATTAAATTTTTTAGCAACAAATTGTTAAAACATACCAATTTCACATGTGTATAGCATCATAATATACTCTTATATATAACTTTAATGATTCACTTAGTATTTTTTTACATGCCACAAAAAAGTGGTGTCAAGACTGACATTTTCTTAGTAATTTTAAATTAAAAAATTCTTCAATTCTGCTTTTTTTTTTGGGGGGGGGGGGGTAGTTTGTTGTGTGGTGTCTTCACCCTCTCAACCTCGTCGAGACATACTTTTGGTATTGTAGTATTTTTGAACAATATAATATTGACAACGTTTTTTTTACAATTATAAAGTCATTGTTAGTGCAACAATGAAATACAATTTAAAAAGTACTTTGTTCTTTCACTCATTGTTTGCAAAACTTTTCAGAGGTATTGTTGAAGAAACGTGAAATTATTTTTTAAAAATAGGGGAGGGGGGGGGTTGTATTGTTTGGAAATACTGTAGTGAATTTATGCTTTGTTTTCGGTCTTCTTGGGGAGGAGGAAGCAGAGCAACCCCCCGGGGGGAGGAAGGGCAAATTTGACAGGTGAGTACTTACTTTCTTCGTTTAAAAGGGCACTATAAAATTGGGCATCGGTGTCCAATTGGCCCACTTTTTGTAGGAGGGGGATATCTAGCATTCGCAAACGCGCTCTTCTGACGGTCGCTTAAGGGGGGGCACGCTTCGATCCGGCCGCTGGGCCGGATCGAGAGGGTGCTGCAGCAGCTCCCTGTCTCGCGCGTTGGCGATTCCTAATAGCTCAGGTAGCGAGACTGAATTGCAAGAGAATGAAGTGGTGTAATTAACGTAACGTCAACGGCCATACCATGATGAAAATGCCGGTTCTCGTCCGATCACCGAAGTCAAGCATCATCGTTCAGTACTTGGAAGGGTGACCACCCGGGAACACCACGTGCCGTGGGCAAACCTTTTTTTAATTTTTGTTTTGTTTTTATCACTTGTTATGCAATAAATACCTTTTTACTCAGTGATTAAATTTTTTAGCAACAAATTGTTAAAACATACCAATTTCACATGTGTATAGCATCATAATATACTCTTATATATAACTTTAATGATTCACTTAGTATTTTTTTACATGCCACAAAAAAGTGGTGTCAAGACTGACATTTTCTTAGTAATTTTAAATTAAAAATTCTTCAATTCTGCTTTTTTTTTTGGGGGGGGGGGGTAGTTTGTTGTGTGGTGTCTTCACCCTCTCAACCTCGTCGAGACATACTTTTGGTATTGTAGTATTTTTGAACAATATAATATTGACAACGTTTTTTTTACAATTATAAAGTCATTGTTAGTGCAACAATGAAATACAATTTAAAAAGTACTTTGTTCTTTCACTCATTGTTTGCAAAACTTTTCAGAGGTATTGTTGAAGAAACGTGAAATTATTTTTTAAAAATAGGGGAGGGGGGGGGGTTGTATTGTTTGGAAATACTGTAGTGAATTTATGCTTTGTTTTCGGTCTTCTTGGGGAGGAGGAAGCAGAGCAACCCCCCGGGGGGAGGAAGGGCAAATTTGACAGGTGAGTACTTACTTTCTTCGTTTAAAATGGGCACTATAAAATTGGGCATCGGTGTCCAATTGGCCCACTTTTTGTAGGAGGGGGATATCTAGCATTCGCAAACGCGCTCTTCTGACGGTCGCTTAAGGGGGGGCACGCTTCGATCCGGCCGCTGGGCCGGATCGAGAGGGTGCTGCAGCAGCTCCCTGTCTCGCGCGTTGGCGATTCCTAATAGCTCAGGTAGCGAGACTGAATTGCAAGAGAATGAAGTGGTGTAATTAACGTAACGTCAACGGCCATACCATGATGAAAATGCCGGTTCTCGTCCGATCACCGAAGTCAAGCATCATCGTTCAGTACTTGGAAGGGTGACCACCCGGGAACACCACGTGCCGTGGGCAAACCTTTTTTTAATTTTTGTTTTTGTTTTTATCACTTGTTATGCAATAAATACCTTTTTACTCAGTGATTAAATTTTTTAGCAACAAATTGTTAAAACATACCAATTTCACATGTGTATAGCATCATAATATACTCTTATATATAACTTTAATGATTCACTTAGTATTTTTTTACATGCCACAAAAAAGTGGTGTCAAGACTGACATTTTCTTAGTAATTTTAAATTAAAAAATTCTTCAATTCTGCTTTTTTTTTTGGGGGGGGGGGTAGTTTGTTGTGTGGTGTCTTCACCCTCTCAACCTCGTCGAGACATACTTTTGGTATTGTAGTATTTTTGAACAATATAATATTGACAACGTTTTTTTTTACAATTATAAAGTCATTGTTAGTGCAACAATGAAATACAATTTAAAAAGTACTTTGTTCTTTCACTCATTGTTTGCAAAACTTTTCAGAGGTATTGTTGAAGAAACGTGAAATTATTTTTTAAAAATAGGGGAGGGGGGGGGGTTGTATTGTTTGGAAATACTGTAGTGAATTTATGCTTTGTTTTCGGTCTTCTTGGGGAGGAGGAAGCAGAGCAACCCCCCGGGGGGAGGAAGGGCAAATTTGACAGGTGGAGTACTTACTTTCTTCGTTTAAAAGGGCACTATAAAATTGGGCATCGGTGTCCAATTGGCCCACTTTTTGTAGGAGGGGGATATCTAGCATTCGCAAACGCGCTCTTCTGACGGTCGCTTAAGGGGGGGCACGCTTCGATCCGGCCGCTGGGCCGGATCGAGAGGGTGCTGCAGCAGCTCCCTGTCTCGCGCGTTGGCGATTCCTAATAGCTCAGGTAGCGAGACTGAATTGCAAGAGAATGAAGTGGTGTAATTAACGTAACGTCAACGGCCATACCATGATGAAAATGCCGGTTCTCGTCCGATCACCGAAGTCAAGCATCATCGTTCAGTACTTGGAAGGGTGACCACCCGGGAACACCACGTGCCGTGGGCAAACCTTTTTTTAATTTTTGTTTTGTTTTTATCACTTGTTATGCAATAAATACCTTTTTACTCAGTGATTAAATTTTTTAGCAACAAATTGTTAAAACATACCAATTTCACATGTGTATAGCATCATAATATACTCTTATATATAACTTTAATGATTCACTTAGTATTTTTTTACATGCCACAAAAAAGTGGTGTCAAGACTGACATTTTCTTAGTAATTTTAAATTAAAAATTCTTCAATTCTGCTTTTTTTTTTGGGGGGGGGGGGTAGTTTGTTGTGTGGTGTCTTCACCCTCTCAACCTCGTCGAGACATACTTTTGGTATTGTAGTATTTTTGAACAATATAATATTGACAACGTTTTTTTTACAATTATAAAGTCATTGTTAGTGCAACAATGAAATACAATTTAAAAAGTACTTTGTTCTTTCACTCATTGTTTGCAAAACTTTTCAGAGGTATTGTTGAAGAAACGTGAAATTATTTTTTAAAAATAGGGGGAGGGGGGGGGGGGTTGTATTGTTTGGAAATACTGTAGTGAATTTATGCTTTGTTTTCGGTCTTCTTGGGGAGGAGGAAGCAGAGCAACCCCCCGGGGGGAGGAAGGGCAAATTTGACAGGTGAGTACTTACTTTCTTCGTTTAAAAGGGCACTATAAAATTGGGCATCGGTGTCCAATTGGCCCACTTTTTGTAGGAGGGGGATATCTAGCATTCGCAAACGCGCTCTTCTGACGGTCGCTTAAGGGGGGGCACGCTTCGATCCGGCCGCTGGGCCGGATCGAGAGGGTGCTGCAGCAGCTCCCTGTCTCGCGCGTTGGCGATTCCTAATAGCTCAGGTAGCGAGACTGAATTGCAAGAGAATGAAGTGGTGTAATTAACGTAACGTCAACGGCCATACCATGATGAAAATGCCGGTTCTCGTCCGATCACCGAAGTCAAGCATCATCGTTCAGTACTTGGAAGGGTGACCACCGGGAACACCACGTGCCGTGGGCAAACCTTTTTTTAATTTTTGTTTTGTTTTTATCACTTGTTATGCAATAAATACCTTTTTACTCAGTGATTAAATTTTTTAGCAACAAATTGTTAAAACATACCAATTTCACATGTGTATAGCATCATAATATACTCTTATATATAACTTTAATGATTCACTTAGTATTTTTTTACATGCCACAAAAAAGTGGTGTCAAGACTGACATTTTCTTAGTAATTTTAAATTAAAAAATTCTTCAATTCTGCTTTTTTTTTGGGGGGGGGGGGTAGTTTGTTGTGTGGTGTCTTCACCCTCTCAACCTCGTCGAGACATACTTTTGGTATTGTAGTATTTTTGAACAATATAATATTGACAACGTTTTTTTTACAATTATAAAGTCATTGTTAGTGCAACAATGAAATACAATTTAAAAAGTACTTTGTTCTTTCACTCATTGTTTGCAAAACTTTCAGAGGTATTGTTGAAGAAACGTGAAATTATTTTTAAAAATAGGGGAGGGGGGGGGTTGTATTGTTTGGAAATACTGTAGTGAATTTATGCTTTGTTTTCGGTCTTCTTGGGGAGGAGGAAGCAGAGCAACCCCCCGGGGGAGGAAGGGCAAATTTGACAGGTGAGTACTTACTTTCTTCGTTAAAAGGGCACTATAAAATTGGGCATCGGTGTCCAATTGGCCCACTTTTTGTAGGAGGGGGATATCTAGCATTCGCAAACGCGCTCTTCTGACGGTCGCTTAAGGGGGGGCACGCTTCGCATCCGGCCGCTGGGCCGGATCGAGAGGGTGCTGCAGCAGCTCCCTGTCTCGCGCGTTGGCGATTCCTAATAGCTCAGGTAGCGAGACTGAATTGCAAGAGAATGAAGTGGTGTAATTAACGTAACGTCAACGGCCATACCATGATGAAAATGCCGGTTCTCGTCCGATCACCGAAGTCAAGCATCATCGTTCAGTACTTGGAAGGGTGACCACCCGGGAACACCACGTGCCGTGGGCAAACCTTTTTTTAATTTTGTTTTGTTTTTATCACTTGTTATGCAATAAATACCTTTTTACTCAGTGATTAAATTTTTTAGCAACAAATTGTTAAAACATACCAATTTCACATGTGTATAGCATCATAATATACTCTTATATATAACTTTAATGATTCACTTAGTATTTTTTTACATGCCACAAAAAAGTGGTGTCAAGACTGACATTTTCTTAGTAATTTTAAATTAAAAAATTCTTCAATTCTGCTTTTTTTTTTGGGGGGGGGGGGTAGTTTGTTGTGTGGTGTCTTCACCCTCTCAACCTCGTCGAGACATACTTTTGGTATTGTAGTATTTTTGAACAATATAATATTGACAACGTTTTTTTTACAATTATAAAGTCATTGTTAGTGCAACAATGAAATACAATTTAAAAAGTACTTTGTTCTTTCACTCATTGTTTGCAAAACTTTTCAGAGGTATTGTTGAAGAAACGTGAAATTATTTTTAAAAATAGGGGAGGGGGGGGGGTTGTATTGTTTGGAAATACTGTAGTGAATTTATGCTTGTTTTCGGTCTTCTTGGGGAGGAGGAAGCAGAGCAACCCCCCGGGGGGAGGAAGGGCAAATTTGACAGGTGAGTACTTACTTTCTTCGTTTAAAAGGGCACTATAAAATTGGGCATCGGTGTCCAATTGGCCCACTTTTTGTAGGAGGGGGATATCTAGCATTCGCAAACGCGCTCTTCTGACGGTCGCTTAAGGGGGGGCACGCTTCGATCCGGCCGCTGGCCGGATCGAGAGGGTGCTGCAGCAGCTCCCTGTCTCGCGCGTTGGCGATTCCTAATAGCTCAGGTAGCGAGACTGAATTGCAAGAGAATGAAGTGGTGTAATTAACGTAACGTCAACGGCCATACCATGATGAAAATGCCGGTTCTCGTCCGATCACCGAAGTCAAGCATCATCGTTCAGTACTTGGAAGGGTGGACCACCCGGGAACACCACGTGCCGTGGGCAACCTTTTTTTAATTTTGTTTTGTTTTTATCACTTGTTATGCAATAAATACCTTTTTACTCAGTGATTAAATTTTTTAGCAACAAATTGTTAAAACATACCAATTTCACATGTGTATAGCATCATAATATACTCTTATATATAACTTTAATGATTCACTTAGTATTTTTTTACATGCCACAAAAAAGTGGTGTCAAGACTGACATTTTCTTAGTAATTTTAAATTAAAAATTCTTCAATTCTGCTTTTTTTTTTGGGGGGGGGGGGGTAGTTTGTTGTGTGGTGTCTTCACCCTCTCAACCTCGTCGAGACATACTTTTGGTATTGTAGTATTTTTGAACAATATAATATTGACAACGTTTTTTTTACAATTATAAAGTCATTGTTAGTGCAACAATGAAATACAATTTAAAAAGTACTTTGTTCTTTCACTCATTGTTTGCAAAACTTTTCAGAGGTATTGTTGAAGAAACGTGAAATTATTTTTAAAAATAGGGAGGGGGGGGGTTGTATTGTTTGGAAATACTGTAGTGAATTTATGCTTTGTTTTCGGTCTTCTTGGGGAGGAGGAAGCAGAGCAACCCCCCGGGGGGAGGAAGGGCAATTTGACAGGTGAGTACTTACTTTCTTCGTTTAAAAGGGCACTATAAAATTGGGCATCGGTGTCCAATTGGCCCACTTTTTGTAGGAGGGGGATATCTAGCATTCGCAAACGCGCTCTTCTGACGGTCGCTTAAGGGGGGGCACGCTTCGATCCGGCCGCTGGGCCGGATCGAGAGGGTGCTGCAGCAGCTCCCTGTCTCGCGCGTTGGCGATTCCTAATAGCTCAGGTAGCGAGACTGAATTGCAAGAGAATGAAGTGGTGTAATTAACGTAACGTCAACGGCCATACCATGATGAAAATGCCGGTTCTCGTCCGATCACCGAAGTCAAGCATCATCGTTCAGTACTTGGAAGGGGTGACCACCCGGGAACACCACGTGCCGTGGGCAAACCTTTTTTTAATTTTTGTTTTGTTTTTATCACTTGTTATGCAATAAATACGCTTTTTTACTCAGTGATTAATTTTTTTAGCAACAAATTGTTAAAACATACCCAATTTCACATGTGTATAGCATCATAATATACTCTTATATATAACTTTAATGATTCACTTAGTATTTTTTTACATGCCACAAAAAAGTGGTGTCAAGACTGACATTTTCTTAGTAATTTTAAATTAAAAAATTCTTCAATTCTGCTTTTTTTTTTGGGGGGGGGGGGGTAGTTTGTTGTGTGGTGTCTTCACCCTCTCAACCTCGTCGAGACATACTTTTGGTATTGTAGGTATTTTTGAACAATATAATATTGACAACGTTTTTTTTACAATTATAAAGTCATTGTTAGTGCAACAATGAAATACAATTTAAAAAGTACTTTGTTCTTTCACTCATTGTTTGCAAAACTTTTCAGAGGTATTGTTGAAGAAACGTGAAATTATTTTTTTAAAATAGGGGAGGGGGGGGGGGTTGTATTGTTTGGAAATACTGTAGTGAATTTATGCTTTGTTTTCGGTCTTCTTGGGGAGGAGGAAGCAGAGCAACCCCCCGGGGGGAGGAAGGGCAAATTTGACAGGTGAGTACTTACTTTCTTCGTTTAAAAGGGCACTATAAAATTGGGCATCGGTGTCCAATTGGCCCACTTTTTGTAGGAGGGGGATATCTAGCATTCGCAAACGCGCTCTTCTGACGGTCGCTTAAGGGGGGGCACGCTTCGATCCGGCCGCTGGGCCGGATCGAGAGGGTGCTGCAGCAGCTCCCCTGTCTCGCGCGTTGGCGATTCCTAATAGCTCAGGTAGCGAGACTGAATTGCAAGAGAATGAAGTGGTGTAATTAACGTAACGTCAACGGCCATACCATGATGAAAATGCCGGTTCTCGTCCGATCACCGAAGTCAAGCATCATCGTTCAGTACTTGGAAAGGGTGACCACCGGGAACACCACGTGCCGTGGGCAAACCTTTTTTTAATTTTTGTTTTGTTTTTATCACTTGTTATGCAATAAATACCTTTTTACTCAGTGATTAAATTTTTTAGCAACAAATTGTTAAAACATACCAATTTCACATGTGTATAGCATCATAATATACTCTTATATATAACTTTAATGATTCACTTAGTATTTTTTTACATGCCACAAAAAAGTGGTGTCAAGACTGACATTTTCTTAGTAATTTTAAATTAAAAAATTCTTCAATTCTGCTTTTTTTTTTTGGGGGGGGGGGGTAGTTTGTTGTGTGGTGTCTTCACCCTCTCAACCTCGTCGAGACATACTTTTGGTATTGTAGTATTTTTGAACAATATAATATTGACAACGTTTTTTTTACAATTATAAAGTCATTGTTAGTGCAACAATGAAATACAATTTAAAAAGTACTTTGTTCTTTCACTCATTGTTTGCAAAACTTTTCAGAGGTATTGTTGAAGAAACGTGAAATTATTTTTTAAAAATAGGGGAGGGGGGGGGGTTGTATTGTTTGGAAATACTGTAGTGAATTTATGCTTTGTTTTCGGTCTTCTTGGGGAGGAGGAAGCAGAGCAACCCCCCGGGGGAGGAAGGGCAAATTTGACAGGTGAGTACTTACTTTCTTCGTTTAAAAGGGCACTATAAAATTGGGCATCGGTGTCCAATTGGCCCACTTTTTGTAGGAGGGGGATATCTAGCATTCGCAAACGCGCTCTTCTGACGGTCGCTTAAGGGGGGGCACGCTTCGATCCGGCCGCTGGGCCGGATCGAGAGGGAGCTGCAGCAGCTCCCTGTCTCGCGCGTTGGCGATTCCTAATAGCTCAGGTAGCGAGACTGAATTGCAAGAGAATGAAGTGGTGTAATTAACGTAACGTCAACGGCCATACCATGATGAAAATGCCGGTTCTCGTCCGATCACCGAAGTCAAGCATCATCGTTCAGTACTTGGAAGGGTGACCACCCGGGAACACCACGTGCCGTGGGCAAACCTTTTTTTAATTTTTGTTTTGTTTTTATCACTTGTTATGCAATAAATACCTTTTTACTCAGTGATTAAATTTTTTAGCAACAAATTGTTAAAACATACCAATTTCACATGTGTATAGCATCATAATATACTCTTATATATAACTTTAATGATTCACTTAGTATTTTTTTACATGCCACAAAAAAGTGGTGTCAAGACTGACATTTTCTTAGTAATTTTAAATTAAAAAATTCTTCAATTCTGCTTTTTTTTTTGGGGGGGGGGGGTAGTTTGTTGTGTGGTGTCTTCACCCTCTCAACCTCGTCGAGACATACTTTTGGTATTGTAGTATTTTTGAACAATATAATATTGACAACGGTTTTTTTTTACAATTATAAAGTCATTGTTAGTGCAACAATGAAATACAATTTAAAAAGTACTTTGTTCTTTCACTCATTGTTTGCAAAACTTTTCAGAGGTATTGTTGAAG